>CM075004.1:31731727-31744502 GCA_037576675.1 Pangasius sanitwongsei | reverse complement strand
ACCTCCTCACCAACATCAGCGCCTGACCTCACTAATGCTCTTGTAGCTGAATGAACACAAATCCCCACAGCCACGCTTCAGAGTCTAGTGGAAAGCCTTCCCAGAAGAGTGGAGCTTATTATAACAGCAAAAGGGGAATAAATCTGGAATGGGATGTTCAGCAAGCTCATCCTGTATGAGTGTGATGGTCAGATGTCTATATACTTTTAGCCATATAGTGCATGTTTATCAAATCCAGAGACTAGCCATACAAAAATGACCTAACTTTGGGCATCCAAATGGATTGCAGCATCAGCTCTGAGTTCAGCACGTGCCGTTATATCATCACGGCTGCTCACAGCATCAACAGTAAACAAAGTAGCACTACCATTTAAATCAGTTAAATGCTGTATATATTAGTGCTTGTTGTAGCTCAATCAACATGCAGACACATTAGTTTGTTAAATCTCTAACTGTGACTGTACAGAGATAAACACATCCCTCATGGTGAATGTTGGCTGGATAGAGTGTTGCTAACCAAAGAAAAAAAACAAGAAGGCAAGTTATTTCCTTTGCATGAATTCTTGTTTGTGTGTGTGTGTGTGTGTGTGTGTGTTTGAACGCCAGCGGCCCCTTTAAATGTCGGACAAGTCGCGCGCTGTTTTAATTGGCCGTTTGACGTCATTAAACTTCTTTAAGCAGCTCGAGTAAGCGGAGGAGTTACGCGCGCGCGGAATAACGGGGACCGGCGCACGTGCCTTCAAGACACCGCGGAGCGGCGGAAAAGCGGAGGAAAGCGTCTTTACGTGTGAGTTGTGCTTTGACATTTCACTCTGAGGCTGCAGAAGAAGTGTGTTTGTTTCAGTGAGATTCAGAGTCACGGAAATGAACTCACTCCTTCAGATTAATAAGGAAAGGACTAGTTTTGCGCGTGCAAGCCTGCAGTAAAGCATGCAGGTGTGTATTAAAGAGGAGCATTTCTGCACTCCTGGTTTTCTTCTTTCGCGCATCTGTCACATCTCCTGGACTTTTCACACTTTTCACATGCAGTCCATGGGCTATGTTCACATCTCAGGTTTTCAACACTGTTTATTTATTTTCACGTGTGACTTTTCCTCATGATCCATTTAGTTTTCACCTGGAGTGCATGCATTTTTTTTTTCCACAATTCATATTTTTCAGTGCGTGTATTTGTATTGTTACATGTAATATCTGAAACACAATTAATTTATTTTCCAATGTGATTTTTTTTTCAACGCAGCTCATACTTTCTTCGCATGTATTTCTATTTTTACGTGTGATCTTTTAACAAAATAATTTATTTTTAACAATTCATTTCTTTTCAAATAAGTCATATAGGTCATGCGGTTTATTATTTTTTTCTTTTCCACGTATTATTCACATGGTGTTTATCTGAGTTCGCATATGCAGTTTCTGGGCATAATATAGTGAAATGCACCTTCACATGTTTTTGTGTGATTTTTTCATAAGAGAAATTACATTCAGTCAGACTGCTGTTTTCATTTATTTATTTATTTATTTATTGTTTTTTCCTGAATTGGCAGAATGAATCCATTTGTCTGTTGTTGAATCCCAAAGAACTCAAAAGTGCACTTGTGTAGAGGACAGGGAGCCATTCGGAGCAGAGGCACTGAGAACCCGGAGAATGTGCCTCACTGCTGATTTAGGTGTCGCGTCAAAAATGTATTTTAACATCAGGGTGTATAAATATAAAGGATGATATCATATAGAGCGTAATAAGACGCGCTGTGGCATGGTTGTGTAGCAGGTAGAATTCCCGCTTCATAGCTCCAGTGTTCCATCCTGAGCTTGGTTTTCTTTCTGTGTGGAGTTTCACATGTTCTTCCCGTGTCCGTGTGGGTTTCCTCCGGGTTCTCCGGTTTTCTCCCACCGCCCCAAAACAAGCAAAGTGGATTGGCTATGCTTAACTGCCTCTAGGTGTGAATGAGTGTGTGAATGTGTGTGCATGGTGCCCTGTGATGGACCGGCATCAGGGTCTGCAATGAACTTTTACCTCCACCTGCCACAGTGGCTGGTAATTTTTTTTTTTACTGAGAATTTCTACCAGCCAGCTCACAAAAACAGGAACTTCCAACGTTGTTTTAAATGATATAATTGATATAAACAATTAACAGTTGTTTTTTTTAAAAATTTTATTTTATGCAACAGACAGTTTCACACTTCCAGGTTTTTGCTTCTACTTCTACTTTCAAAGTGATGTTTAATGATTGTACAGCCAATGGTAATCACAGACACTGAATGGGGAACAAATACAGCTAAATTATGCAAATTTAGATATCTACTTGTACTAGAAATGTACCAGACAGTGGATGAGCAGACAATTTTACATGCCATTGCCGACAATTCACCTACCTTTGGTGGCTGGCAGGTGCTAATTTCATACCCTGACCGCCGGCATCCTCTCCAGGGTGTATTCCCACAACATGAACAGTGTTCCTGGGATAGGCTCTGGATCCTGACCAGGATAAAGTGCTTACTGATGATGAACGAATGAAGAATTAACACAACATGCTGCTACGCTGTTCAATAATTCTGAAGCTACTATAGAAAAATCCTGGTTATTTTAAACCTCATTGAGTCTGTGGAATAGTTAAAATCAGCTGGTTAGAAGATCTTAAAGCTCTAGAGGTAGAATGAGCACAAAGGAGTGGTGCTCTATCTCTGACCTGTTGCTATTTACAACAAAATATCAAATATGTGAAGTTGTTGGGCTTCAGAATAGTGTTGAACGGTATTAAAATTCTAGTAAAGATTAAAATACAAAAGATTAAAATACAATAAAGAAAATACAATAAAACATTTGTGCTTTGGGCTCTACAGGCCTCATAATCCTGCGCATTGAACTGAAATGAACTCCAGTGAACTGAAATGCTTCTTTCAGCACTTTTTTTCTTTGTACAGATGCTTAAAGCTTTGACCCAGATTTTAGTGTCCAACTCCAGCTGTGGTCGAGACACAAATGAGCTGTGTTTGTACTTAAATTTGCTGGGAACCGAGAGAGAAGTGGAATTAAATCTGGCTTGTTCTCATGCTGGCTTCATGGGTCTGTGTTGAAGTTTTGACTGGCACGATGACTCAGACGTAAACAAGAATCGGCCGTATAATTGCACGAATAAAAGAAAAAGTCCACTCACGTCTGGCGTTCTCATTATCTGCGAGCTCCAAAAGCACAGCAGCAAAGCCAATTAGATGTTTCTTTGTATTATCAGGTGTATGGGGTGTGTGTGTATGGATCATTTGCATGCGGTTATAGCTCATATTGTTAAAAAAAAAAAATAAGAAAAGTTTCATTATGTGCACCCCAGGAGGAATAGCTGCAGTAGCTAATGGGTGTCCTAATAAAATAGCAACAGACTCATTTGCATAGGATTCATTACAATGTAACAGCTTACAAGAACAATCTATAAGACACTAGTGAAATTACAATCACATTATTGAGTATAATCTCAGGCGACTAAATTGCTCCTTGTGCTTTTCATCAGTGTTTGAGAGATGGTGTTACTGCTTTATTAGCCATCCATTCATTTTAGGAATCATTTTTCATATCAGCTAAAAAAAAAAAAAAAACAGCTTAAAAAATACAATTTCCAGGCTGCGGTAACTTTTTAATGTTTACATTTTGTGCCAAACAGTCTACAAAAGCATTGTAATATTAAAGTGGTCAAATAAAATGTATATTAAAACAGCTATTATACCTAGCATAACATTAGCCTCGCTAGTTTTAGCAAAGCTCTGTGTGACCCTGGGAGAAAAGTCAGATTTTTCGACACTGACTGTACTGTACACATGATTGAATATCACTTTTAAAAAAGCTGTTATGTGCATTTGGGACTTCGTTATGAGCTCTGTAACATGTCTAGCTGTCTTGCTGTCTGGCGAATTTCTTTGTGAGGAGACATTTATTTATGGAACATTTATGGAAGGAGTCTCTAGTGTCAGCACTTTGTAACAGTCAGAGGTAAAGCTGTTTCAAAATCTTCAGGACAGAGGAGTTTACTCTGCGATTTCTCAGTAACATTACAAGCTTTTTTTTTTTTTTTGTCTTAACTTCATAAGCGAGCAAAAAGAGAGGCTTGGGAGGGTATGACGAGCATGTCCAGCTCAAACTAGCATGAACTAGCCCACTAACTCTAGCTATCTAGCTAAAATACAGCATAAAGGAAAGTACCAATTTCTGGTCACTTTTGATGTGTGTCTGTGTGTCTTATTGTTCAATCAGTGTATTTTTTCCTCCGTCTTCTCAGAAAAGGATTTTGTTTACTGTGTCGTGGACATTCCACAACATTAAATGTAACTCTAAATGGATAAAAAGTATGACGTGTTACTGTTTAATTAATTGACGTGGTTTAAGAGGAATAAAACAGTTCTAAATGCATTGTTATTGGAAAATAATCAGCTTCAACGTGGTAACTGTAACTTGTAACTTTATTCCTTATATATCACACACACCTCCGGCCCCTTGCTGTGAGGGCGTCTTAAATGTATTCGTCTAGGCACCCCATCAGCACACTGACTGCGTGATCAGTAGCGATATCTAAGCGCTCCCTGCAGATACGGATCAAACAAGAGCGATAACTCAAACCCAGTTTCTGTTACCGTTCGGATAACGAGCTCTGACTGCCACACAAATACACACAGCCTATTAGAGTAGCTGCGCTCCCGTTTGTTAGTGCTGCGTACATGTCTCATTATTATTTTGCGGAACAGAAATAGACGGATATGAACTGTGAGAGGAACCTCAAAGAACTTGACTAGGATGCTATATGCTGTGGAAGGAGCTGTTCAGGGCTGTATGCGCATGTAGGTAAACACACAACACAATCCAGATATTCATATATACAGCAGTGACACATTTGTCAATGCCAGGACTGTGTAATAATTCATTCATTTAACTGTAATTCCTACATTACATTATTGTAATTGTAACATTCCTCCTGACGTAACCCCCATCAATCATACTGAGTCATACGTATATGGATCAGGCAGCGTTTCGTGATCTAACACGAAAATATGCTCGCAAAATATAGAGGATTTTTTTTTCTTGAAGTCTTTTAACATATTTCAGTGATTCAAAAAGCTGTGTACTGAGTTATAGTGAATCGTTCTTATTATACGAACGTTGCTTTTGAATCAAATCAAAGTCAGTGAATCACAAATCGAATCAATCTAAAGAGTCACACCCTTAATACATACATATAAATGTATTTTCAGTCAACTTCAGAAATATTGGCACCCTTGGGAAAAAACCCTTGGGTTGTGATTAATTTGTTTTAATTTTGCTCTGAAAATCTAACCTAAGAAAATATTTATCACAATTATAGGCACCTAGACTCGAGTACAGTCTTGGACTTGAGTCCAGCCTCAATATTTTCTGTAATTTTGGACATATCTCAGACTTCTTGGCCTTCTTGGTCTTGAACTTTTGTCTCACTAACTGTGGTCTTGGTCTCAACCAAAAAAAAAATAATGTTGGTGTTGTTTTCTTTTCGCATGCACAAAGTTTGCCAAGAAGCAATTCCTTATTCCAGAAAGCGTAGCCTAATCATTGGCTCAGTGCACGAATGAAGCCAAATAGATGAAGTAAAGGCTTGGCCTTGAAAAGTTGTTGGTCTTGGTCTTGATCTTTACTTGGCCTTGACCCCTTTAAGATTCAGTATTGACTCGGTCTTGACTCGAAGCAAGTTTATATTTTACTTTTTTAAAGACATTTTTTCTCAGCCAGCTTTACCAAGGGTGCCAATAATTCTGGAGACTGTATGGATGGACAGGTGAAACTTGTGGATAAAGAACTATACATAACGTGTGTGTAATGTGTTTCATTCTTTCAAAGCTCACAGGAATATACAGTCATGATCCTAGTTGTATTTGATTTAATTAATATCTAAGTTCGTTAGTGTTTTCTTTCCGATTTGCCCATTTACAGTAGGATGTACTTATTCATGCTTATCTTTATTTCTCTCTTTCAGTAGCTGTACGTTTGCCCACCACGTATCTCCTGAGATGTAATTAAGTAAAGAAATGAACAGAAATCTTTGTGATAGTCATTTTTAGTACATCTGAATCTCATTTCATTATAAACAGACGGTTCAATAGTTTTCCATTTTATACTCCATTGAGTTTAGGCTCTGTGGAGGAATATAGATTATTTTTACTTTTAATAATCTTAATAATAATAGTAACTGTTGATTCTCTTGTTGATTTGTCTGATGGTGTGCTAAACACAGTCTTACTGTCAAAGACACGTCATCGTCCCGACTTTTCTTTTTCTCTTTAAGGAAGGACCTTCTAGCGTCAGCGTGTTGGTTTTTTTTTTTCATCTGAAAATCATTTTTAACGTTCTAGAAACCAAGAAGTGTTCCTCTTTCTGCTTACAACCAGGAACAGACTTGCTGGCTCTCAGCAATGTGACTACACACACTCAACTCCGGAATTATTGGCACCCTTCCTGAGAATGTTTAACACAATGATTTTGTAAAGTAATCATTACACACAATGATTTCAATTTTTTTTACTTCCAAAAAAGAGATTATTGGCATATCTAAAGGATATTTTAAATAATGCAAACACACTGTTGTATTGTTTCCTATGAGGTTGCACAATTGTAAAACCATGTTATCATCCATCACTACGGACAGCACTAACGAGATTTCAACGTTGTGCAAACCCGTAAATGAAAGACCTCTTCAGTCAGTGTAACACGACTGCAACACACTGATGAAAGTGAAAAGCAGTGCAACTGAGAATTACATTCATGTCTGACATGAAGTGTTTAATTCTTTAAAAAAGCAGTACTCTTGTTTCACTGATGAGATCAAAAGCCATGAATTTAAGGTTTTGGACATTTTCTGCATATCACAAATGAAAAAACAACACCATATCTGTATCATATTTCACGTTTTTCGCCAGTGTGATTGATTTTTGATGTGGCACAGAAACCTCTCCATAGAAAATGACTGTATTTTTTTTTGTTATTTTCATGTTTTGCATTTTATATGCTAATGAACATGAAAGGCATTCAGCCAAGATCTCTGTCAAACACGGCCTGACATGTTTTCCACAGCAAGGTTGACAGTCTCCAGGAAAAGTTCAAGACCCCTGCTGCAGAGTTAGACGTAGGGTGAAGTTCGTATGTCTCAGACACGTCTCATGAAAGGCGCACTGACTGGTGATCATGATGGATCCAGAGTATTTCTGTACTTCTGCTTTTCCTTGTTACTAAGGAGGCATGTGATAATTGGTCACACACTCTCTCTCTCACACACACACACACATGGCGAACAATTTGAAATTAGTAAAAAATAGTCTAGAACTAATCACATTTGTAATCGTATTTGTTTTATTATAATCAAGTAGTGAGCGATATATTAGATAATGTTGCATCTGTTCAGCATATTTTCACTTTTAAGGTGTTATTTTTTTGCAGTGCAGACAGATTTAATCTGTCATTTGTAAATGAATTTAGATCATCTTTTAACATCACAGCGAAGAAGGGCTAGTAATAGAGTAGTATTTTAACATGTATTTCATTGGTGCATGTATAAGAAATAAACTGCTTTTGAGCTTTCAGTAGACTTTTTGTCTTTTTTTTTTACATCACTTTACAAACTTTACATCAAGCTTAATTAATCGTAATGAGTAAGGCTGCTAAGTGAAATTTGCGATTAATGATAAACAACTGAATTCACACGTTGATTTAGATTAGCAGAGTAATTAGAGTGTTCTTTTCTGATTTGTGACACAGCCTCTGTTCCCTAAGGAGGCTCAGTGAAAGAGCAGAAAGACTGAGAGAGATACAGGGCTTTTTTTTTTCCTGCAGGCCACATTTAATTAGGTCTATCAAAAACCATTCAGATGTGCACTGAATATTCTGTGTATCGAGAGAGAGAGAGAGAGAGAGAGAGAGAGAGAGAGAGAGAGAAGAGCGATATCATCATGTCTTATTGTGCTGTCTGATGCACCGGTTTAATTTTCTCCTTCCCTGAAAATTAACTACCGATTCCCATGGTTCAGTCTGACCCAAGTCTCCTCTTAAGCAATCAGGCCAGTTGTATTTCTCAGACATCTTTAGCTGTGCTTTGAAATGAGCATTGATTTTACACGATCACTCGTCAATGACTAACAATAGACATGAGGGTTCAGAAAAACTGTCCTCTGTCTTCCTGAAGTTTCAAACGGCTGAAAAATGCGTCATTTTATACTTTTCTCACGGAGCTAACTAGTCATTAAGGCAGTATGTAGTAGTAAAAATAACCTAGTTTATATAATCCACCACCAAAAGTAAGGAATAAAACACTTTGGGGCATGTTGTTACAGGAAAATAAGTACTACTGCCACCTCAAAGTTTATTATTTTCCTATAACAGCTCATCCAGAAGTGTTCTGTTCCTCTTAAACCACAGCAGTTTGCCAAGTAATTCAATTTACTATTAATTAAAAGATAACACCTTGCACCTTTTATCCATTAATAGTTACATGTAATGTTTGAAACATCTGTAAGCAAATTCACTTATGCAGCATTTAGCAGCTCTCTTTTTCCCTCTCTAGAAGTTAAGACAAAAAGACAAAAAAAAAAAACTGCAGCTTGTCATGTTACTGAGAAACGGCAAAACATAAACTCCTCTGTCCTGAAGATGTGGGAAAACTTAGTTACATCTTTACCTTTGTTACAAAGCGCTGACACTGGAGACTCCTTCCATGTGCCAGTAAGTTGTTACTACAGAAACGATAACATTAGCGCAAGCACATTAACACAAACCTGTGATTTGCAGCTGCACTACTGTCACAGCTGCTGTTACAGAAAATCAATCAACACCTTCTGACCAATCCGAATGCAGAATTCAACAGTGCTGTGTTATAAAGCAAAGTTTATAAATATGAAAATATGTTAATTTTCAGCATTTCAGGCCAGTATCATCGTCAGTACTGAGTATCAGGACATACTCTGTAGTCCTGTTTGTTAAATACGTATTTTTAGCACAGTGGTAGCTCAGCGCTTATGTCTGAGACTTTCATTCTTCCAAATCAGGTCTGTTTTTGCTCATAATGCTCAGGCCATCATTTGGAGCTGCATTAGCACTACTTATCATTCATATGTTGAGATAAATACTTTTGCATGCTGTCCACACGAGCAGCACCTTTCTTTCAAAAAGTCAGTGGCTTACATGGAGAAGAGATAGGTCAGAAGATTGTTCAGACCAGTCTCCAGAATTCCAAGGACATACTTTTGGACAGTGTGTGTTTGTTGGATGAGGACTGGGAGAGGGAGAACGCCATTAAGATAAGCAGCTAAAGTAGCTGACTGAAGTACTATTCAGACAGGATTAGTTTTCTGGACACACTTCTGCTAAGTGATGTTGCCGGAAGAAGTCCGTAGCAATTATGGTAGATTCTCATGAGGTAAGCAACCAGATATGGGAGTGTGTTCATGACGTATGCATGATCGTCACTACTAAGTATAACTCATTTGTTTTAGGGCTTGTTGTTTGTTGCACTTGATCATTAGTAGGTCACATGACCATAACACATATGTAGGCTGTACGTGTGCAAGAAACTTAATAAAATCCCAGAAGCATCGCTTCTCTGACACATACATTTAAAAGTCATCAGTATTTTATTGTTCTGCATTTTAAACCCAGCTTGATTTCCATGTGGTTTCATTTGGGGAAGAGTTTGGTTTTGGTTAAGTTGGGTTTTTGGTTTCAGTTTGGTTGGGCCAAGAGCGAGCATTTCCTGGAGCGACTTTATACTGAAATGAAAAACCTCTTTTCCCACAGGATATAACGCAATCTTTACCAACATCTCAATTCAGACAGGATATTTTCTGGAGTTATATCTACTGCTCATTTTCTAGAAGGTGATGTACAGTGTAATCTTTCCAGTTGCATGTACACACAGTCTGTAAAAATTACAAATGGGACTAAAATCTCTGCGGTACTCTTGTAATAATGACATTACCCACCTCCACATGGAAAACTAATCTAATTCGAATATAGCTTTAAGGGCATCTTAGCCCTAAAAACCCCACTAAAACAGATTTTGCCATACTTCAGAAATCAGAGCTCTCCCGAGCTGATGTAAGAGATACTACCAGTTCATAAAATGTGTCCTAAAACCTGTAGAGTGCTGCTCCTGAAGCTGAGAGCGACAAGGGATGAAAGTGAGAAAGCATTTTGTCCCTGCAGGACCTGCACTTGAGATGTGTTAAGTGAGAATGGGAGTGCCTGACTGGCCACGTTCCAAATCAAATAATACCCCCTCCCAGGAAGGGCGTCCATTCCGGGCTCGCTCGCACCGCAGTTCCCATTTCGGTGTGCTTGTGCTCGACTTCCCTTCTCAGAGGGGGGGGAAACAGGAAGCAGGAATAGACAATGATGAAATGCGTCTAAGATTAGCAAAGGCGGATCTTTTTTCAGCATCTTGAGTCACGCGTAAAGACGGCTGGAACACTCAAATTGTTTTTTTGTCTAATTTGTCTAGCTAGTTCTCAAAGCTTTCATCTAGTTTCTCCCCTTCTCTGCCCTCGAGTATGGTTTAAAGCTGTAATTATACAGTGATTGCTTTTCAGTGCAGCACCACTGCAACAATGTCACTGATGAAAGTTAAATGTAGTGCGATCAGAAATTACAACGTTTAATTCTTTAAAAAGCTGATGGTTTTCCACTGAAGCAATAAAGTGATGAGCGCCAAAACAAAGCAACAGCTGAAAAAAGTATCTAAATAGAGCTAGCTAGTTCACTACCCTCATGTTTATATGCATTATTTAGCTACTTAATGCTAGCAAACAAACTAGACCTTACATTACATACACTGTAAACCCTAATGTTGT
The DNA here is from genome assembly GCA_037576675.1 of Pangasius sanitwongsei. Classification (NCBI taxonomy): domain Eukaryota; kingdom Metazoa; phylum Chordata; class Actinopteri; order Siluriformes; family Pangasiidae; genus Pangasius; species Pangasius sanitwongsei. Next base: position 31,733,657 of record CM075004.1, on the reverse strand, counting down.
CTTTACTTAATCAAGTATTCATGACTAAACATTACTTAAACTGTTGCGCTTTGTATCCATAAATCAAAAATCTAAGTTCGTTTAACTTGTTTACCTACAAAATACATAAACTTAAGATTTCAAGTGTTACAACCTCAAAATCATGATTCATTAAAATAGCCCACTCTGGTCTTTCTTTGATGTGATTGGCCATGCAAGGAATTCCGCCTGGCAACAAGAGAAGTAATGCACTGATTGGTAGATAATTGCAAAAGGCGGTCCTCTTCATCTCATCTGTTGCTGGTGGCGGTGTAGTGAAGTTGTAAAGTTCATCATGGGTGGGTGAGACAAACGTGTGTTTACAAAGAAGTGGCAATCATGTAGAGGATGATTTGTAAATAAAGTTACATTTTGCTAAAAAGTGTTAATTTCCCCTGTGTATGGAGACTTTTCTGACACCTTGTATTTAAGTATACTTGAAATGGACAGCTAGTTAAATGAACTGATGGATGAGTGGCTAGCATGCTGCGCTCTCCCTGCCGCCACCAGGGTTCGATTCACGGTCAGTAAGCTGTGAAATACACTCTGTGAACACCAAGTTAAGTGAACTTAACCATTTTAGTACAGTCTACATGAGCACCACGTTAAGTGAACTTAAATATACAAGTTTTGAGAGACGCTGTTACTCAATTAAATAAGTACAATTGAGAACAGTAAACTTGTTAGAGTTTTCAGTGTATGTTCATTTTATGTTACCCAAGGGTAGTTTTGTTTAAAAAAAAAGAGTAGCAATCTATAAAACACTAACTTAAAATAAAACTGTCCTTAGCCAATTCAGTCGTTTATTTTCGTTAGAGAGTGAGCAAACTTGAGTTAATTTGATGTCAACTGTGTTGATATTCACATCTGTACATCGAACGTATTGTTCAGGTAGGTACTGCCGCAGACCAATTCAGACCGAAATTCCTCTCTATTTTGCGTTGAACTATTTACCGAAAATACTGAAATCACAAAATTGTAAATAAACAAAACAAAAAAAGTTAGCAATTAATGAAACAATAACAAGTATACAGTATAACAGGATAGTGGGTGACTCTGTAAGTAGTTATGAACCACTTTTTCTTAATCTGAAGCACAACCCACATTACAAAAGTAACAAAAATAATTATATTATATTATATTATATTATATTATATTATATTATATTATATTATAAAATATATAATATTATATGAATATTATATAAATATTATATAAATATAATAAATAATAATTATTTTTTATTTTGTATTATTATTGAAGCATGTTAATTGATTTGTGTTAGATAGAAATTCTAAGGTTTGTGGAAATGCCAGCGTTTAAGAGAAGAATAGGTGAGTCATAAACCACAAATTTACAAAATTACATGAAATCTTGCAGTTTGGTTAGGGTACTTTAATGACATGAAATTGCTGGAACTAGATAATTTTCTCCACAAAATGCCTCATCGTTAGTAATTATGCTATGAATTTGTGTGCTTGTGTGCCCATCAGGCGTTGCTGTGTTGGTCTCACTGCGCTTATTGGGGAATGAAACACGCACCTGGAACATGACCTTAATAATTTCATTATGGCTGACAGGTTCTGGGAGGAAGAGTGTAATGTGGATGGAGGAATAATTTGCTGAAACAGCAGTATAACCACAAACGACTGTGGAGCACATTAAATTAAACATTTCAAGGTTAACGTTGGCCTGAGCACCAATTTGGAGCTGCTGTTTGTGTGATTATGCTCAATGGATGACACGTGCTAGACTGGCACGTGCTAGACTGGCAGTTAATCTGCGTTTGTTTAAATGACAGGAGGCGCTCTGTGTACTGTATCGGGCTATTAGCAAGCTGCAGAATTCAAACCCTGATGGACTGTTTATTGTTGCCGGAGATTTCAACCATGCAAATCTCAAGTCAGTGCTC
>CM075004.1:31721327-31731627 GCA_037576675.1 Pangasius sanitwongsei | reverse complement strand
AGAAACGTTGTTTCGTTTCACTATGTACTTGTATATGGCTGAAATGACAATAAACTCCACTTGACACTTGACTTGACTTGACTTGATTGATATTAATGATTTTTATAAATTAAAGTTTATCTTTTGGTGGCCATGAAAGAAACAAATCTGCCTTCTGAAGGAATGCTTTTTTGGAGTTGGAATATTTTTATTAGGACTGTTAACTTTTTTTTATAGGGAGAGAGAGAGAGAGAGAGAGAGACAGAGTGAGAGAGAAAGAGAGAGAGAAAGAGTGAGTAACCAAGAGAAATAGAGAGACTGAGAGAGACAAAGGGAGAGAGACCGACACTCAGAGAGAGAGAGAGAGAGAGAGAGAGAGAGAGAGAGAGGAGAGAAACAGTAACAGAGAGTTACAGAGAAAGACATAATAAAAGAGAGACAGTGAGAACGAGAGACAGAGAGAGAGAGATACAGAGAAAAAAAGACAGAAAGAGACAGTGAAAGGCAGAAAAAAGAGAGACAGAAAGGGAGAGAGACAGAGAAAAAAGAGAGACAGGAAGAGAAAGAAAGAGACACAGAGTGACAGTGAAAGAAAAAAGAGAGAGAGAGAGATTGACTGATTTTATGGGTAGTTTCAGCTGTTACAGTGCAGAGGTTTGGTCAGTGCTGATCAGCTGAGCTGAATTAATCTGCGCTTCATGTGCTATAAACACGCAAGCGATAGGATACACTTCATATACACTGATAAAGCTGTCACCATTTTAAGTGCATTTAACATGTTCTTTTAAAAAACAAATTAGCAAACAAACATTAGCTGTAATTCCTAATGCAGAAAATTCCTTATGTGTATACTTTGTGTATACTGTGTGTGTGTGTGTACACCATATATACCATATATTTTCACATAAAGGAGGAGGGAAAGAGAGGTTTCTGTAAATGGTGAGCACAATGACAGAGTGGCAAACAAACATGGCAGTACAGACGCAGGTGAACGGCTGAGATATCCATCATGCAATGAGCCATTATGGGATATAAATGGCCACTTGTATTTTCTGGAGTCTGGTGAAATATAGTGCCTGATGTGCATTTTTCACCTTTTGTGTCGTGATGCTAATCGGGGCTATCGTTTATGTGGAGAGGGAGATAAAATTAGCCCATGACAATTTAGACAAATATGCATTAGGTTATTTAGAGATGGTGCCTTGTAACTAGACATCAGCAATCGATTAAATCACCTCGTACAAGCACTAGATGACCAATATGTGAAAGAATGTCCAGTAGCAGGAAGTCAAAGCAGCTGGAAATGTGGTATAAGCTTGAGGAAACTTACTGTGTGCGAGGGGCTTTTTTTGGTTCTCCAGGGGATCGGCTTTAACATCGATCACAGGTCCAGTTACCTGACGTAATATGAGACATTTAAAATGACCCGATTTAATGAAGATATGAGTTCCAGTTCTGCTTTGTCGAGTGGAGCAACAGAAAAGCATTCGTTCTGTCATTGGGAGATCGTGAGTTCGAATCCCAACGATGCCACATCCATCTGTGGCCAGGAGCCAAGGAAGCAAACTTGGTCGTACCTTCTTGGGTGGGAGGGGTGACATACTGTACGCTTTTTCCCCTGTCAATCAGAGTGACATTAACCAGTTGTGGCTGACAGAGGGCTCACGTATTCAGAAGAGGGTGGATAGCACTTAACACGAAAGAGGGAGACACGCATCCCTACTAATATATCGTCAGCATGTTGTAATTTGGTTGCACCGTAACCCTTTTTTTCCCCTTGTTTTTGTCCGGTTGCTGTTTTGGTGGCCAGAAATGAAATCTGTCTAGTTGTGTTGTTGTAACTGGTGATAAACAGTTTGACTACAACAAAATATAGCTACACTGTCTGGAAGCTGACTGGAACATTTGAAGGAAACGTCAACAAATGGTCAGTATTGAGCTGTGGGCAGTGATTAGTTCAAAGAAATGTTGAAAAGTTAATTCTTGGAGAAATCATGTTGAACACCCACAAAAGTGCATGACAGAAAAATGCATTTGCTGTAACCTCTTTCAGCATATTTGGTTGCATATTAAGGTGTTAAGATGAAATATTAAATTGAAATTAATTGTATGTCATTATGAAAATGTCACAGCAATGAGCTGCAGGGGTACACTCAGTGTTTAAACAGAATGTGTGGAGCTGCTTTGTGCCGTAATCACATCACGTGGGAGAATTTCGGAGGGCAAGAAAACTTCCCATTATTCTGACTTGAACGCATTCACACAATGGCATTTTGTGTACTAATTTAAAATACTGTACAGTGGTACATTTTATCTACTACAGTGCTCATGAATTCTCGATTCTGAGAGTGTTGACTCATTTGCTGCACCGGCAGCTCTGACAGTAGTGAAGCCGCAAATCACGGGGTATTAACGCGCTTGTTCTAATGCGTTGTCGTTTCTATAGTAACAGTTCATTCACAGGGACTTGTGTGGCGGACGCTCCACATATGGAAGGAGTCTCCAGTGTCAGCGCTTGTAACAGCCATAGGTGAAGCTCTAACACACGGTGTGAATTTGGTGAAAATCGGAGAACATTGAAATTTTCACCCCAAAAAACAAAGGCTAACCCCTTACCGTTTTTGTGCGGAAAACGTGACATTCTCAGATCTTTAACAAATTCACACAGGTCAAAACTAACACAGGAGTGCACTCAGTTTCATTCTATCGTACTCCAAAGCTGAGATATGGTATAGTATATTACACTGTAGTATAGTATCGTATAATATAGTATAGTATAAATAGATAAAATAGCAATAGTATAGCATGGTTTTGTAGCTTAAATAGATAAAAGTGGTACAATTTAGTGCAGTAATATACAGTATAGTAGTTAAAATAGTATAAAATAGGTATAATATAATTTACAACAGTACAGTAGATAAAATTCTTATGGTATAGTATAGCACAACACAGTATAGCAAATAAAATAGTAATACTAAAGTGTAGTGTATAATGCTTTTTGTATACTTGTAGTATGGCATTAATATAGTATATTAGATAAAATAGAAATGTGTAGCATAGTAGAGTTTCAATAAAACTGGTACAGTTTAGTATAATAAAATATAGTACATCATGCTATAGCATGCGTTTGCTGTCTAAAATAAATCTGTTCTTTTGTTACAAGCAACTTAGAACTTCAAAGCTTTGTTGCACAGAATAAAAGACAATTACACTGACTTAACCGAACACACAGGGCACAAAGAGTCAAATAAATTTCATGGTATTGTTCAGGTCTCTCATAAGAAACACACAACCAAAATCAGCACAGCGCTAGGAAATGTTATTAGAACACCAAATTATATACAAAGAATTTCATGATGGTCTCTGCTGGGTTTGAATAAGCGCATGAAAATGAGATGGATGGCTGCAATTTCCTTCTTATTACATTCCTGAAACGATCCATTTAACATTAAGGATGGACAAGAGAGGTGAGGCTGAACTGTGTATTTAAATTTTTACAATATGTCCATGAAATATGCATTACATTCGTGGATTCAGCGTTGTACTTCATAGTGCACTGCAAAGAAGGTGCCTTATTCAAGGACGTGAAACAAATTTCACACTCAAGTAAGGATTAAAACACTTCAGGACATGCTGTTATAGGAAAATAATCGATGGCAGGGTGGTGTGATGGAGCGGAGTTCCTGTTACCACCCTTTAGTAGGAGCATTTTCAGTAACAGCACATCCCCGAAAGTTTCATTCCTCTTACACGACAGCAGTTTGTCAGTGGTTACAATTCTGTATTTACTATAGAACGACACGTCATACTTTTTAACTTGGGTAATCCAGTGCTATTTAGCAATCTGGGAATGAGTCAGGAATTTTAGTGATCTCTTGTTGTCTATAACGGTCAGGTTTGAATCACAGTAATTTGCTGTGGTAATAAAGTGGGCGAATACACAACGTGTCCTGAAGTACTCAATCAAGCTGTGACTAATCCTTTATTATCTCTAAATGGATCACGTATACTTTTCATAATGCATTTAGTCATTTAATCACACTTCACCTTCCAGCTAGGACACGGCACAGAGACAAACAGACTTTCAGGAAAACTCTCTTCAGGCATTCTAACAATGTATGCGCCAATACATTAGAGATGCCTTTTTTTTTTTTTTATTGACAGTTGATAAATTACGCAATCAGCCCGGTGTTCTGCTCCTGCACTCCTGCCTTCATTCCTGCAGGGCTTTTAATTGTGTGCATTGTCAATGAGTTTATTGTCAGCAGCTTTAAACTGAAATATACCAAGCTGTTCAGGTGGCATGGTGATTATTTTTAATAAGGTGTGTCCACAAATTAATATCAATAATATTGAAGCCATGAATTGTTAGGAATTGAGCAGTCTGAGCTCACGACTTAATATGTTGTGGAACATCGTATTTAATAAGCAGCCACCGGTTAATTATTTGTCTGGAAACAGTCTATTCACTTTGAGAATTTATTTAAGACGCCGGTGACTCCTATATTATCGTTATGCTCCATTCCAAGATTGGTCAGAATCTAATTCAACTAATTTCTCTGCTTCACTCATTTTAAAATACTACTTATTCCTTAATCGTGTTCATGTTAAACATTAAAACATCTGAATAATTCAGTGTAAATTTATATAGAAACCATAATTTCTGTTATTTGCTTGATCACGCAGGATGTTTATGTAGTCAGATGCCTCACTTCAGGGTTTAGTTAGAAAGTTATTTAGCATTTTAAACATAAAAAAAAGTATGACCTATTCTTTAATAAATAAAGAATCGTGATGATGAATTAGTGAATTGCTGTGGTATAAGAGGAATAAAACACTGCAGTGTGTGCTGCTACAAGAAGTAATCAACTTAATCCATAACAAACAGCAGCTTCATTACACCACCCTGTAATTGATTTCTTTTCCTGGAACAGCGCGTCCCATCGGGTTTTATTCCTTACATAACAACCACGTCACCTGAGCGGCTCTGAAGAAATTGAAGAAATGTTTTTTTTTTGTTTTTTTTTGTAATATTAAACTTTCTTCCTGTTTAGTTTGTGTGATTATGATGCATCAAAGATGAACCAGAATACGAAAAAAATAAATTACAGATCCTCAAAATGGGGACTGGGAGATACAGAAAATCACTTATCGTCTGCGTGGTAAGAATTTTTAAATGCAGTCTTATTTTGTCATTGTGTTAAGATTGATATAGAAAAGCTATCTTCTTCTTGTGATTATTTTGTCTTCTAAAACAGCTATGTGCATATGGAATAAAGTCAAAATAAAATAAAAAAAAAGAGTTTCAGCTCTGATTTAGAAACGCAGTCTTGTTTTTATTCTACTCTTATATTCTCAGTAGGATTATGAAACAGCTGTGTGGCTGCCTCTTGAATGCATAATTTCAAATTGCATCATTACAAGAGGCAACTGCTCTCTCTTTCTTTTTTTTTAATTTTTTTTTTTTTACATTAATCCAATTTAGGATGAGATCAGATTCTAGCTGCTGTACAGAGACTGTAACACGCCTCAGCGAATTTTAATGCACTTATGCACTAAAAAAGACTCGAGATTGATCAAACCCTTCCTTTGTTTCTTGAGCTACCATAAAAAGATTAAAGAGACAGGTACAATTGAGCTTTACACTGGTTAGTGCGTGCTTTGTTTCTCTTTGAAGGTCTTATTTATCTCAGGAAGCTCAACGTTTCCTTTATCCAACAAGCAAGGCTTTTAAAGCCGGCTGTCTCTGATACAGCCAAGTTAACAAATGCCATCGTCCATGCTTTCACCTCCTGCTTTTCATTCTTTCATATTCATATTCCTTTATAAGTGAAAAGCCAAATGGTGTACATTTGTTTGGATTGTCATTGAGCAGCTGGCAACAGTTCCACCTTCACTTGCCTAAAAAAAAAGCACTACACTCAGAAATTAATGGCCAACAGTAAAATATGGGCATATTTAAGTGACTCGGGCGGGCACAGCATTCTGCGAGGGCAGAGGCCTTATCATGCAGAAACAGGCACGGAGATTAGAGGGAAATTATTCAAATGGATTTAAGCTCTAAACGGGGCGCTCGGAGTCAGCATTTAAGATTTATGAACCTGCTCCATTATTCGTGAGAGCTTTGTCTCGGAGAAGAAAAACGCCCGAGAGAGCCACACAGACGCTCGCAGGCCACTCGGCGCAGGCTAGCTGATGCACCTGACTTTAAAACGGCTTCATTCTCTAAGTCCTACAAGCTGTGAATGAATCACTTCATTACATCTCTGTGAGTGATTCGTTACTGTTTACTCACTGTAACAGCACTGAGCAGTGTGTGGGAAAGCACAGTGTATGTTCGATATTATTATACAGGATAACCACAACATGGTGTGTTCCGTGTTCACGTTATCTGGGGATGACTATAAAAAAACTCAAAGATCCTAAATAAATCAGCTTAACAATTCATTATTGCGCAATTATTAGTGCCTTATTGTTCTTTGAAATATTACAACAATGATGCACTATAACAAACTTTTTTGTCTTGTGCGAGCATTGTCTCATCACAGAGATTTAAGACACATCCCCAACAGCAATCATGGCATTAATGTGATAAATAAATGAAGAAACAGATAAATAACTAGCTAAATAAAAACGTTGCAGGAATAAATGTATAACTATCTAAATAAACAGCTAAATAAATTAATTAATAAATAGCGAGATTAATGAATAACTAATTCAATTAATGAATAGGTAGATAAATAACTACATCAATAAATATCGGAATAAGCAAACAAACTAATATTTACCATAGCTTGGTAAATAAACAAACAAACAAACAAATAAATAAATAAGGCTAGATGATGGCAATATGGAAATATGAAAATATTTTGCCATACATCGCAGTGGATCACAATATTTAGGTTTCCTCAAAAACTGGCAGCAGTACAGTAGTGACAAACAAACCTCCGAAAATGCAACTATAAATGGGTAAAAAATACAACATGCCATTCTCTCTTACATAAAAAAAATATTTGTTAGCAAACTGCTGTGGAATAAGATGAATAAAACTCTCTGAGACGTGCTGTTATAGAAAAATAATCCAATTCGTTAACTCTGCTGCATCACACCCCCCTGTCATTTGTTATTTTCCTATAACAGCACATCCCCAAGTGTTTTATTGCTCATATGTGTGTGTGTCGCAGTCTCAGTGTGTTATTTTGGTCCATATTATGCAGTCTTATTCAGTGACTAATAATAATACTGTGTACATTGTATTGTATAACTTTACTGGACTGAATATAATGTTAATGTCAACTTTGGCTGTGCATTTTCCTCTACTTCAGGACAGAACTGCATTTTCTGGATTAAATTAAAGACATATGCAGCACTCAGTCCTGCTGCATGCTTGCCGTTGCCCTAATTGGTTTTCTTAACTGCTCATATAATGAGATTACGTGCACTGTGAAGCACGTCATCATCTTACCGCTTTCCTCAGTGACTGCACTGCAGAAGATCTAATAGCTGGCAGGCAGTACAACTGTGATGAGATGATGTGTGTGTGTGTGTGTGCAGTATAATATACCTACAATCCATACATCGCCAACAAATGTATAGCTGTGCGCAAAAGGGTTTTGAACGAAAAAAAGGAAACGTGCCTCTGTTTTCCATTCCATTCGAGTGCAAATACTAGATTTAGAAACGAAACGTAGGTCTCAAAATAATCACAACTAAAGGAATAGTTTAAAAAAAGACGTCCTCTGCTACTGTTCTTGAGACCTGATTTTTAAAAAGGCAGGAGCTACCCAGCTTTGTCCAAATATAAGATGATTCAAAAGCTGTTCAGATGATAAGAATGAGGCTGTTATAAAGGAATGCTTGCTTCATATATGTGTATATATGTTTATATAGCATTCAGAAAGGGGAGGCAAACTTTTGAACTGATGTAAAAAATAAAAAAAAAATTTCATTATTAATATCTTGTATCTGATCATTTATTTTTTATTTGCACACATTGTCGCCTGGATGGTTTTATGGTTTAATGCTTGAATTGATTTATGGCTGAAATTAAGCACCGGTGTTTCCTGCACCACTACATATGAAGTGGGATTCAGATGTGTGTGTGTGTGTGTGTGTGTGTGTGTGTGTGTGTGTGTGGGGCCACAGTAAGTCGTGAATGACAGACTAGGTCTCCTCCAGAAGTTCTCTGCAACCTTTTCCTTGACTTATTTCCCTCCACCAGGACCCTGCGGCTGTCACTTTTTTAATAAGCTATCCATCAGCGTTGCAGGTGAACCTCCCGGCTGTTTTTCTGCAGCTCCAGATTGAGAATTTGCGGAGGGATATTGCATAAGTCATTTCACTTGTCATGCAGGTAGCTCGAGAACATTAACAGTCGAGTGGGAGATGGTGTAAGACATTTATTAGCCGTGCAGTTTAACCCCTTAAACACTCAAGAACCTTGAGTGGAATAATTCAGACATAAGCTTAGAGGTTGAGGAGTTAAAGTGGCATTAAACAGAATAATAGTCATAATATTACTGTACATTTTTACTACTTCGCAACTAGCATTAACTTGAAAATTGAATATTAGGGCTGTACAATTAATTCTGTTATAACTGTGATGATAAGTTTTAGCTCCCTTAATTAAAGGTAGTAGACTGTTGTATTGGTGAGCTTAGCCCTGTAAGGAATAAAACACTTAGAGGTGTGCTGTTATCGGAAAATAATCAACGATGGCATGCCCCGATGTTACCCGCTCAAAGTTGGTAAGAAGTTAATGTCACCAGATTTGATTATTTTTAGTCTTTTTTTTTGTGCTTGTGTTTTGTATGGTCATTTTGGTGGCATAGTGTGGTGACATTTTATTTTATTTTTACTTTTGAAGTGTTTTTATTTGCTTTCATTTTATTATTCATTCATTTTATATCCATTTTTAAATATCCGCATAATTTTTGTGACATAGGAGTAGTCTTATTTTGATTATTTTGACTGACAAATATCAAATTATCATTTATAAAAAATATGTATAAAAGATTAACCGAGATCTAAGATTTTCAATGATAAGTTGATGCAATTAAATATTTCCAAGTATATTTCCAAGGATATTTATATGCTTTATTAATAAAGCAGTTAGTGCTTTAGATTAGAGGGAAACATTAATGTTCAGTTAGAAGGCTTAGAAATTCAGAGTGCTTTAGTTATCTGGTCAGAACATGCTGTCCAGAGGCAGACACGTGCGTTCAACCACATTTCACGTTTCACGTTTCACATTTCACACTCCCAGCCCAGTTTCGGCTCCTGCTCAGTATGATGTGATTTGTTTTTCTGTAAAGACACATGATTTAAATGAGATGCACCTCTACTTCATCTTCACTGCTCTACTTTCCTCCTCAGCATTAAATGACTTTGTCAGGAGTGGGTTTTTTTTTTTTTTGAGACCTCTGCGGTGTCTCCTGCACTCAGAATATAATTAAATGTCCATTGCATTTCATTTTCTAGGCTATATTTAAATATATATATATATATATATATATATACATATATATATATAAACCCCCACCAGACCGGGCGCTTCTCATTGATAACTGTGGCTTGTGTAACGTCTTCTGTGAGACACTTTAGAGAAAGTACATTTTAATGGTGTGAAAGCGAAAGGTGATGGGGGTCTTGTTAATAAGTGCTATTCTCCAGTGCCAGACACATCGATTCCCTCTGAATAATTTAGACTTCTTATGTCTCTTTTATTGGCCTGTCACTCCAATTAAACTCGCTGTCCTCTAGGACTTAGTATTTCACTGATGGACTTTTAATGGTAACAAAGAGAGACTTTTAGTTTAAAATCAATTCAATTTACATACTGTAGAGGCTTTAGATTAGAAATGTAATATTTACAACCTTTTCGTTAATTTATACTCATATTTATTAAACTGTTTTCAACTAGGGATGGAAAATATGACAAAAATATATCATCACGATATTTTTTTATGATACCCGATATGTTTCAGACTTCTGGCAATGTCTATAAACAATAATTATTTAAGGAGGGAAATGTTTCTTTTAAAAACATACATTTTACAAATTTTGTATCATCTGTGCTCAATCAGAGTTTGTGATTTTTATTTTAAAAACTCATGAAAAAATGTTAGAAAAAAGATATCACAATACCCTCAATATCTCAGAAAAGTTAGATTAGATTTAATATCATCATATCAAACACCCTTATATACTACATTCTCAAAAAATGCACAAAAGACAAAACCAAGAAGGTGTAGAAACAAATATGAAGAATTAAAAAAGATGAATCATAATAAGATCTTCAGAAAGTTTCAGTTCAACCAAA
>CM075004.1:31699782-31721227 GCA_037576675.1 Pangasius sanitwongsei | reverse complement strand
AAGGTGTAGAAACAAATATGAAGAATTAAAAAAGATGAATCATAATAAGATCTTCAGAAAGTTTCAGTTCAACCAAAGACAGTTGAGGCCTTATTACTGACAACAACTGGTTTTGCAAAGGGTGCTTGGTTCCACGGATCGCTGCTTACAGCTATTCACAGTCTGGTCGTGAGGGCCTGAATGCTTCGGTACCTTTTGCCAGACGGCAGGAGGGTGAAAAGTGTGTGTGAGGGGTGCGTGTGGTCATCGACAATGCTGGTGGCTTTGCAGATGCAGTGTGTGGTATAAATGTCTGTGATGGAGGGAAGAGAGACCCCGATGATCTTCTCAGCTGTCCTCACTATCCGCTGCAGGGTCTTGAGATCCGAGACGGTGCAATTTCCGAACCAGGCAGTGATGCAGCTGCTCAGGATGCTCTCGATAGTCTTTCTGTAGAACATGGTGAGGATGGGTTGGTGGGAGGTGGGAGAAAGTACAGTGTTCAATGTGGTGGTGTTGGAGATACTGTTCCTGATCCCGACTGACTGAGGTCTCCCAGTCAGGAAGTCCAGGTCTCCCAGTCAGGAAGTCCAGGATCCAGTTGCAGAGGGAGGTGTTCAGGTCCAGCAGGTTCAGCTTTCCAATCAGGTCCTGAGGAATGATTGTGTTGGATGCTGAACTGAAGTCTATGAACAGGATTCGAACGTACGTGTCCTTTTTGTCCAGGTCGGTGAGGGCCAGATGGAGGGTGGTGGTGATGGCGTCATCTGTTGAGCGGTTGGGAAGGACACGTTGAGGCAGGACACTGAAGACTTCATATAGCAGCAATCTGCAGGGCCCCGGTACCCTTCATAAATAGCACATAGTTTTGTTTTTTTTTAAACATTCTTACCATAGCTTTTTATATATTTTTAAAAAGTGCTGATATGATCGTGCATCACTGTACCTGACGTAACTGGCTCATCCAGGTGTGTTTTTGAGAAATGCAACCTGGTAGCATCACATGCATCTCATTTACAGACAATACTCCATCTTTATCATGTAATGAAATACGGCTATCTGAAAGAAGTCTTAAAACCGAAGCGTTAGCAAAGTCAGGAAGCAGGAACTGAGCTGTGGTTCTTTGAACACAGTTTGAGATCATGGCGTGGGAAGACGGAGGTCGGGTTCACTGTCTTTGACGTTGAATTGTGATTTTTTTAAGACAAACTGGACATTTAAGCAATCAGGATGTACTATTCCTCACGTTCTCTCTTTCTCTGTTTCTCAGGTGGTTTCTGTCCAGACCAGTGGTGCTTCTGTCTCTCATCACGATGAACATAGGCTTCAGCAGGAGGAAAGGTACGAGACGTGACAGCGCTGCTCTGTCAGCTGTCGATAGCTTACAGTTTGACTGATAACTCCGAGCCGTTGTTGATCCCTCAGTTTTACTGCTTTGGCAGCAGTTAGCTTGTGTTGACAGAGTTGCAGTGTTGCTATAAAAAGAAGGAACTGATGACCAGGCTGCCCACACAGATCACACAGAAATGACCCCAGTCAGAGTTTATTATTTAATTTATTTAAAGGGATACTGGCCAGAATGAACAAAAAAACCCACCATTGTTGTAAACCCACATTCGGCAGAAACGAGAGCTCGGAGTACTGACCGAAACTTGACACTGATCCAACACTCGCATGCTCTCAGTCACTCTAGAGACTAACTTTCTTTTGCTAAGTCGTGTGAAAGGACTTGACACTGGGCTCAAGATGTTTTGTGTATTGGTCTAGGGCTTCAGTATTGTCCTTTTTTTTTACACGCACAAAGTTTTACAAGAGGTAATTCCTTCTAGAAAGCAGACTGATCATTGGCACAATGCATGGATGAAGACAATTAGTTGAAGTAAAGGATTTGATGGTTTTCAGTCTCAAGATTGACTTGGCCTCGACACACTTAAAGAATTAGCCTAGATCTCAGTTAGTCCTGGTCTTGGACTTGACGACGGTGGTCTTGACTGTAGCGCTAGTGTGAAACTTTGGAGGCATGATGGCAACAAGGACTGAGCGTTCTTCTACATCAACATCACACACAGTCATGGCTCATCAGTGAATCAGAAATGATGTCAAATCTGATCTGATGCCCATAAGCAAATAAGCAACTTTTTAGTAATTAAAATGTATTGCACATTTCTCTCAAATAGCATTATGTTAATATTCTGAATTAACACGAGTAAATAAACAGGAACAAAAGAAAAGTCAGTACAGTGCAATATTATTGATATCTGTATCAGGCACGCACAAACTTATGTAAAGTCACGGTTTTCTGTTGATTTTTTTCTTTCGACTACATGTCAGTGAGACCCCTGGACCGATTGTCTAAATCACAGTGAGAGGGTCTTACCTGCATTTCAAGAGATAATTTGTTCATTGACAAATCCTTAATAAAGACTAATAACCACTGGTTTTCCCGCTAACAAACACTCCGATTCGAAATGCATTTTGCTCGTCGTGTTTTTGCGTGAGGCGGAGTGGGGACTCACAAAAACATTTCCTTTCAGACCTTGTGGAAAGCAACTGAATGGAAAACCATTTTAACCCAAAAATGATCCCCAGGTTGTTGTTTTCATGAAATGAATTCAGCCGCATGAGCACACATTGACAAAACTGCGTTCTATTAACCCATAATCTTATACAAATGAAAAGGAATCGGTGTATATCACAGTGCCTGGAATCTCAGTTATCCCACATGCTGTTGGTGATGAACTTCCTTCCTGCACAGAACCTGACTTCCAGGCACATGGGTTATTAATGACGGAGACAGGACGCCCCCGGACCCTCCCGTTTTGGTCACAGCCCACATTCAGTGGAGTTTATCTCTAGTCTCCACTCGTGTAGGTGGCTTTGAATATTTCATGGATGTTGGAGGGGTTTGCTGGCTGGAAGAAAGCTTTAAGTACTAATTTCTCATGTGCTTTAATCGGGATGATGTCTTGTGCTTACCTGGTTTACAGGAAACTTTAAGCACCTTTGCTTTGCTAAACTTTATGTTAAAAGAAATGATAACCGGTCAATTAAATTAATGATTCATCAATTCATCAATTTTTCTACAGGGATTATATTCAAAATTTATTAAATCTTAAATCTGAGTCAGATTCTTCTCTTCTGTAGGTTAGCAAAACTTTTTTTTTTTTAATCAATTCTGTCTCTCTGATGTTAAACAGCAGAAAAAATAGTTAATGTGAAACAATATCCATTAAAAAATCAAAAGTGAAATCTTTCCTAATGTCTTAAATTGCTGAAAAAATGTCTACAATGCCAGAAGTTGATTTTATTACTTGCAATAAATTACAGAATTCTTGGTACCCTTTATTTTAAAATAAAACAGCTAAATTGAGTGTATTACATATACAAGTTGTAATATTTTGAGCTTAGGAAAATTAGGGACGCTGTATAGTTATGCTTTGAAAATACAGGGTTTTTTATTCATGTTTAACAATGTTGGAGAAAAGGAATGTTGTTACAGGAATATTTTACAGCGCCTACATATCTGTAAGATCAAAATGTCACTCGATGTTTTTCATTTTATACGTTGATTTTTTCATGAATGGTACAGTATGAAGTAACAAAAAAAAAGGAAGAGAGTGATGTGAATCGTGAGGTTTTAACTGTGATCGCTGTAGATGAAGTGATGATAAAGGGATGAAGTGCAGGTGAACGAGTGTTTATCATCTCTCCAGTAGAGGACTCTAATAAACACTGCTCTCATCACTTCATTTAACAAAGAGCCTGTTTATAGTCTCTCTCTCTCTCTCTCTCTCTCTCTCTCTTTCTGTTCTTTTCTGTGTCTGCCTCTTTCTGTCTCTCTCTCTCTGTTTTTCTCTCTATATATCTTTTTGTGTCTGTGTATTTTTCTCTCTCTTTTTTACTCACTCTGCACTTTTCTGTCTCTTGTCTCTCTTTCTGTTTGTCTGTCTCTCATTCTGTATTTTCTCTCTTTTTCTTCTCTCTCTCTGTTTCTCTCTCAGTCTGTCTCCCTTTATCTTCTTCTGTCTGTGTATATTTGACTCTCACTCTTTTACTATCACTCTGTATTTTTTGTCTCTTGTCTATCTGTCTCTGTTTGACTGTCTGTCTTTGTCTCACTCTGTATTCTCTCTCTCTCTCTCCCCCCTGTACTTTATTGTCTCTGTCTCTCCATGTCTTTCTTCTGTCTAAGTCTTCTTCTGTATTTTCTGTCTCCCTTTTTCTCCTTATCTGTCTCCTTCCATCTGTCTCTTTCTCTCCTCTGTGTTTTTTCTCTCTTCCTCTCTCTTTCTCTGTCTGCCTCTCTCTATCTCCCTCTGGCTATCTCTCTCTCTCTCTGTCTCTCTGTTTCTCTCTCTCTCTCTGTGCTGACTCAGGGCTAACCCGTGTCAGGTCATGCCACTGAAACACTCTTTTAGCTGTTTCATTCATCACAGCTGATTTAGCTGTGGGACGAACAGAGACACAGAGAGCATGAGGTCTGTTTATCATCCTCTACACATCAGACACCATATATTTACTCCAAGGGGAAGAGGACATGGCCAAGGTTATAGAGAGACAATACACGCTCTGTGAAATGTATTCTTCAGAGAGACTTCAGGGTGGTAACAGTAACTCCGCTTCATCACACCACCTCCTAGCTGAATATTTTCCTATAGCATTGAATTGTATTTTTCACACATCAGTCACACCTCTATGCTATTTAGAGGTGAATTTCACCATGTTGGCATTTTTGCGGATTAAAGATGAGGGCGGAGCGATGAGCCATTAGGGGCGTGTCTATAGCTTGAGGATAGATGTAACTAGCTTGAGGAGAGATGGAACTAGCACAGTGTTTTTTTCAGGCTGCATTATACAGTTACTTTGATCGCATTGTTTCAACAATTACATTTCATCATGTTCTCCACTTCTTTCCACTTTATTTTAATAGTAAGAAGAATAAAATACTGACCACTGCACCTTTACGTAGACACAGTGGTCAGGCTTTGCAGCTTCTTGGACAAACAATGAGAAAAACTTGTGTTCAAAACTGTAAACACTTGCTTGCGTTCATGAACTCTGAATATATCTCACACCAAGAGAATGTCGATATAAGCAGTATTTTTTGCTAACGTTAGCAGATTAAGTGACGTGGATCATGTGTTCAGATTTGTTCGTTTGCTCGTGTTGTGTAATTTTTCACTTCCTGTATCAGAAATGCCCCATCCAGTGTGCTCAGATTCCAGAGCTTCATCGTGGACGTTTTACCAAATTTTTGACTTTCTATCTTTTTTGCAGACAAACCCAGCATGCACAGCCCCGAGGCTCTGGTGAAGCATTGCGTAGCCTACAGCGCTAAGGTAGAGTACAGAACATAAAACCTGCTGTTATTCCTTCTCTACCTGAGAGAATTTGTTATGAGTGTGTAGCTCTACAGAATCAGTTTTGCACTGATGAAACTTTTGTAACCGCCACGCTTTAATAAGCCAACGAGATTCAACCTGCACTCAGTGGCGTGAGTCTGGGGAAGGTGTTAGGAAAAAAAAATTGGAATTTCTATTTCTTTCTTGAATGCCAACAATGTGAAAAGCTTAGCTTCTGTGAAACGTGATTAAAGAAGTTTTCGATAATTCTGCTTTGTACTTTCTGTTTAAATTTAACTACTTACAATTTTGTGACCTTAGCATGACATAAATGTCTTCCTGGCAAAATAAATTACTTGGTAAAACCTACAAATTAGCAAAATTATCACTAGAACCTTCTGAAACCTCTTTTGAAAATTGTTGTTTAATACTTTGCTATCCAGCTAAGTAACTAGTGAAATAACTAGCTTTTGACTGCATTTAGCAACAGTCTGCTTGCATAATTGCACAAATTACCTCTCAAAAGTAATAAAAATGTATATAATAAAAAATAGCTTACTGCATGAAGCCATCTTTAGTTATGATTTAGCTAGTAGGCTCAGTGCTAACAATGTAAAATACATTAGCTTGCCATCTTTGAGACAAAGTGTGTTGGAATATTGTCTCATTTTAGATTAATGCTAGATGTTAACACAACATAAAATATCTTCTGATTTTTTTTTCCTGGCAAAGATATAGGACACACTAAAGCTTTTAAAATTAGCACAATGAACACTAGCATCTTCTGAAACCTTTTTTTGAAAATAGTTATTTAATAGTAGTTTCCTCAGACCATCCAATTTTCTCTAAACTGGTGAAGGATTAGCTTAATCTTTAATGTTTAATCAACACTGTTAGCTAGCTAGCTAAATAAGCAGCTCAGGTGATATCGTGCCTTTTTACTGCATTTAGCAACAATCTGTTAGCAAACAATAATCATCCTAATTGTATAAATTACCTATCAAACAAAAAATGTATTCATATAAAATAAGCTTACTGTATGAAGAAATGTTTAGCTATGATTTAGCTAGCAAGCTCAGTAAAGCAGGCTAGCTAGCTCTTTTTGATTACATGATACAGTAAAGCCTGTCAATTAGCTAAATGATCACTAGCATCTTCTAAAACCTCTTCTGATGTTTAATAGTCTTTAGTTTTTCATTAAAATTTTCTGACTGAAATGATGAAGGATTAGCAAATTTAATCTGCACTGCTAGCTAACTAACTAGCTAGCTGTGTTTAAGACAAAATGCTTTGGAATGACCTCTGGTAACATTATTATATCAGCAAAAATTCCACTAAAAAAGCTTGAAGAAATAGACATGTTGAAAAGAAATACTATGAAACACATCTATGAATATATTTTATGTGCAGCAACAAAAAAGTAAGAGACTTGTGGAAAAATGATTGTGGAACGTTACAAGGACAGAGCATTAGCACAGCGTAGGCGTTAACATAGCACATAGCTGAGACATGAGATCTGATCTCAATATGTGACGTGATCTGATACAGAATTGGATTGGTACACTGCGAGTGTGTGTGTGTGTGGGTGTGTGTGTGTGTGTGTGCACGCACTTATCCATACATATTGTCCACAGCAGTGTGTTGATATATGGAAGCTTTCATGAAGCTGCTAAAATGACGGATGTGGTGAGAGTACGAACAGCTATAAATGCTCAGAGAGGTCTAAAACCCCGAGGTGTATTATTTCCCCTTTATCCCCTTCCTCTTCCTCATACCGTCAGCTCACACACCGCACACAATGTCACCTCGTCTTTCTAGCAAACACACAAATACAGTATGTCACACACATGGCACTCAGTGTGTTATTGCTGTGCTGCTCTTTGTGATTTGATGAAGTAGTGTATAATCATCTGGAATTCAGTACAAAACATAATTAAGATGTGTTTTTTTTGTTGTTTTTTTGTGATGTTTTAGTTTTTGGGAATCACAGCGGTCGATCAGCCAAAAGGCACGGATGTTGTTCGGGCGGCTGTGAGAAAACTGAAGGTACGTACGCAGGTTGCCAGGTCTTCGTGACAAAATCAACCCCAAAAAAAAAAAAGACAACCATAAATTTTTTTGCATGCAGCAATCCTAAGCAGGGGTGGACTGAGAAATCATACTCAAGTGAAAATATAGATAGTGTCAGTATGTGGAAGTATAAAGGGAAGTATCCATCCAAAAAATGTTGGCACTTTTAAACGTACTGAAGTAGAAAAGTAAATGTTTTTAACTAATGAAGATTTTATCACTTATCTGAAACTGTTGCTTACTGCACCATATTTCCTGAAAACATTACTTAACTCTGTAAGTTTGCAATATTTACCTTTAGCTAGAATTTTACATTACTGCTACCTAGACTGTTATGTTAGGTACTGGAAATGATGCTAGTGTACCCTGTGTTAGAAAAAATAAAACTGTCTAACTTAGATAAATATAGCTAAGTTACCAAAATTAGCAAAACATACCTCAACAAGTTTTTTTCAAACTAGATGAAGTTCAAAGGAGGCAAAGGAGACGCCTCATTTTGCACGAGCCTTTACTCCAGTGTATTTCAGCATTTTGAAAAATTTTCTATATATTCTTGATCGTTTTTTTCTATACTGATGAACTTGTTTGGATGCTAAACTGAAATGGTTGGACTGAATCAAGTATAGTAACGAAGTACAATTACTGGAGTATTTTCTACCCCTGATCCTAAGTGACTGCTTAGCTTGTTGTTTTGGTACTTTTAATGCCTTACAGCATAAAAATCTGCATGTGCACACAATAATCACATAATTAAAAAAAAAAAAAAAAAGGATTGGATTGGATCCCTTAAAGCCGAGTCACCACTGCCCTGAAGTTGCCCTTTTTTTTTTTTTTTTTTGAGGAACTAAACAACTGTTCATTTGTTAGGCCTTGAGTTGCTTCTCCAAAAAGTTTTATACTATATGTTGGCTTGAAGTCAGACAATTTTAAGAGTTGGTATGTGATTTATGTCGCCCCCTACTGGCTAAGTATATAATGCAGTACCACTTTCATGCTGCTACACGTGTGGACATATAGTGGAACGAAATGTCCTGTCTCGCAGGACCATGGTGCTACATACAAGTTAAACATAAATACGAACAATTTAGTTGACTATACAAAAAAATTTACTGTACAAAACTTTACAAAAACTTTACAAAAAACTTTACATACATACTGTAAATGTGCAAATGAGTTATTTTGTCCATGAAGTTGTGCAAAAGAGATATTTTGAGGGAAGCAGTGCATAGTGCAAGATGATTTGTAGTGCAAACCCACAAGTAAACATATATTATAAAGACAGAGTCTTTGTGTGAGAGTGTCTATAAAAAGTGTATAAAATATTCACTCTGCAGTTTGATGCTTTGCTTTTTTTTTTTTTCTTCCTCAGTTTCAAAGGCATATCAAAAAGTCAGAGGGGGAGAAAATTCCCAAGGTTGAGCTACAAATCTCCATATACGGGGTCAGAATATTGGATCCAAAAACAAAGGTATGTAGTACATATTTGAGCTTGTACATAGTGATATTAAATCAAGTCAAATTTTACTGGTCTCACACACACAACCGTGTGTATGATGTGCAGTGAAATGCTTATTTTAACCACTGTCCGTTGACATGAAACAGAATTTGCATAAAAACAGAACTCACATAGAAATAGAAAAAGAAAAATAGAAAACATATAAAAGATACAGAACTGTATGAACTGTATGTGGTGTAAAGCGAGATATGTGCAGTTGTATGTGCAGTGCAATGCTGTGCAACATCACTAACAATATAATATAATGTGATGTAGAATGGTGTGTTGCTGTGATGCAGTCTGGCTGATTTTGTACGTTTCTTACATGTAGGATGTGCAGCACAACTGCCAGCTACACAGAATGTCCTTCTGCGCCGATGATAAAACGGACAAACGGATCTTTGCCTACATCTGCACCGAGCCCGACACCAAGAGGCACCTGTGCTACGTGTTCGACAGCGAGAAATGTGTACGTCTGATGTGTGTGTAACTACGGAAACACTTCTTTATTCGTTTGTTTGTTTGTTTACTGATATTTGGTCATGGTTGGCTGGTTTTAGGCAGAAGAGATCACCATCGCTATTGGCCAGGCGTTTGACCTGGCATATAAAATGTTCCTGCAGTCCGGGGGGAAAGATGTGGAGTCGAGAAAACAGATAGGAAACTTGCAAAAGAGGGTAGGAACAGAAATTATGGCTAGTTTTTACTTTAGTGCTGAAATAACGTCTGTTAGGCTTATTTCTTTTATCAAAAAGCTGATCCTGTTTCAATTCCGTCATTGTTCTTCCTTCCTTCCTTCCTTTAAGTTGGAATAAATCTTTTAAATCATAAACGTTTTCAATCAACAAGAATTTAACTGTTTTCAATTAGATTCAGGATTTGGAAATGGAAAATTCAAAGCTCAAAAAACAGCTTCAGCATCTGGAGGATCAGCTGATCAGCGCACATTCGTCACCAGTACGTAAGATGATTCGGATGATTTCTGTACAAGGCTGCTACTTACATTATATGCACTTGAGTATATCTTATTCACTTTGCTATAATATTTTCTAACAGCTTTTCCCTCTCTCTCTCTCTGTCTCTCAGCTGTTGCACGTTAACTCCTCGACGGGGGCCTGCGTGTTGTCCTCTGCTCTGTCCTGCTGTACTGATGACGTCTCCTCACTGTCCTCTCTAGAGATTTCCTCTGTTAGACTAACGCCTCACAGTTCACCCGATTCCAGCCAATCGGCAGGCCTGCTGACCCCGCCTCCTGCTAAACCCGCCCACTTTCTGCCAACCAATGGCTTCATGGTTCCACGACGTGGTGTAAATGTGTTTTTTTGGTTTCTTTGTTAGACATGGCAATCCTAGCAATTTCTATTTATTAACCAACAACATGTCATAGTGTTTATCCTTCTGTTGTACAAGAGGAATAAAACACTTCAGGACCTCCTGTTATAGGAAAATGCTTTACTTTAGGGAGGCAACATTAACTATGCTTCATTACACCACCCTGTCGTTAATTATTTTCCTATAACTGCACAGCCGCAAGTGTTTTATTCCTTACATTACTCATGGACTCGGACATTCTGATCCCTGTTGTAACTTTGGATGTGTATTGTCAGGCTGGTAGCATCCCGGTGAAAGCCGCCACGACAGACATATTCGACATGGTACCGTTTACACCTGGAGCTTCCATGTCGAGGATACAGACGTGTAACAGGAGTCAGAATTTCCCCTCGCCGCCTCCGGTAGAACGAGGTGAGTAGTCTTGAAGTAATCATTTTTATAAACATATCAATTTAAAGTTTTTGTTGTTGCCTTTCAATAAACATCGGAAAATCTTGAGGGAAATTATGAGTCAGTGTTATCGCGTCATTAAAAAATGCGGTCATGTTGCAGTATGCAAATCCAAGCCGTGGAGCACTGATTCTGATAGACGCAGCAGGGTTTCGAATCAGATGGCTATCGGCGTGCACTATGAGTATTTTCCGTCTGTCCTGCAGGTACAGATCTGTTCGGAGCCGTGCCCTTTGACCCCTTCACCTGCGGCCTTGTGGACTACCCTCCAGACATCCAGTCCAAACTGGATGAGATGCAGGTGGATTTTCATTACGCTCAGCTGAACAAAATAAACATAACTGAGCCTCCGTTAATGAGCCACAGGACATTTGTGATGGTCAGGTCATAGATATTTAAATTTCTGTAATATGATGAGGCAAGAATTTCAGGTATTTTCTTTAGACAGTTGTAACACACGCAGGTTTCACACTTTGAAGTGGGATTATATTATAGCAGAAATCTGGGTTTCATGGTAATTAAAATTAAAGTTTTGTGAAATTTTGAGCTTGTATTAGTAGATCAAAGAGAACACACACACAAGCCAGAGTTGTCTCAGATGGATTTATCCTCATACGCCATACACCAAGTGTCAAAATTCTCTAATTAATAATGAGTTATTAACGAATAATACCGTTCTTGTCTTGCAAGCACCATAATAAACTGTTTAATACAATTTTAAGTGTAAGTATTGTAAGTATATTCAGAAACAAATAAAGGAATGGCTTTGCTCTCTCACTCTCTCTCTCTCTCTCTCTCTCTCTCTCTCTCTCTCTCTCTCTCTATCTCGCCCCCTCATCACTTTTCTCCCATGCAGCGGCAAAGATGGTTTGTAAACCATTTATACTTTTATACATCGTGTTGTGAAATGTGTAAGGAGCGAAATGTGTGCATGTGCGGAAGTAGAAGTGATATTGTTTCCCGGTAATTATGCTGCATGGATGATTTTAGATGCAGTTCAGATTGAAACGCTGTGCTGAGACAGAAACTGAGTCCATGATTGACAGATGCGTGTTCTAGTCACTCATTACTGTGGTAAAACTGCATGTGAAAAAATAACCCCTTTAATACCAAACCATCAACGTGTATATGACAAATATGTCACTGTTCATCTGGCACCATGACCCTAAGCTTCACATCCTCGGATGAGTTATTATTCATTATACATCATTGAATATTTTCATGTGTATTTACGTTTTGTTTCAAATCATGTCTTCTACTCATTCCCAATTTGTTTTTTGTTTTTTTTTATTTGCAGGAGGGGTTCAAAATGGGTCTGACTCTAGAGGGCGGTATTTTCTCCCTGGATCAAGTGGACAGTCGATGCTGAAATCAAACATCATTGCTTTTGTCGTCCGAACCGAATGATAGAGAAGTAGTTCTGATTACTAAAGGATGAAGATTTAACAGACCGTGAACAAGTTGTACAGATTCTTTCTATTTTTATATTGTAAAAAAGTGCGTCTGTAGAGACTGTACATCATTTTAATGGTCAATGATTTATCTGAAAGTCAGCACACACACACACACACACACAGTGTCAATTTCTGCTGAAAACGCGGCTGTCGTATTTTTGTAGCTGTATAAATGTTTGGGGGTTTTTTTAGATGGATTTTCCCCTCATATTTTTCCTCAGTAATGTTTGCATTTTCCTTAGACATACAAGCACGTCCTCCATTTCTATCATGTATCCTGCATTTATGTAGAACATCTAATATTTGCTTTATGACTATTTAATAATATTACATTTGGTAAATAAAGGACAACTCACTCATTACAGCTGTTTTCCTCCTAAAGCATTAAAAAAATTACACTTCTTCATGGAAGTTTTGTCTATATTCTTCTGTATTAAACCTGCTTTTCATTTTATCGTTTAAAGAAGTACTTCAGACCCTTTCATCATTGGATGAAGATAATTAGAAAGTAAAAAAAAAAAGATGTCAGCAAGGAAGGACATGCATTTATATAAATAAATATAAATTACATCGCAAAATGAATACAATCATTCTTATCATTCTTTAATGAGACACTGTATAGTCACTGATTAATCTTAGTTTTAAGGTGTATTAATTAATTGGCAGTAAAATGGTCACATGTTGACAGAAACACCATCTCTTGAGAGGTAGCGCATAAAAAGTGTACACAGAGGTCCAAATTTACAGTTTCACTTTTCAATTCAGCAAAAAAAACAAGAGTTAGTTAGGCATGGCCACTTTATATAAATGTATTAAAAACATTTTGATCATTAAATTAGTTTACAAAGCACCAACCAAAATTGGAATTTGGTCCACATAAAATAAAAATAATAATAATAATAAAACAATAATAAAAAAACTAGACAGAGTGTAATGTGAACTAAAACAGGTGTGTGCTTTTCCATTAAAAATAATACTTATTTTATTGATATGATGTACACAGTAGTGCCCGGGGCACATGGATTATAAATTAAAAGGTCCACACAGTCTGTCATATATTCATACACCCCAAGCTAGTGGAATTCCTCATTAAAAGATCAAACGCAGGGGAGGGGGATGGCTGCTGTGGCTCATCATGCTCGTCACTTCTGAACTGTCTTGAAAAACAAATACTGCATCGGCTCAGAGCTGAAGTCTTAACGATGAGTGTTGGATTTATTTATTTTTTTTTGGCTTGCTGTTCAGCATCAGCAGCTATCTGAAGGATCACAGCGTCGCTTTGTTTGCGCGCCTCACGAGAAGCACACCGGGCCGATGTCGATTCCAAACTCCTGCTCGGCTCCGCCCACGTCCACCGGCGCCATGTCTACGATCGGGAGCTTCGAGGGCTTCTGTGTACGATACTCGAACACCGTCTTACTCCACTCACTGCTGGATTTCTAAGAGACACGAACAGAGAAAAAAAACAGATTGAGGACAAAGCCTGGACAACAGCACGTAATGAAATATGTTTGGAGGTCTGGCAAATGCAGAGAGAATTGGGTTTTGATTCATAACCCACAAAATTTCACTATGTGAAGGGTTTTCCCAGGCCGCCACACACATGTATCTTGTCTCATAAATAAAAAGTGTTAATACTATGTAGCGAGTACTGTGGCTGAGTTAAATATTACTGAATTAAACACTGAATTAAACATTAAGATCCGAGTTTAAAGTTAAGTAAAGTTTTGTTGATCCAAGTTTTATTTTAATTCAAGCTGTGTCACACCATAAACCAACAATTAAAATCTTAATCTCTGATTAAAACTCTGATCTGGGATTATATCTGATTGTCTGCCATGATGGATTTACCAGTCTCCAAAGAACCATCAATTTTACAATTAATATCAATCCCTGGCTGAAATTTAAATCTGAGCATCATGATAAAAGTGAATCGGAAATTTACTGTAAAACCTTTCAATAATTTAATAATGTATCCTTTATGGCTGTTAAAGTCGTGGTTTACGCATGCATGCAATCCTGATTATTTGTAAACTGATTTAATTTTTTAAAAGCCTTTCTAAAACATTTGAACTTTGATGCAATTTGGTTAATAGATATTTTTATTTAATCTAGGTAAAATCTCCATTGCTGCATCCTAGGGGAGGGCGATATGACAAAAATATCATATCACGATACTTGAAGACTTCCTACAATGCACGATATGTATCATGAGATAAGTTTAGTAAAAAAATTTAACATCTATTCAGCTGCTTCCGGCGAGAGTTTTAAATTGTTATAAAAGTTTTAGTGATGATGTGTGCAATTTGGATTGCAAGCGTGAGAAAGCGTCAGCGTCGTACCGAGCAGCCGTCCTCAGTGACCGTGTACTTGAGCCGGTTGTGGCCGTACGCTTTGATATCCGTGCCGTCCGCGGCCTTTAATACGGCAGCTTTCTTCAGGTTGTTGCTCTTGTCGTCTCTGTACGCGACGCTGTTCTTGCAGTGGTACGTGAGCGTCTGTACCGCCTCTTTAGAGAGCAGACGCAGGAGCCGCAGCTGCACGGCCACCGTGTTGGACGAATCCTCTTTGTCTCCGTATGTAAACTGAGGAAGGTGGAGAGTGTTACA
This sequence comes from Pangasius sanitwongsei, assembly GCA_037576675.1. NCBI lineage: Eukaryota > Metazoa > Chordata > Actinopteri > Siluriformes > Pangasiidae > Pangasius > Pangasius sanitwongsei. The sequence continues at coordinate 31,706,496 of CM075004.1, read as the reverse complement.
ATGAGCAGAGAAGACAAAAAGTATGCGTATTATATAATACATTTAGGGGTGTAAAGGTTCTAGCGTCTCGGTGATAAGGGAATCTTGATTTTTTTATTTTTTTTTTGATTCTCACTCACCAAATTTGTAAGGGACAATATCTATACGTATACATTTTTTCATGACTGTTGAAGAGCATTTTAGCAAACAGATTTTCCTAATAGATAGTTTCTGGATTGAATTATTCATGTACTACACATTTGCACACTACTGCATGTGTGTACACGCCATGTGTCGGTGAACACTGGTCCTGAAAGATGCTGTCTATGTGTAACGCATCACTGCTGAGTTTAGAGCAAGACAATGTGCCTCATTCCTTTTACTCATCGTTTGTTTAGTAATTGGGAATCTATCTATTATTCAGTACATAATATTAAATGCTTGTTGAGGACCTTTTTTTTTTTTTTTTTTTTGCTTCGCACTACAAGTGAGTGTTTGGATCATTTTTACAAATTCACTCACAGCTTTTCCACATTTCTCCCCCTTTTCTTCTGTAGACTTGCCATGCTTCAGCTTTCTGCGTGAAGTCATGTGGTGCAACCTCTATGCTCATTGGTCAGTGAATAAGGAGGGATAGTGGCACTGTTTTTCTTACAAATGCTACAGAATCAACACTGTTTTTGACTCTAACTGCATGCGGAGCAACAACACAATCCATGGTAAACTAGCCAAACGCATCATGTGAAATTGTAAGTAGGCCACATTTCAAAAACAACAAACCAATATGTGGGCCCTTGCAACCCTACAAAGATATAATGAGAGTGTGAAACGACTGAATGACTGAACTGAACTGGAGACATGAATTAAAAATAAAGATAAGAGTCAAGCAGGTTAATCCAAGGTACAGTACATTACTACATATCTCAGCTTTGGAGTGTGATATGATGAAACTCAGCACACTCCTGTGTTAGTCTTGACCTCCCTAACATGCACTGTGAATTCAGTGAAAATCAGAGAACACTCAATTTTTCGCCCAAAAAAAACCCACAAAGGCCCCTTACTGTTTTTTTGGACAAAAATTTTGACATTCTCCGATCTTTACCAAATTAACACTGAGCGTTAGGGAGATCAAGACTAACACAGGAGTGCATTTAGTTTCATCCTATCACGCTCCAAAGCTGAGATATAGTATACTATAGTAGAGTAGAGTAGAGTATAGTATAGTAGAGTAGAGTAGAGTATGATATAGTAGAGTAGAGTAGAGTAGAGTATGATATAGTATAGTATAGTGTAGTATAGTAGTTTTAATAGATTAAATAGGTATAGTTGATAAAATTGGTAAAATTTAGTGTTGCAAAACATAGTACCCCATGGTATAGCACAGTATAGTATCCTATATGTACAGTATAGGACAGTATAGAAGATAAAACAGGTATAATTTCATCAAAACTCATGCATCGCATGTGTTCTTTAACTGATATCGACCAGTAAAATGTGTAAATTTGTGCGGCCCAAACCGTATATTTTATTGAGTATAATATATTGTAAATGAGAGGCTTAGATCTCAGCTCTGAAGCATGATATGACGAAACTAAGCACACTCCTTTATTTGTCTTCACCTCCCTAAGGCATATGGTGAACTTGGTGAAAATCGGAGAACGTTGAATTTTTGACTCCAAAAAACGCAAAGGCTAACCCCTTACCGTTTTCTTGGGGTAAAAAATTTGACATTCTCCCATGTTCACCAAATTCACACTGTGCATTAAGGAGGCCAACACTAACACAGAAGTGCACTCAGTTTAATTCTATAATCCTCCAAAGCTGAGATATATTACAGTACAGTACAGTAGGAAAATTAGTAATAGTATAGTTTATTATAGTAGAGTTTAATAGATTAAATAGGTATAGTCAATAAAAATTGTATAACGTAGTACAGTAAGATGTAGTACAGCATAGTGTAGCACAGTATAGTGTGGTATAGTAGTTAAAATAGGTATTGTATAGTATAGTAGATAAAAGAGGTACAGTATACAGTATAATATGCAGCTTAGCCATCATTCTGGGTTCACTGACCTTCATTCCTCTGTTCATGGTGGCTCCAAACCACACAGGTTTTGGCGTACTGGAGAGAGAACTCCACCAGCTTTTGCGTGGGATGCTGGGCGGGTTTGCAGACACGCATGTCTCCCCCGTCTCCATGTTACAGTACACCTTGATTGCGTCCTTCAGACTTCCCTCGTTAGGGTCCACCCAGTATTCACCTACAACACATTCAGTGACAAGAGTCAGGATTAATTCACTCTTACAGTCAAGTGCGAAAGTGTGTACAAAACTTGGAAGACAAAATGTAACTTTATTGCAACTTCATATTTACTATGTTAACTGACATTCCTTTTTTACCACAAATAAAAACGTGTAAAAAAAAAAACAGTGTATGTCACAAAATGAATAGCTTTAGATAGCTATAGATAGTTACTTCTGTCTATAAATTCTCTGTTATATTCTCTGAAAAGATTTTGTAATCAGTTGCAATTTGTTTTTTTGTTAATAAACTGTAAGGTAAGAGGTACATTTCCTTTTTTTAATAAAAAAAATCAATAGAAGGTCCAAACTATATGCCCTCATCTGTTTACTGTGCTACGTTACACTTTTATTCATACAAACACTCTTTAAAATTTGTACCTGGTGTGTTTATTATGCAAACTGTACCTAGAGGTCTATATTATGTTTCTCTGTGAAGAGTTAATCTAAAACTGTTCAACAAAAGCGTGACCTTCAGAACTGATTCTGATGAACAGAAGTTCTAGTGAACATCAGATCACCAGAATTACTCATGACAGGATGACTCTTTGTACATTTTCACTACAGTGGACTCCTTACCGCTTTTCTTCATCGGGTAGCACTGCTTGATGTCCTGGCAGGTACGTGCCGGGTGATGGCGGCTCCCGTCGGCGTTTTTCATGCTGTCCAGCTGACTGCCCAGAGCCTTCAGTGAGGCGTGGACGCTGCTGTCCATGTGAATGACACCAGAGCTATTAACAGGCATTGCCTCATCCTTGTTGTACTCTGGAAGGGGAGGAGCTGGAGTTTCATACGCGCCATCGTAGTCTGGGATTTTACCAAAGTCATCCTCCACAGCAGTGGGAGGTCCAGGAGGACCAGGTGGGCCTGGAGGGCCAGGTTCTCCATGTGGGCCCTTAATAGAGCAGGGAAATGAAGAAATAAAGCTTAAAGCTAATGGTTTGTTCATTTCCTTCTCCTGTATGTGTAGTTACCCCAGCTTCTCACCTCTGGTCCGATATCTCCGGGGCTGCCTCGAGATCCAGGAGACCCAAGGGGTCCAGGAGCACCCATCTCACCTTCTTTACCAGCAGGTCCAACAGGCCCAGGAGGTCCCTAATGATAATGAATAAAGACATCAGTGTATATATTTTCCAGTCATTTTGCACTTTTTTTCTTTTCATATTTGATCCAATATCTGAATGCTTTTGTAGCAAATAGCCTGATAATAACATTAACAACTCACTCTTTGCCCACTCGGTCCGAAGATTCCTCTCTCCCCTGCGTCTCCTGTCGCTCCCTTTATTCAGAAAAATGACCGGGGTCTTACGATCAGGAAAACCAGCACTGATCTTTATGAGTGAGATTATAATATGAGAATCGGCGTACTATATGATGATCTTATACTCACGGCTGTTCCTGGGAGGCCCTGAAGTCCAGAAAAGCCGCGGTGACCTTTCTGACCCCTCTCACCAGCGACCCCTTTCTCTCCTTTGTCTCCTTGTGGCCCTTGAGGTCCCTGTGGTCAGGCAGAGCAGATTCTATAAAAATACTAACACTTCATCCTGTTGGAGTGTTTTCATCCCTAACCACATTCATTTTTTTTATGTTGGTGAAGGACGTGTTTCACTTAGCAGTAATATGAATGCACTGTGATGGTGTTTGTGTATGTAGTGTATCTGACAGTATCTGACAGTGTTTAAATTGACATGTGACCTGTTTTCCTCTGACTCCCGGCTGGCCGGCTGGACCCGCTGGACCACTTGCACCCTGCAATCAAGAGAAACATTCAATCCTAATATCACATGATGTGAAAAACAACTTATTATATTGTATACACAAAAAATTTGAGGATTACAAACATTTGCCATATGATATAACTCACTTTTGCCCCTCTCAATCCAGGACCTCCAGGAGCTCCTACTGGTCCGGGTGTTCCTGGGGTTCCCTGGGGTCCAGCTAGACCCTCAGCACCTGGTTCTCCCCTATCTCCCTGAACAAAAATAACACGCACAGCCAATTATCCTAATGCATTACATTTGGAGTAGAAAATAAGAGCCTGCTTCAAAAATAGCCATGAAAATCCTCAAATACTTTAGAATTATAATTTCTTTGCTTACTTTGACTCCACGAGTACCATCAGTTCCAGGACCTCCATCTGCACCTGCAAGACCCTTAAAAACCAAAGTAATGTACAATGTAAATACATGACTATGCCATTTCAAAGGACTGTCTGAGACTGACAAGCTAAAATGCCAAACCTGTGTGCCAGCATCTCCTCTATCCCCAACAGGTCCAGGCAATCCACCAGGACCTATTTCACCTTTTACCCCCTGAGGGCCTTTGGTGCCGGGTTTTCCAGGTGGACCCTGAATGAGAAGAAACACAGCTGCATCCTCAATTATATGTGCAATATAATGATTACAGCACCAAACCTTTAAGTGGTGTAAAAATGGTGTGACCCTTTTCATTTTATTTCTGTAATTCTGTACTAGAATAAGAGAATAATACTGAATGTAATACTCTGTGTCTTTCATGTAAGGAATAATACACTCCGTATTGTGCTGTTATATGAAAATAATCAATGACAGGGTAGTGTGAGTTATTGATAGCACTCAGAATTGAGTATCTTTCAACTAAAATGCTTATTTATTAACGACAACACATTAAACTATTTGTGTATAGTTACATTAATATTATTGAATGTCCTGGAAACAAGTTAGAGCCTGTTCTCACTTTCGTTATAGCAACAATAAACAGTCTTTTCCTCACTGACCTCTCTTTTTTGCTCTCTTGAAGTCAATGAAACAAAAACATAGCTTGTCAACATTACTAAAAAACACAAAGTATAAACTCCTCTGTCCCGAAGATGTCAGAAAACTTAAAGTTACAGCTCTACCTCTGACCGTTACAAAGCGTTGACACTAGAGACTCCTTCCGTAAATGTTAAATAAATGTCTCCTTACAGAAAAGTCAACGATTACACACGTTTTTACTCACTAATGATCTTGAGATGATAATAAACATTAGCATAATAATCAAGTTAATCATCTACAGTGTCTCAAAAATAAGTAGTGCATTTATGATTTCAGATTAGATTTCAGATAACTGATTATTTTTTGGAATGAAATAATATTATTAGTTGATAGCAGCATGTTTTGTTGAATTGGGCAGTGAGTATAATAACGGTCAATCTTACAGCAGGTCCAGGAAGGCCCATCAGTCCACGCTCTCCTCTCATACCGGGTAGACCCACCAGCCCTCTCTGCCCCGACAATCCTGCAGGCCCTGGAGGTCCATCAGGGCCCTGAGAAGATTAAATAAAGGGTAATGACAATGATTACCACCTATTTTTAGTAATAGACCATAATCACATACACAATAGGTCATTTTCAACACAGCAGAAACATTAATAGTGTACAGTTAGAGACTAAAGCTCATTTTTTTCATGCACAGTGTGTGTGAATTGTCCACAGAAGTTTTTTTCCTACCAGAAACTGGTGTACAGAAATGTCTGAACTCAGAAGTGCGAAGCATTTAATATTCTGAGTGTGCAAAATAGGCTGAGATTAGTTTACCGGTGGTCCATCTTCTCCAGAATCGCCTTTATCTCCAGGGCTTCCAGCTGGTCCTGCGTTTCCACGCTCCCCTTGACGTCCTGGGCCTCCTGGTTCTCCGCGTATTCCAGGTTCACCCTTCTTTCCTGGGGGCCCTTGTGGACCAGACTCTCCAGTTTGACCCTGGCAAAAAATGTTGAGGTGTAGTCCAAGAAATGTACAAGTGTCTACAATCAATTACAACATTGAAAAACCTTTACTCAAAAGTTTTTTGACTTCTTTTTGAGAGACCTTATCAACTCCAGGGATCAGAGAGTTCAGCAGGTCCAGACTTACATTCGTAACCCAAACTCAGGCACTGAATATTATGTTTTAAGTACCTAACTGTATAATAAGTCAAGGTTTTAAGGGGCTGTGAGTGATAACTCTGTTGTGGAGATACTTACAGCAGCGCCTGGCGCACCTACGCCTCCTGCAGGTCCTGGGAACCCACTGGAACCCTGAGAACAGAAGAAGAAATAGTAAAGGATGAGTGTGACAGAACACAGATCATTAAATTATCCCCAGAAACCTTTACGGTGGGACTTACAGCAGCTCCCTGACTCCCCCTGGCGCCTTTCAGTCCAGTTACACCAGAAGCTCCCTACAGAAAAATAAATGTACATTTATTGCAAGCTTCAGAACAATGGTGGTCACACTTATTTAGCCTTATAAATGGCATATGAAATTCATTTATTAGCCTAACCATTCCTTTACATTATGTACATTTCTTATATACACATACACATAAGCATACAGTTAACTGCATATACACCGATCAGCCATAACATTAAAACCACTGACAGGTGATGTGAATAACATTGATTATCTCATTACAATGGCACCTGTCAAGGGGTGG
>CM075004.1:31659799-31691432 GCA_037576675.1 Pangasius sanitwongsei | reverse complement strand
CTTCCTCTTCGCCTCCTGCCTGGCAGCTCCATGTCCAACATTCTCCTGCCAATATACTCACTCTCCCTCCTCTGAACATGTCCAAACCATCTTAATCTGGCAGTACTGACGATTTGCATGATTAAATTTGGCAATGTTTTACGCCGGATGCCCTTCCTGACGCAACCCTCTCTATTTATCCGGGCTTGGGACTGGCACAGAAGTCACTGTACTGTGAACCCCATGGCTAGATTTTAATTTATACTAAACTGACAAAGTTCAAATGTTCATAGTCATTTAAAATGTTATTTTAAAAAAAGCAATCAGCAATGAACAGTGCTACCTTTGGTACTCGAATGGTGAAAACTGGAAAAGGCCCAGTTCCAGTTTTATGGTGTTATAAAATGCCCCATTTCATTCATTCATATTTTTATGTAGAACTGTTACACCAGTTGTCAAAAATGAGCGTGTCATTACCACTTGACCTTTGGACCCAGCAGGTCCTGTCTTTCCCTGAGGTCCAGGTGGTCCAGGCTGACCAATCAGTCCGACAGGACCTTGCACACCGGGTGCCCCCTACATCAGAAAAAAAAAATCGTTCATGACACACCACACTTAACTTGAATCAAGAATTACGTTCACTGAATTAAACTTAAAAGAATGGCTGCTTTGCTGGAAGAATGGATGGGACTCACCGATGGCCCTCTAGAGCCAGGAGCACCATCCATGCCTGCTGGACCCTAGATATGAACACACTGAGATCAATAACATGCATCAAAATATCCAAATATAGAGTGTAGCTCATAAGGATAACATATAGCACACCTGTTTGCCCTGAGGCCCAGGTAAGCCTACTCTTCCTGAGTCCCCTCTGGGTCCCTGAGCTCCACTGGTGCCTCGAGGGCCCGTGGGTCCTGCCTCACCCTGAAGATGGAAAGAAACCAAAAATTACACCTCAACACACATGTAGTAGACTGGAATGGACTGGCGGCCCACGTGCCTCACTTCCAGTGTTCCCAGGATAGGCTCCACATCTACCGTACAGGATAAAACACTTACTGAAGATGAATGAATACACAGACATGGGTAGACATAGATATTTCAATATCTAGATATCAGAACTTGTTGTAGTATTCATTTACTTAATGTAGTATTCAGAGATAATTTTAGGGACCTACATTTTTTGATTAGCTGAATGTGTGGTGTAGAACCACAGAAAATGCCAAAACAGATGGCATATATTTAGCTATAACAGAGGCGAGGCTATTATTTTATATAATATGCATGCATTTTTGATACACTATTTGAATAATATTAATTTAAAAATGCAAATTTTCCTATTAAAAAATTGTTTAAAATGTCCATCCTTGTTAAACATAAGTCAAGATTAAGTATACCATGAATAATAACTGACATTTAGCTGAGCTGATTAAAATAACCAATAACACGACATTACAAATAAAACATGTGCAAACCTTCATGCCTGGACTGCCTGGAAAACCTGGAGCTCCTGGGATTCCTATGATACCCTGTGAGAAATACGAAATGACCAACCTTCCTGAAAACTGATAAATGCTGCAATGTCTTTTATACATTGTGGGTTTATGGGATTAATATGAGTTTATGGGATTTTTAAGATATTAGAACAGATGAAGTAATTTACATACCAATGGACCTGGTTTTCCAGGATTTCCTACCGCTCCACGTTTTCCCTGCAGAAAAAAAAAAAACCCTGAACCTCACCCAAAATTATAGTATAATAACATGCTTAGCTTAAAAAATTTACATTTACACTAACTTCCTGGCAGGTAGTTAAATAGCTACAGCATTCATACAAACACTAGCTAAAATTCAAAAATTACACAATAAGACAAATACTATAACAAACAATGAGATTTAATTTTACAGTAAAGTTAATGATACTGTATAGCTATACAGTATAAGGTACTTTGATACAGTATAATCTGCAGTACCATCAATATTTTCTGCTGTATTGAACTGTTTAAAGTATTTTACTGGTATGAGCACAGCATTTAATTGTAGAAATGACAGAAATTTTCTCACCGCAGGTCCGGTGGGTCCAATCCGACCTCTTTCTCCAGGCAATCCCGGTGGACCCTAAAAAAAAAAAAAAGTTCAGTTGCACACACTTATTCAGTTGAATAAGTTTGTTTTGATTAGTCGAAAATGATCAAAATCGCATTATGGAGCATACCTGTTGACCGACAGGCCCCATCGAACCAGGAACGCCTGATGCACCCTGAAATCAAAACACAAACATACGTATGGTATTTGATAATACAGCATCCTGTGCCATGATGTAGGCTTAACAGTTGTCAAGTGCGTGTCTAACCTTTGAACCAACGACACCGCGCTCACCCTTCCCTCCCTGTGGACCTGCATATCCCTGAAATGATCAAAATTCTCATCAGGGTTTAAATCCTTAAAATCAGGAGAGCATTAAAAGCTGGTTTATATACCGTATGGATGCAGTTAAACCTAAATCTGGGTTTAACTTTTCCTTTTCGAGTAAATGTTACATTTATATTTAAATATTTAAAACATTTCAGCAATTAGCAATCAAGCTCACCCTGTGCCCTTTCATTCCTGGTTGACCTGGTAAGCCTGGGAATCCCCGAGCCCCCTTGATGAAGGAAAATATCATTGTGTTAGGATCAGGTTGAAGCACTGATGTGTAAGTACTATATGAAATAGAAGAGTGACTTTACAGGTGATCCTGGGAATCCATCGTCTCCTTTCTTTCCTGGTTCTCCCGGTTCACCCTGACACCGGAAGAAGAAGCAGACGAGCATGGATCAGTTTATTACTTTAGGTCATTTACTTCGTAAGATGATAAATTACTGTTTTATGAGAATCAGCTCTGTAAGGTGTGGGACACGGTTATGTAAACAAGCAGATTGGTGTACGTACATCTTGACCAGGTTTCCCAGGAGGACCGTCTGGACCCCTCGGTCCATGAGGACCCTGAAAAAAGAAAAGAACAGCTCCTTAGTACAGCAAAACCTCCTTTCCTGACAACCTCTTCCTATATAGTACTTTGATTTCTTTGGAGTTATATGCCATGTTACAGATTGTCTTAAGCAATTTCTACTGGCCCTCAGTCACAATTTGTTTTTATTCATGGGTTAGATCTTAGATAAGCTATACTCTAACTATAAAGCAATCTTGCATGGTTTCTATTTCAGGGGTCATTATGCAGTGGACTCACCGAAGTACTTCAGCAGATTAAACCAAGCACTACTGTGGCAGAGCAGTTCAACGTATAAACAAAACAGTTAGCCATCTTGGCTTCTGTAGGAGATTCTCTGTTGCAACCAATCATGTGGATTTATGTAAATTAATTAGCAGAAGGTAGCTCTTCGGGAAAGAAAAGAGTTTTCACAGCCGTTAATGAATATTTAATTTCATTTTCTCATTCTGGCCTTATTAGCAAATCAACATCATTTTATGATTATATAATTTTTTTTTCTAAAAAAAAGACAACGACAAAAACAGAACACTTAAAGACAAATTAACAGACTATGCATGTAGTACACATTTATTCTCAATGTATCTCATCTTTTCAGAGTCGGTGGTGCTACACAAAAGTGGTAAGGTGAAGCCTTAATTACAGCCATTATTGTTTTATTGATACCCATGAACCAATCACTAATGGTACAAGCATTACAAGGTAACTGTTGTTGCCATTTAGTCTGGAAACTTATATAGCTGAACCTTTACAAATATTAGCTGAATCCCCCCTGATCTATTTAAACTGTTCTGCAGGTGCACTACATATAAGCTAGCTTAATTTCTTACCATGGGTCCTGGATCACCCGCATCTCCAGGGGTGCCTTGTGCTCCCATAGGGCCCTGTAGGACACAAAAAAACACTGAGATCAATACCATATAAATATCATCTTTTTGTGAGGCTGCTTATAGGTGTCAAGACTTACAGGTGGACCTGGTGGTCCTGGGTGTCCTCTTGGTCCTGCTTCGCCCTAAATCAGATTAATTAGTGAGTTATCAATGAATGAGAATTGAGAGTGCTCTTGGGAAATAATTAATAAACAAGATAGAGTCTGGTGTTATAGTTAGTGTATATAGCACTAAATCTTATGATATTCAACATTCAAATTGTTCTTACAGGAGACCCAGAGACAAGTGCTGACATTCCCATTTTTGCATCATGGAAGCCTGAAGCCATATGAGAAGCAAACTGACTCTGTAAAACAATGCATTGGAATGAGTACCATTAAAATGGAGAGATTTGATATATATATATATATATACAGAGGTTAAATCTGAGAATCAGGAACATTTTAAACACTGTATTTAGGATTTATGTGCCTCATAAACAGTGAGTATGCACAAATCTTGACTTGAGAAAGGCATGGATCATTTCCTGTTTATACAAAAAGTAAACACACATTCTCTCAACATCCACGCCCATCCTGTCTCCTTCCACAAGTAACGCTAAATACTTCCAAACACGTCCATTTTTGTTCATGATCTATAATGCATGTAAATAAAGCCGCAATTCTCAATGCATCTGTGTGTAGAAACATTGGCAGGGCAAAGAGAAAGCTAAAAGAGAAACCTTTTAAGAATGAAATACGCCTCTAGAAGAACAATCATGTTTTGTGTGCACAGATTCTTTCACCATGTAATCCATGCAAAGTCTTAGGGTCCTTTCACACTTTCAGATTTTTTTTTGTAGACGTGAGCTGCTAAACAGACCCTCGAGAACAGAGCTGTAGTGTTGCCGAAATGAGAGGTGTTCTGGAGATTCTGACCAATGAATAGTAATACAAAATACACAGCGGATGTGATACGCAAAGCATTTTAAAGTAGTTATTTATGTATTTATCTAATCATTTATTTAGGACTGGCTCATGTTCTCTGTGCTTGAGTGATTTTTAGGATTTCTATGCACAAAGGCTTGTTTACATTTTTTCCATCGCCATATTTATACATATTTTACCCCCATTTTCTCCAAGTTGGTCACCTGCCAATTCCCACGCATGAACCAAATCTTTCCTATCATACAACAGCTACCAACCAGGGAGGGTGAAGGCTATAATGTGCTTCCTCTGAGCCAACCACATCTTTTTCAAACTGCTGCACATGCAGCAAAATACACTCAAAGCAAAACGCTATCTGCCCTCTTCCACATACTGGAGCTCACAGATGCTTACAGTTGGCTAGTGTCGCTGTGAATGACAGGGAGAGAGGGAATGACATCCCTCCCACAGCCATTTTTCTCCCTACGTTCCTGGCCACGAGTGGCTGTGGCATCATTGGGATACAAACTAACGATGGGTGAAAGCAGGGCATCACTCAGGAGACCTGTCACTGTATTTCTGACCAGTTTAATTACGCACAGCGTAAAACCAAACAGCAAACCAACCAAAAGTATCTTTTGGAGCTGACTCGGACTCGGCAAACAGACTACAGTGCCCTTATAAACAAAGCCCTGACAGATGATGGACAATACCCTAATGATGGTCCAAAGTTTTATACATACTCTCTAAATAAACCAAACATGTGCTATGGATAGAAAAGGTTTCAGAATAACACCTGGAGATTCATATGCTGTTTTGTTTTACTAATTTGTGCACGACCAAATTTGAACTTGAAGGCCACATTTTTGTAGGTGTGTAAGCCATCTAGAGATGTAACTCCTTACCAACAGAGAACACAGATTAAATAAATTAAATAAAACACTCACCCCTGGTAATGCGGTCTGTCCTTCAGGACCAGGCTTTCCGGGCATACCTGGCACACCTGGTATCCCATCAAACCCAGGTGGACCTGCTACGCCCTTAAAAAGAGAAGAGCTGTCATCACTGTAACAGTTTAAATACAACATAAAATAGCATTTTTTAGACAGAGCTGTTACGCTTTCATACATAAATGACTGATGTATTATCTCATATAAGATGAAAAGAACATTTTCGAAACATACTTTTCTTCCTTTAAAGCCACGATATCCTGCACGTCCCGCTGGCCCAGGAGCTCCCTATTAAATACAGCACATAATGCAGAAATCTGAGGCAATGTAGTAAAACATTTAGGTAGATTATTGCTGCAAAAAAAAAAAAAAAAAGTGGAAAATCCCACCATTGGTCCCGGGCGACCAGGCAGTCCCACAATCTGAAAAACAACATGGAGACACTTCAGGTATACGGAGCGTAAATACTGAATAATAATACACTGAATCCACATATACTCTTGCTAAAGAAGTTATTTTTTTTAAACTTACATGAGGAATATCTCCTGGTTCTCCTTTTTCACCCTTAAATTTCAAAATATTTTCAGTACAGCTCATTAACTAAACATAAAAATATTTATATTTATTTTGATATATTTGTATGTTAAAAATAGTGTGAGCTATAGTACATGTACATACCTTGAGTGCCATTATCTCTGAAAGTTAAAGAAAAAAGGGGTTTAAGTATAGTTTAGTAAACATGCTATTTCATATAATGTTTCATTAATAAACTTATTATTACAAACTTGTATTATAATAATAATAAGGTAAAAGACGATGATATGTACAGACATAGTTGAGGGTGTCGTAAAAAGGGCCGTGATACTACTGTATAGAAATAGTATAGATTATAATAGTATAGAAATTCTATTATAATGGTATAGTAACAGATTGAAATGATATACTAAAGGGTTATAATGGTATAGTGACAGATTATAATGCTAGATAAAAAGATATAATGGTATAGTAGTATGAGACAATGTTACAGAGAAATGTTATATCGGTAAAGTACCGCTTACACTGGTACAATAATAGGTGATAACGGTATATTAAAAGGTGATAATTATATAATAATAGGTTATAATTGTACATTAACAAGTTATATTGGTATAGTACTGATTATAATAATATAGCAATAGGATATGATGATGTAGTGACAGGTTATAATGGTATAGTAACAGATCATAATGGCATAGTAATAAGTTATTATGTTATAGTAATTATTATAATGCTATACTAATAGGATATAATGGTATAGTAACTGGTTATAATGGTATAGTGATAGGTTATAATGGTAGAGTAATAGGTTGCAATGCTGTAATAATAAGTTATGATGGTATATTAAAATGTTATAATGGTATAGTAATAGATTATAATGATATAGTAACAGATTATAATGGCATATTAACAGGTTATAATGCTAAAGTCATAGATTATAATAATATAAGTGGTAATGGTTATAGTAACACATCATAAATGTGTCGTGACAGAGTAAAGGTGTAATAATAATAGGTAATAACAGTTATAGTACTGGTTATAGTAGTATAGTAAGAGATCGTAATAGTATAATAACATATATATATTATAGTAATAGTTTATAATGGTATATACACAGCTTATAATGCTATAGTAAAAGTTCATAATGGTAGAGTAACAGATTGTAATTTTACAGTAATGGATTATAATGGTTATTAGTCCTGGTAACAATACCATCGTAACAGATTATAAGAATAGATTAAGATAGCATAAGTCATAATGGTGCTGTAATAAGTTATTATGGTATAGTACTAGGTTCTAATGGTATATAGAATAGATTAGGATAGTAAGCATAGTAAATGGTTATGATGGTATTATAATAGGTTATAATGGTAAAGAATATCTAGGAATAGGTTATGGTGTTAAATCAAATATTAAAGTCCTGAATTAATCCTGACGAGTTATTATTATTTAGCTATTTTAATCCTTATAATCACTTAAACAAGGAAGATATCTTACTCTAAGTTTGGAGAATAAAAAAGTAACAATATACAATATGTAGTAAGTAATCGTATAGCCATGTTCATTCAAATAAGTAAATCGATTTAATTGTGTTGTTTGTTATTAAAATGTCGACTGTGTCCCCATCAGGGTTTCAGACTATATTTGGTCCATTTTGGTAAAATAGTCCTTTTTTTACTTGATGAGCTAGAACACCCTTAGAGTAATCTGTGTGGTATACAATCAATCACTGGATACATCATATGTTGTTTTACAATAAATATACCTGCTCTGATCTAAAATCTGATCTAATTCATGTCTGATCTGAACCTTGCCCATGACAAAGACACTATCATTTTTCCTCTTTATTGCGAAGTTTATTGCTGAATTAAATTAAATAGTTTTATTTTGTGTAAAGTGTTGCACATTGTTTTATTTCATCATTGTTCGCTGGGCATTTTGGGGAGAATTCTGAATGATTATTGGTGAGTGAACCATCAGACCAAACTGGCAACTCTGCCGCAGTCTTATGTGGTAGAGTGTAAATATTCTACACCCATCCCACATTACAGATACAGTATTTGATCTTAAAGGGGACGGTACAGTATACATCACTAGAAATTGTCCGTGACTAAAAATGCTCATGAAGGAAATGAATAAAGGACTTTCCTCCTGACACCAGTGTCATATCCTCTCACTGGACTGTGTTTATATGAACGTGAAGTTAGTGTCGCCCTCTAGAGGACACCGTGAGTACTGCTCACCGATCCGTCCACGGGCACTGGCGAATCTCTCACACACCGGGCAGCACTCTCCCTCCGGGACGGAGAAATGCTCACACCCTTTGAGCTCCTCACAGCGGATGTCCTCACAGACGATGTTGCCTTTGTCACACACACACAGCCGGCATGGCTCAGGTTTCCAAATGGCGTTGGGCTCGTGAGTCACATCTCCCTCCTTACAGCCAGGCTGATTCTCTGGTAAAGCTGAGGGAAGAGAGGCAGTGCAATGAGATGTAGGGGGAAAAAACACTTACTCAAAGGGTTTCATGAACCTTTTTAACTTTAAGGAAGCATTTTTTTTTATTGTCCTCTATTTGGAGCCTGAACCATAACATGTAATTACAAGAGAATAAGCTTTAAAGCTTATTCAGTGGTTATAACAGGTAATTACCCCAAATCGCATAAGCTACACTTTTAGCTACAGCACTTTGAATAACTTCAAAAGTACTTCAATTAAGAAAATAACACAAATTATACTTTAAAATGTTTCTTACCTATTTTCTTAACCATCTTGTAAGTCAATTTTATCTAATAATTTTTTATTCAAGAACAATGTCAAAATATATCTTAGATTCAATTAACAAAAATTCAGCCAATACAATTATTTAAAATTATATAATATTTTAACTTATTGTAAAAGCCATAATAATGGAATAACACATAAATCACACTTAAAAATGTTAAGCTGAAACCCTGAGCTGAAATGCAACCTATAATGATTATATAGCATTATTATTATATTATTATATAATATTTTATATTATTTTATGTGTATATATGTTTATGTACAGTGATATTCCATAATGATATAGAAAATCTACATTTTTTTCTTTTTTTTTAAATAAAACAGTTCATTTATTGCTGAACTCTCTATACAAATGGAAAATTTCATTTCCTATTTATAAATCATGGTTAATTATTAGTTAATTAATAGTTCATTATTAATAACCTCTGAATGCAGTGCCACTCCCTAACCACAAGGGGGAAGTCCTGAGTCAAGGATTCTGACCCATCTGGAACTACTGGCTATTTTTACAGCTTTACCTCTACTTAGCACTTAGCGGTTACATTGAGGATTCCCGCTTATGGTACAAAAATGTGCTCTATAATTTAGGATATGATAAAATATCCTCTTTCTGTTTCTTCTGGGGTGGCTTTCATATATTTTCATATATTACACACTGCCAGTATGGAATTACTGCAGAAGAAAGTAGACCGAAGGCTGTTCTTCCTGTAGAGGTTATTGTGCAGGAATGTCTGAACGCTAATAACGTTCACATCCCCTACAGCACTTCATATAAATATATCTAAAAATAAATCTGGAAAAATTATCTATACAAAGAGCTTTCTTAAGTCTACCTGTCTGTGTAGAAGTAATCCAAGTCATTTGATCTTTACGGCCCTCATCCTCCCGTCATTAAAACGGTGCCCGAATCATCTACCCCACCCTGTGATTAAGTTCTGCAGCTGCTGAGGCAGCCACACTGGGCCTGTGAGCGAGGCGGTACGGAGAACCACATCAAGGATTCATCCTGATCAGAGGAAAAAACGAGGCTCTCGTCCGAGACAGGAGGCGAGCCGGGGTACAATCAGGACGGAGGAGGATTTTTTTTCTTTCAGTGAAGCTTCATTAGAAAATATTAATTTGGATTCTCACGAATTCACACATTATTGGCTAGTGTGTGTGTGTGGATTAAAGAAATACTCTGGACTTTTTAACTTAATATCCATCTACTGCATCTGTAGTATTATCACAGATAAGAATTTCAACATGACTTCCTGTAAAAAGAGCCTTGTACTCATAATTCACTTACAGTGGATGTTTAAGGGGCAGCCGTTTGGGGCAGTCACTACATCAACGGAAGCGGTAAATTAGGCTCCAGTGGACAAATCTTTATTATTAACTTATTTATTAGCTGACCCACTGAGCAAATGAAAGCTTCAGTGTACTGCCCACTCCTATATTTTGGTTGATTAGGCTAAAAATGATAGCTAACATGATCTAATAACATATTGTGAGCTAGTCAGCCACATCATTTAGCCAATCAGGAAGAGGACAAGGATATGTAGCACGTCTTGTTTGCTCCATTGACAAAATGTCAGCAAGTCGTTGGAGAAAGTTTCAGCTATGAGACGTGGTGTTCTGTCCTCACATCGCACGTAATAGACATTATTCAGTTCTGGATAGCATCTTTACTTTCTCCCGATATGTTTAACCGCAAGGTGACTGTGTGTGATAAGCAAGAGAGTTTCGTCAGTGTTTCCAAATGTTCCTGATCCTGAAAATACTGTCCGTCATTTGTGCATTTGCTAATTAATCCAAGTAGTAAATTTTGCTCTACCGTCAACCAGATCTGCTGGATAGCTATGAACCTAAAAACAAAAAAAAAACAAAAAAAAATCTCAGACAAAAAAACTTGCTTTTCCAAGACGTGACGGCTACGGATTTGTCCACCCATGCGCTAAATCTTAAATCTTAAATAAATTCCTGTTGATACAGATGTGGGATTATAGGTTGAAAAATGCTGGAGTACTCCTTTAATAATGTTAGTTTTGTTTCTGTTTTCTGTGCTGCACAGTTTTAGATCGTCTGTTAGAAAATAAAGCTTAAACAGGGGCTGAAGAGGACACAAGTGTAAGCTCCCTCTATACCACCCTACCAAGGATGAGTCCCAAAAAAAAGTACCTGTACCTTTTCAAAACGACACGCCCCAATCAGACTTCTGTCTTCGCCCTCTCACCCTTTTGCCATGCATCAATTCATGTTATTTTTCAATAACAGCAATATTGGTAATGCAATATTTTCCATTCAACATGTCATAAATCTGTTTATAGTTGCCCACTAACAAGGCAAACTTTTTCAACTGATAATTTGTCCTCCATGTTTGTTTCTCTTGCCCCTCCTTCTTGCGAACCTGAGCTGGACAGAAGGTAAAAAAAAGTGCTTGAAGTCACTAGGTGCTTTAAAAAAAAAAAAAAAAAAAACCTGGACTTTTTTCAGTTTTTTAAGCTCTGCTGTGACCAAAAAAACGCATGCACGGCACTTTCTAAAAGCTTCCTGTAGGATTAAATGTAAAATGCGAGCGAGCATTTACACAATTCCCACAGTAACAAAATTTCCAGATATGGAAATGAGAGCTTTTAGATTCCATACATTTCCACAACCCTGTCATTGCAGCATCCTGATCCAGCCTTAGATGTTATATGTTTTTTAATCAGATTAAAGTATTGGTGTGCAAAACCAATTATACATGACAGACCTCTAAATTAAATAATGAAGGCTTACTGAGTAATACCAGATATTATCTCAGGATAATCAGTGGCTCTCAAACACTGAAGCCTGGGGAAAATGTAAAAAAAAAAAAAAAAAAAAGTGCCTTTGGAAAGTGTGTTCATGGATAGCACTCATAGCACTCTCACCACAAAACATCCTCACGTGTATAATTCATGGTTTCTTTAAAAACACACACACACACACATACATACACAAACAGTAAATGACAGCCTCTGTGTTCTCCGTGTCTCTTTTTAAACTATGTAATCTGGGTTGTCTGTGATTTTATGGCTCATTGCCAGACAGATATAACTCTCAGCCTGGCGCTGAGGTGAGCTCAGAGAGACGACAGATCAGAGAGAACATAAGCAATGCTGGTCTCATCAGAGACACAAGAGAGGATTTCACTTTCATCAAACGCTCACGTGCGTCATAAATGTGCCCCTTTTCTGGTGCTGAATTCCAGCTACTGAAAATCTTATTCAACCCTAATGACAGAGCAAGGTTTATTTTGTAGAGATTATTTTTTAGCACCTGAATTTACGGCTGTGGTTGTGAATGTTTTAGATTTACAGATGAACTGAAACTATATGAGGTTTTAGTGCTGCTTTTATTACTAAGGTCACATCAGCACAGACCTCCCACGAAAAAAAAACACCAGAGGCGAACACCTCAATCCTACATCTTCAGTCAGTGGCCAGTTACGAGCTCAGAAATATGGGAAATCTGAAAAGCGGTACATCTCCAGGCACCTGCTATTCTAGTCCTCAGCCTGAAACATATATGAATCTGCATCTTTCCAATGCTTAAGAAAAAGTAAACTGCAAAGTACCAATTTAGTGGCAGAGCACAGCCGTTATTTTGGGGAAAACCACAAAGCCCTCTATTATACGTTCAGCTTAACTTCTGCCTGCTGGCAAGTTTTATTTCTGCCTGAAAGAAAAGACACACCCTCCGTCTGCATGCAGCGTTTAACATAATTAGCCTCATGATTCTGAAGTATGCATGATACACTTTAAAATTCAGACAGAGTATAAGCTTTGTTCTTTTATTTAGAGCTAACTAATCACCTTGTTTCCTTTACTCACAGTTTGTTAGTTTGATTGTCAGTGTATTAAAGCACACGATTAACAGTTTCTCGCCTTCCGTGAAACCTTTCGTGTGAATCAGGTGGAACCAGTGAAGAAATTTCACACAATATCCGTTCAGTAAACAGTGGAATAATATGATAAGTAAGGAATAAAACACTTGGGGGCATGCTGTTACAGGAAAACAAATCGAGCAAATTTCCTGTTACACCCCGAAGCTGATTATTTTCCTCTAACAACAGGTCCCAAAGTGTTTTATTCCTCTAATACCACAGCAAATCTGCTGAAGATAACATCTCGTACTTTTTATCCATTTATAGTTGTGTGTAATGTTGAAGGACGTCCTTGAAAAACTTCTCTTGAAGTTAACGAGACAAAAAAGCCTGCAGCTGTTCATGTTACCGAGAAACTGCAAAGTGTAAACATGTGTGTGCTGAAAGCATTCCCATGCCTGAAAATTTACTGACTCTTGCAAGACACTGACACTGGAGACTCCTTCCAGAAATGAATTAAACAAACAGAAACCTTCACCATATCAATGATTACATGTGGTTTGGACCTTCTGCTGTACAAGTCCCTGTGTATGTCATTACATTGTATCGAAACGATAACAATAATGATAAAATTTCAGCTATGTGAGTTAATTATGATATAATTATTTATATCTGGGGGCGTAATCTTATTATATTGACCATTTAAAATTATACAATTTTACCAAATATGGCAGTTGTATTGAAGACAACTTTGGTGTCTTTATCAGGTGTATGCTTGAAGTAAATGGGTCTAATACAAATATTAATATGAAATCAAGACATATAATATTTATCTTACATTTTAGGGGAAAAAAACCAACCAATAGTTTTTAAACTCCAAAAATATCAGTCATTTGTAACTGGTGTGAAGCTCAGTTAAGTTCAGTGGGTTAAAATAGGTTAATAATACACATGTATTATAAAATAAAGTTGGTTTAAATGAGAAAGCTAGTTAGGAAATGGGTTAATATGACAATAAACATATGTTCCTTTAAGCTCAGAGTCACACAGCACACTATATGATAGGGTGTGCCACACTCCTCCACTCCGGGAGAGAGCGTTAACCACAATTGGCAGCCTCTGAAAACCTGGCATCAGTAAACACAGGCCTGTTAGAAACCTCTCATTCTCCTGAGCCTCGATCTCAAATAAGCATCGACTCAGAAGACACCAAAACCGCGATCGTCTGGACCCAATTCTGAAAGCGTCCGACAGTTACGGAAAAAAAAGCGTTTCTGCAAATAAACATTTGTCTTAGCAAAACCCACAGCCCAGGATTGTCCATCGGGGAGCTCGGCTTCATAAAACACTTCAGAATAGTTTGTGAAAATTAGTGAATTCCTGTTCCTGAGGCGTAGTACTTTATTCAGACTTGATGAGGTCAGCGTTTCTCAGGTCGTAGCGGAAATAATGAGGGGTTTAGTATGAATAGTGCCTTCTTGAGGCCCAAAAAGATGCTGCACTTGTGATAGAATCACAGTTTCACCACTTATCTGAGGAGCCTTATCACTTCCTCATGATGAAGCATCTTTATAACTGTAAGACATGTCCACTTGCATTGACCTGGAGCACATAGTCCCGGATGGTCACACCTCCGCTGGATGGGAAGTGTGTGCACATGAGGTAAATCCAACCAAAATATTAGCCTGGAAACCACAGACTTACTCAGAGCTGCCCTGTTCTCTAAACAACGCAGCGAAAACATCGAAAAATGTGCTGAAGTACCAAACGAGGGAAAAGATGTTTACAGCTGTGATTTTCTAAGCCATGTTTGTTGAAATTTCCTTTACTTGCTCGCTGTTTGGGTTCTCAGAAACCCCGATGGGGCGTGTATAAATACGAACACGTTCAGGCACATTTCAGAAAGATGATCAAATGTGTAAACAGCCATAAAATATTTGTGGAAATACTTCTTGTTTGTAGGGGCGTTAAGGAATACAGAGATATGAACTTCATATAGCGTTTATGCATAGTTTTAGTAGAGGATTATAGAATCAGGTATAATATGAGTTCATTTATTTACACAGAAATTTAAATAAATGAATAAATGAATAAATGAATAAATAAATAAATAAATGAATAAATAAATACTGAATATATACAGAAATGTAAATAAATAAATAGATAAATAGATATATAAATAAATTTACAGAATATATAAAGGAAATTTAAATAACTGTATTAAATAAATAAATAAATAAATAAATAATATTACCACTACTATATAATAATAATAATAATAATAATAATAATAATAATAATAATAATAATAAAATAATGAAATGTATTCCATATATTTGGTAGGATGTGCAAGATAATTTCTAAAAATAAACTTGGTGTTTTGGTTAGTTTTTTTTTATTTATTTAGTTTTTAAATTAATAAATACAAGAGAAAAAGCTTGTGGCATCAGGTTTTGGTAATTAATGTAACAGGATAACATTTTAATTAATATTTTACAATTTAGTTCTTAGGCATAAAATAGCACATATTTGACCTATGTCATGTGTGATTTTCTAGTATATTATTAATAAAATGCGTCATATTTACTTATTTCCACTCACCTTTCTTGGCGTCCTTGCACGTCACCCACAGCACCTGCGTGAAGAAGAGCGCGAGCCACACGCACGTCCTGAGGGCGCGAGCCGCGGCCATTGTTTCCGCCGCCCCCAGTTTCACGCGACACCCGCAGGAAACTTCTGCACGCGCTCCACTCCAGCCGAGGGGGATTTAATCCTCCTTTCGGGCTTCACTGGACTTTCGGGATGCCCTTCCGATCCGTTCAGCCGCCTGGTCAGGCTCTGCAAAACGCCAGCGCGTGAAGAGAAGCAGAGAGAGAGAGAGAGAGAGAGAGAGAGAGAGAGGGCGCGCGCCTCTCCTCCCTCCCACCATCCCCATCACTCGCTCAGCCTCTCATCAAGCTAAAGCATTTGGCGCCTAGCTAGTTCACAAAACTGGAAAAAAAAAATTGACAATCTAGGATTTTTATTTTTTTATTTTTATCAACTTACACAAGCTACAGAGTCAAACTTACAAAGTTAACACTGTACAAGTTCATTTTAAAAATGTTTACTAATACAGTCGTCCAGAATTATTGGCACCCTTCAAAACAAATTGCAAAATATAGAATAAACATTACGCCAAATGGCTTAAAATGACAATTTTTTATGTAAGGAAGAGCGATTGTTGCGCTCAGATGAGATAAATATGTCCTCAGGTGCGTGAAGCAAGAAAATGTTCAAAATCCAAGCCGGAAGCTGAACACACACTGAATGAAAACCAGACTACTAAGGTCTATCAGAAAATATATTCATTATTTTAGACTTTCATAGTGAAAAAAAGTGTAAAGATCTTGTTAAAACAATTTTATATAATAGTATTTTCTTTTTTAAAAAAAAAAGTCTGACAAAATCATTCACTCATTTTCAGTAAGCTCTTTATCCTGGTCGGGGTCGTAGGAGATCCGGTGCATATCCTAGAAAGGACACTAGTACATCACACACACACACACACACACACACACACATTCACACGCTCATTCACACCTAGGGGATATTTTGAGTCACCCAGCCACCTGCTGCATGCTTTCAGGAGGTCAGAGGAAGCTGGAGAGCCCAAATTTCTTGAAAAAAAAAATTACTTGAAAAAAAAAATACTGTAGCAGAGCCAAAAAACGCAAGTACGCAAGCAATAGTACGTAACTGGACTGTTAAAATTTAGCTGAATACCCTCTTGTTAGAATACCTTAGTCCAAAACTTGGCTGCCTCTGCCAGGAGGTTATATACTTGGCTGTATATGAATCTTTTGCAAAAGAGAATGACTCCAAACACAACCAAACGAGCACAGAAATGGCTTTGTGGGGGAAAAAATGAATGTTCTGTACCGTTTTAGTCTCCTGATTTAAACTGTGCTGAAAGCTTGTGGTCTGAGTTACAGCCCACAAAAACAAACCTAACAATACAAAGCAACCTGAAATGCTGCTGCATGGAAGAGTCATCCAAGATTCCCTACAAGTGTCTCCAACTTTCGTAGACATTACATATGTGTTGTAATTCTTTCGACGGGTGGCGGTCATTTTGAGGCCAGGTCTTTGAACCTAGGTCTGTGTTAAAAAAAAAAAAAAAAAGGAAAAAAGAAAACAATGTCCTTTTATTTTTAAGGTCCATAAATTATATATCATATTATATTGTTATGAATTGGATAACGCAAATGTAAAAATATCTTTTAAGCTGTTTAGTAACCTGACCCATCCCTTCTAGAGATTTCCTTATGGAGTAAAATATGCTGTTTTTTGGTGTATTAGATGTTTGCCTTAATGCCTAGAGATGCCAAAAACAGCTGTGTGTGAGGTGCTAAAGGATGTAGATATATCACCCAGCTTCCGGAGATCAGGCCACAGACAGACTGAGGGAGGATACGCGAGTGGAAGAGGAGAAAAGCAGCTGTGATGTCCAGGATATTCAAGGGCTCGGTGGGTTCGGGACTCACATCAGAGGAATCCCTGCTCAAGTCATCCGCGAGTCGTTAGTTATGCTGTTTTCTTACTAACTCACTGCAGGGTCTCTAACTGCCACTGCGTCGTTTACTATTTCAGCTCAGCTTGCGTTCAGGCAAGTTACAGCATCCTGGTTCTATATATAGTAAAAGTTTCAAAGTCAATTATGATGAAACCATATTTACAGTTTTGCAGATGTTTTTTTTTTCTGAATTTTGTCTTTATGTTGTGATTGTTGTCTAGTTGCAGGACATTTCATTATTAAAAAATCATCAAATTATTTTATATGAGAAACTCTAAAATAGTCATACATTTTCCTTTTTTTCACCGAGGGGGTGCAAACTTTTGCACCGCATAAATCATGCTTGCTGACAACCTGAAAAACATCACTGGATAACCTTAGTACCTAACGTATTTTTCTCCTACTTTGTAATGATATGAACAGATATGGAGGTCATGTTTACAGAGGATGTGTTAAATTTCTTTATGCCACTGAGGTTTGGAATTCTGATTGGTCAGACGGTGTTGATTAATTTTCCGTAACAGCAGATCCGACAATAGATCTGGCTGCAAGACAAATCACAAATTTATATTCATGTGCTCATTCTAATACACTATAGTGTCTATAGTAACCACTTACACAGGGAAAGATTTTTTTTTTAAAAAATGTGTGTATTTGTTGATATGGTGAAGTTTTCTGTGAGGAGACTGCTAGTAAACATTTATGGAAGGAGTCTCCAGTGTCAGGGCTTTGTAACAGTCAGAGGTAAAGCTGTGACAAGTTTTCCGAAATCTTCAGGACAGAGTGGTTTATGTTTTGCGGTTCCTCAGTAACGTGACAAGCTGTTTTATTTTTCTTATTAATTTAAAGGTGCATTCGGTACGATTATTTTTTTTTTTCAAGATTAGGGTTCTAATGGTTGAGTACATGGGTTAGACATTTGAATGATTTTTTTTTTTTTAAACTCCCTGAGCCCTCCCCCATTCCCGCTCATGTTAACGAAGCTCCACCCCCAGGATCTACAGAGGCCCGTAGAGTCATGTATCTATAAAAAATGACTGACAAGAGGCCCATCCAAACACAAACAAGCATTCCTTAGTACACTTCTGCTAAGGCTATGACCTAAACTTTTTTTTTTAAATTTTTATCATGTTCTAAATATCTTTCAAGTTATTTGAACAAGTAAGAAATTTTTTAAATTATTGCACCTTTAAAGAGAGAAATAAAAGAAAGGCTGGTGAGGGAACAACTGTTTATAGCTGCTATAACACAAGCGAGAACAGGAACTAATTTGTTCCATGGACATTCCGTAACATTAAGTGTAAATATAAATGGATAAAAGTACAACATATCACTCGGTTGTTGATTATTTTCCTCTAACAGCACTTCCCCAAGTGTTTTATTGCTTACATGTGTGTTTGTTAGCCAGCGGGTGATTCAAGAAATAAATTTAGGTGCACCTGAAGATCAGTTTATTTTGGGCGCTCCTTCCTACGTAATCAACGGTGATGGCCCACTGACCACATTTGATGATCCATGTGGAGGATTGTAAACACAGCTCACTCCGCGTCGTCCTTAAGCTCAGGGGACTTTTCAAAGGAAACGTTCACCTGACCTCAGACCGTTACAGTACGACCTGTAGTTATTTTCAGCATAGTTTCCGCACAGCACTTTTAAAAAATTAGGTTATCTGGCATTATTAGATCTTGTGGCCATTTCGGTTGGACTTGATCTCTTCCAAAAGGCACAATCTCTCTTATAGCCGATCTCTCTATGATCTGGCTTTCTAAATAGCTCCTGTGCAATGCTGGACATGAACAGCCCAAACTTTCCATCCCACATTTCCTTCTTTTCCTCCCAGTTGTTGAGTGTACTAAATTAGGTAATTTGTTCCGGGTTAGCTACCTGGCAGAGTACACACACCTATTTACTGTTGTTATCGTCATTGCCGCCCGACTAACACTCTGACCTCAGGGATGTTCCAGACGTAGACCACAATGAAGCAGTGTAAACTTTGCTTGTTTTCCGTACAGACACTGCTTTGTGAGAGCGCTCTTTCAGACACACACACACACACATGTTGCAAAATGTTCCTCAAACAGGATTTGACTTTACTTTTCTCCACCCAATAGTGAAATTACAGGGAGAGCCACATGAGGTCATGTGTGAGCCACTTATTCCATAAATAGGGAATCTTTGCCCTTTTAAGAATGGAGTAGTGTTGTAAAAGGCCAGCACTCAGTGGTGAGTATACGCCGTAGTCATTCATCTACATTCACAAGATCTATAATTACTCTCCAGTGCTATCCTATATAAAATAGTTTACCGTGTATGCCGTGTGTTTTTTTATTTCAATGTATAAATCTGTTTGGAAGGCGACGTCTCAGTTCTGAACTCTGAACTTTTCGTTCTTTAAGACATTTCGTGATAGTAAGATATTATGCATTTCCTTAGTGTCCATACTCATTAGTTTAACAGGCCAGAGATCTTATATCTCACATAGCTTAAGCAAAATCAGAAGAGCAGATGTTACAGATGATATTCCCACAGGAAAAGAGGCCTGTTTTATCGTTATAATTTCTCTTAAGACATGTAATTTTCTGCATGCTGATATAAATATACTCTTATATAAAGGATCCAACACTCAGTGATGTGCTGTTTTAGGAAAATAATCAACAACGCGACTCATACAGTTAGAGTATTTCCCAGAGTTAAACTGACATTGCGTCTTCTCAGTTTTCACAGCTGGAATGTTTGTTACATGCAACATGGATTTCCAACATATAACTGTACTAATGTAGTGATGCAATTTAAATGCTTTGATGCAATGTAAAGATGACAAGGCGAGACAGGCAAGAACGCAGCCCATTTGACAGGACAGGCTGATCAGCTTTCTTTGGCCTGTTCATTATTCATCACTTGTGCCTGAGAGTGGCATGGCACATTCTCTTTCTTCTCTCCTCTCCTCTCCTTTCCTCATTCGGCCTTCTGGAAGCAAACATGTTGTACATATTGAAACCATCGACACCGTCTAACACTGTAAAAGTTACAGAGGGACTACTGTTGCTTTGATTCAACGTGTCGAGTCATGAGTTTTTGCAATGTTTGCAGCAGCCACTAAGAACTTTGTGAAGCAGGTGGGGGACACCGGGCGGCTGATTCCCGTCCCGAGCCTCAGCGAGGCCGACCGATATCAACCTCTCAGCCTGGTGACCAGGAAGAAGAGGAGGCATTTCTGGAAAAAGAACAAATATGGCTCGACGCCATTCTCGCTCAAGGACATACTTGTGGGAGAAAAGGAGATCACTGCAGGTAAATTCATTTCATTTTGATGAAATGAATTGCACGTTTAAATGGTGTTCTGATTATATCTGGTGTGTTTCTATTATTCTGATGATGAATATGTTGCACATAATATGAGGTAAAGTCAGGTTTTATGCTACAATCAATGCAAATACTCTGTGGTGACCTGTAAGTTCAGTAACAGAACAAACCAAAAACATGACCGCAAATTCGAAAACCAAAAAAACATGCAAAACCAAAACACACACACAAAAAAAAGACAATAACAGGGTAGCAAAAACAAAAAAAACACATTTTTCTGATTTTGCATTGATGTTGCACAGTTTGTTGATGTTCCATTAAAGGAGCAGCAGTAGCTCAGTGGTTGAGACGGTGGATTACTGATCGGAAGGTCCAAGCTGCCACTGCTGGGCCCTTGAGCAAGGCCCTTAACCCTCAGTTGTATAAATGAGATCAATGTAAGTCGCCCTGGATAAGGGCATCTGCCGAATGCCGTTAATGTAAGTGAGCAAGACCAGAGCAAAAACATAACAGCAACTTACTTTTGGTTTTGTTGTGGTTTCTGATTTGCTGCTGTGTTTTTTTTTTTTTTACATGTGTTTTGCACTTACAGGCTGCAGTTAATTACATTAGTACATCATTACAACATAATATGAGATGCAAAGGGATCTGAAGCGTGAATTTATTATAAGAGATGTGTAACCCGAGAGTTTTCTCTCATTAGGAGTGTCCTCTTACCAGCTTCTCAACTATGAAGACAAGTCAGACGTGTCTCTAAACGGCCGTCTGGGCAACCATCTGATTCACGAAGTGGGCGTCAACATCAGCGGTTCGGATTCTGTGGCGGTCAAAGCGTCCTTTGGGGTTGTGACCAAACATGAGGTGGAGGTTCCGACCTTACTACGGGAGCTGAACTCGAGGTAGTGGATATGACAATGACTTGTAACTTCTTTATTATGGAATTATGAAAGTGTTTTTGATATCTTTTATTCATTCATGTTACTTGGAGATACGGATGATTTCATTTATGAAACACTAATAAATAAAAATATTATTGTATTTAATCAATCTTGTATTAAATGTATTTTGAAGTAGGGGTGTGCAAACTTTGGCACTCAACTGTCTGTTCACTGACAAGTTTATTGTTTGATATCTGTCTATATCTATTTCCTGATGTCCCCTCTCTCCCTCACTGTCTCTCTCCGTCTCTCCAGGAAAGTCGACCTGGATCACTGTCTGATCCGTCAGTCTAAGGAAAGTGGGCGGACCGTACTGTGCGTCGTCATGGAGAGCATTCGCACCACGCGACAGTGCTCTCTCACCGTCCACGCTGGCATGCACGGGGCTACCATGCGGGTAAACATGTATACACATGTGTATGAACATACTGCATGGTATCATTTAAGGCTACACACACACACACACACACCTGTCTTATAGTTCCAGATAGATGACATCCATAATCCCAGAGGCCGCGACAAAGCTATTGTAATTCCCGCCCACACAACCATAGCCTTCAGCATATTTGACCTTTACGTGCGACTTGATGGACGTCTCGGTAAGTTGATGGACATCTCTGTACTTTTTATCCGTTTATACTTACATTTAAAGTTGTAGAATGTCTCTGAATGTTCGTACAGTTATCTGTTATGCTATAGCAGCTATAAACAGTCGTACCCTCATCAGCCTCTGTATATCGCATGCTTTCAGTGGCATAATGTGCATCAAAAGGATGATTTATATGCATAATGTTCAATATTTCTCTCATCCAACTTGACTTTACTTCCTCTGAACAGATATCTGTGTAGCACCGGAGTCCACTGGAGGTTTTGAGAGAGAACAGATGCGCGAGCAGCTCGGAGGATTCATCGGCAGGTTTTCAGTCGGCAGGCTGCGAAGGTTCTTCTCAGGAATCATTTATGGGAACCCCTTCAGAGCAGGTAACATGATAAGTGTCCTATTACAACTAATGATAGACGATATGATCCTGCTCATGGCGTGTAGGCATGTCATACACAGTGCCCTGTTAAAGTATTCACCCCCCTTTGAACTTTCTCACATTTTATAGTGTTGGAACTGAAATGGACCTAATTGGGATTGAACGTATGTACTGATTCTACAGAAAAGAGCCCATAATACTGAAGTGGGAAGAAAATTAAATACAGATTGTAAAATTATTTGCAAATTTTAAAAAATCTTAAAGTTGTGATTGCGTAAGTATTCAACCCCACTGCTGTGAAACCCCTAAATTAGTCCTGGTGCAAGCAGTCGCCATCAGAAGTCACATAACTAGTTGAATTGAGTCGATCTGTGTGCAAATAAAGTGTCACATGATCTCAATATAAATACACCTGTTCCTGGAAGACCAGCATGAAGACCAGGCAGCGGGACAAAGTTCCAGAAAAGTGTCCTAAACTTTGAACATCCTGCAAAGCACCAGTAAATCCATTATTTAAAAAAAAGAATATGGCACAGGCACGACTTTGCCTAGACGAGTGCGTCCAGCAAAAAACAGTGACTGGGTAAAGAGGGGATTAATCAGAAAAGCAACCAAGAGGACAAAGGTAATGCTCAACATGATGCTACCACCACCATACTTCACTATGGCAATGGTGTTGTCAGGGTGATGAGCAGTGTTGGGTTTCTGCCAAATGTAGCGCTTTGTGCCAAGGCCGTAACGTTAAATTTTTGTCTGATCAGACCAGAGAACCTTTTCCCACATGTTCGCAGAGTCTCTAATGTGTCTTTTGGCACATTCCAAACGGGATTTCAAATGGCTCGCCAAATTTTGTAGTGTGTCCGAGCAACACATCTGATATATAGTCTTTCAAAAAAAATTGCTAATTAGCAGTGAGCAAAGAAGAAGAGGCGGATCAAGTTTCACTATGGGTCATTTTCCTTCCCCATCACAGATGACAGAACGTTCGAGGAGCTCACACATTCAGACCTGTACATGGATGACGTGGCGGATTACTACGAGAAGGCGGCCAGCATGACTGACCTGTCCACGTCGTACCTGCGTGAGGA
Organism: Pangasius sanitwongsei; assembly: GCA_037576675.1. Taxonomy (NCBI): domain Eukaryota; kingdom Metazoa; phylum Chordata; class Actinopteri; order Siluriformes; family Pangasiidae; genus Pangasius; species Pangasius sanitwongsei. The sequence continues at coordinate 31,667,702 of CM075004.1, read as the reverse complement.
CAAGCACATTCGAGTCAACCTGCTCAACCATAACATCCCCAAAGGCCTGTGCGCTCTCTGCAGCAAGTCCCACCAGCGACGAGAGACCGTCTACGGCTGTCTTGAGTGCTCCTCTGGTGGGCAGAAGTATGTGCGCCTACATGCCGTGCCATGCTTTGACCTGTGGCACAAAAGCTTACGGTGAGCACGCCATGTGCTGAAGAATTACAGATTGTGGACGCCGATTACATTTAGAAAAGATCTAGGATTAGGATAGCACCAGGTATCTTGTACTTGAAAATTCCATGTGTGTCTTCAGTTCAATTCAGTTTAAGTTGTATAGCACTTTTAACAGATGCCTAATGAACAAGCCAGAGATGGCAAGAAGAAACTTCCTTGAGAGAAACCTGGAGAGGAATCAGACTCAAAATGGAACCCGTCCTCTTCTGGGGGACACCAGATAGTGGGATTATAAATCATTACTGTATACAGGTGTAGCAGAGGAAAGGCAAACAGGACTGCGTGTGTTTACAGGATGTTCATTATGTACTAGATGAGCGCAGGACGGTCTTTATGATTACTGCAGCAGCTCTTCGGTACAAATCTACAATCCCCAACTGAGATTAAACACTGCAAAAGGCGGGACTTGGGCGTAAACTGGTTTTAAGGGAGTGCAAATCTTTAAGGTGTACATGCGGGACCATCCACAGCAGCAGAAAAAAGTTCTTCTTTTTGAAATAAAAAAAGGTTGAAAACAGAGATTCAGTATTACATCTAGTTCAGGACTAGACTTCAGCCGGTTAAACACAACCTCACATAACTGCCATTTATAACAGTCTGTTCTTCATCTTCATCTTTCAGAATGAAGAAAGAATTTTGAAAGGTCTTAATTAGAACATGTTACTAGAACAAAGGTGCTCATCATATTGTTTACACACCAGTCCAGATCTTTCTCAGATATCGTATGCAGGACAGTAGATCCTCTTACACTCCCATGATCACCAGCTGCTGGTGTCTCCGTCACACACACACACACACACACACATGGGTGGGTAAATAATTTAGAGATGGTGATAAATTAACCAGTGGATCATGTGAGGGCAGGGCAGGAAGTGGGCGGTCTGATTTCAGGTGAGAACTGGGTCTTGTTTTCGTTTCCACTCTGAATTCAGGGCAGGTTTAACAGTGAAAGCCCAAACAGGGGAAAGGTTACTAAAGTGAGCATCAGAGACCGGTTACCTACATCACGCGGAACCTCCTGGAACCGACGAGGTGTCTGTGTGGGTCCGTAAGAACTCTCAATTAGTCTAGAACTAAATCTGTAATCAAGCTGCTGTGGTATAATATAGGAATGAACCACTTTAGGACATCCTGTTATAGGAAAATAATGAACATTGTTGATTATTTTCCTATAAAAGCATGACACTGTTTTATTCCTTACAAAACACACTTTAATAGTGTAACTTCTAGAGAAGACGTAAAATTCGCATAAATATAATTTTCCTTGTGTGTGAGTTAAGTGTTTTTAAACTTCATTGCTGCAAATTTGGTCTTCGTTTACATTTGAGCACTGAAAAAATGTTAAAATATGTAATATTTTAAAATACCCACAGACAGACTCAACACATCTGCAACAGAATCATTGACTTTTCCACTCTGACTGTTAGTCGGACCACGTCGGAAAAGATGACGTGCAGGTTGCTTTTTATTTTTTCTTCAAAATACCATACTTGGCTATTTTTTATTTCATTTTTGGAGTGTGAGTGTTGTGCTGGAATTCTCTGTGTTGGCTGAAATGAATGCAGTGTGTGAGGTTAAGTCTGAAATTGTGTTAACCGCTCATTCAGGGGAGTTTGTTGTGTATTGTGTCAATGTTTTATTTAGAGGTCGTTTCTTTTTTTTTTTTTTTTAAATTCTAATAAACATACAGTTGGCTTGATTAAGCTTTGCTGAGTTATACCGCATAATGCAGCGGGATCCTTTAGGATTTTATTTTATTTTTAAAAAGTTTATATGAACTTTATAAGAAGTTTATATGAAGTCTGTCCAACAGTAGGGCTGGTAGTATCATGAAATGTACTTGACAGCTCCACCTGGTGGTGAAATACTGTCAGTACATCTAACGAACGGTGCAAAAGTTTGCACACCTCAAGGTTTCTAGGTGAAAAAGAGGAAAATGCAATTATAATTATAAATAAATAAATAAATAAATATAAAGATCAATAATTTGGCATCCTTCAGCATGTGTAGGACATTTCTAGATAATACATTAAACAGGCACTAATACAAAATAAAAAAGGTGTCATTTTATACAGTGGGTGCAAATAAAAACCTAATATAAAACTGTGGCATTGAAGAAATGCATATCACATAGTAATAGTATAAACTGATGCAGACAAAACATTCAATAATATTTTTCATTAAATGTTTATTGGGGAAGTGATCATATCGCTGTGCGTATATGCTGATTCTTTACACTACGTGCAAGGACACTGAGGATGTTTCATTCTGCAAATACATTCATTCCAGAGTCCTCTTTGCTTGCACCTGTAACTCATGGCCTCCTAAGAAGGAGATGATAAGCAAGTTACGGAAAGAAGGAAAGGAAACACAGAGGCACCGCTAAGGGTGTGCAAACTTTTGCACTACACTCATTGCCATCTTGTAGCAGGTTGTGAATCCAACTCAGGCAGCAGAAAAGAACAGTCGGGGGGGAAAACAAAAAAGACAATGTCTTCCTTCCAGTACTTTATTCTTTATAAAAATAATTACCAACATTCTGCATGAACAACAAAAAAAAACAGCACATATACAGTAGGCCTCGAAATCTCAGTTAAACTTATTAACTGCACACGCGCACACACACACACACACACACACACACCTCAATCTTGCACACCACAAACACACAAACAGGTCTGATAACACTAATAGTCCAGCTTAAACAAATAAGTGTCAGGTCATAAATAAAGTTTGCATTAGAAAAGAAAGGAGCAAAAAGTAGAGTTTTTCAATAAAATCTGAAATATCCGTATTAAAGCAGGTCGCACAAGGAGAACAGGGAATGTTGAACGGTGATGAGAAACGAAGGTCATGAAAATGTCTCGTTCTACCTGCTGCATACTGATTCTGAAACAGCCAGGTATTAAACAACGGACTCATCCAATCATTCATCTTCAGTAAGCCTGGTCAGGGGCATGGTGGATCCGGATCCGGAGTCTATCCCAGGAATACTGGGAGCGAGGCAGGAATACAAACTGGATGGGACGCTAGTACATTGCAGGACACCAAGCACACACAAACATTTGCACCTTGAGGCAATTTAGCATCACCAGTCCACCTACTGCTGTGTTTTTTGGAAGATGGTAGGGGGAAAAAAAAAAAAAATGCTGTTTTTTTTATAATGCAATACTACAACTGGCAGGCCAGAGAGAAATAATGCTACTTGTTGCTCCTTTTAAAGGGCTTTCCTTCACCATGCACTAATGTAACTAAAACCATAACCATGTCTGTTTGGCATTCATTACACTTCCAGTTTGGAAAAAAAAAAAAAAAAAAACAATACTTGCATTACAAATATAGGATTGTAACCCAAATCGAACATATAAAAACAGGTATCTGCTTTGTCATCACACTCATCATATTGTACATACCTCAGTAATGTCTCATTTCAGGCAAACACACACACACACACACACACACACACACACCTCCAGTAGCACACAAGTAGTGTATTTTAGTAAATCTATTTGACTTTTGTAGATTTAGAAAAAACTGCAGACAAAAAGCCATCGTCAAGGCACTCTGGACTTAACCACGCACAATAAATACTGCTGCTTTCATTGCAATCCGCAGCTCAGGTACCGTAAATTCTCACATACATTCACTTCCGTCATTGCCTGTGACTGCTATGAAAGAAAAACAAACATTTTACATCCAATTGAATTAAGATGCACACACTCGTGTGGGAATAAATACGTAATTTTCTTCCTCCCCCCCAAACTTGGTGGTAATAAAATACTACAGTAGGTTCAGTGGGGAAATAAATTTGATAGCCCTGCTTAAAAAAAACGACCATTCTGCACTTCTTTACATTAGTGTACATTCGAATACTCCTTTAAACCGCATCTCAGAATCAAGAGATGGAGCACAAGAGCCTCACAAACACACACACACACACACACACACACACACACACACACACACACACACACAGGGGTGGCAAGTCAATTCTAGGAATGACAAATGCTTGATTAACCAAAAAAACCCAAAACCTCCATGTACTGATTACGTGGCTCACCGTCTAGCCCAAACCTTTATCCCTCTGAACCCACACACACACATACACACACACACACACCTGTGATTTAAACACCACCACCCGTCTAAACAAACTGGACAGGGGCGAGGGTAGAACAGAAGCAGACGTCTGTAGAGAAATGTGGAGGATGAACGTTGTGTGGTCCGGTGCTTTGGTCAGGTCAAGTTCAGTTTTTTTTTGTTTTTGTTTTTTTTTTTGTCCTCCTACTGCAGCAGCTTCTGATTCAGAATCTCCCAGATCATCACTTTACGGAAATACGGCATGTGACACTGCGCAGAGAGACAAACAGGCAATGGATACAATCCTTTACAAATCTGCAGTGCCTTGTAGAAACCATGAAATGCCTCAATCCAGCTGACAACTGTCACTTTTTTCAGCATTACCGTAAATTTCAGTGCATCCTGAATAAATTATAGTTAACTGATATTCACTATATACACGTTTAATTTTAGCTACACATTCAGAAACACGTTGAAAGAGGGCGCTTCGTCAAGCGGGAAAACCGATTCGAGATGAGAGCACTGGCTAAAACTTTACTAATGTGAGATGGAAGGAGGCGGAGCATCAGGGGTGAGTTGATGCTCAAAAAACCTACGCAAATATATCAATCTCTCCAGATACGTACATCAACTGGCTCTTTCGCTATTTACTGAAAGACAGTGAAGACTGTCTTTTGTTTGTTTTTTTGTGATAACTTGCAGTAGAGTCTAGTGTTAAAATCCTGAGCTCCTATACAAAGTGTGTAAAGTGCTGGCAGGTCTGAAAATGTCCGAGTCTAAAAGTCATAAGCATCCTCATCAACCAGCCATGTATGAAAATAACATGCACATAAATAAAAGAGCAGCATTGTTTTGCACTGCAGGACTGGCATGTAGTACATTTTTAAGTTCATGTTTAGTGTGTATGTGTCACTGGAGCTAATCAGATGCTTTTAGTGTCAGTTACAGTGACGTGGTTGTTACCGTTCTCCATCTGCTAGCTAGTAAGACACTGTTTAATCCAGATCCTTCACCCCTGCTCCTCTGGTAGACTAAAAATGACTAAAATGCTTATTTACAGGCCAATATCAGATGTGTGTGTTACCTGTCTAAAGGTAAAGGGGCGTCCACGTGCGATGTAGTCAGCATACTTGCACACAAACACACCACAGTCACTTCCGTTCTTCTGCTGAGGAACCTCCTATAATTTTTTTTCCAATAAATTTATAAACAGTCATTGTGGGGGGAAAAAAAAAAAAAAAAAAACCCAGATGGAAAAGTTAAAAATTATTTTTTTCTTAAACCTTACAGTGGCTCGCAAGCTGGTCACTGTCCACTTTAAGATTTCCAGATCTTTGCCTTTCTTGATCTCGTACTCCTCTTTAATGTACATCCTACAAAAACATTTTTTTAAAAAAAGGGGTCAAGCAATCAGTCAGCCAAGGTGTGCGAGTTGTTTCCATAGAAACTGAGCCAGGCCACTCACAGTATTAGGTTACAGATGTCATCATGCCTCTGACCCATGGAGTCGTATGACCTCACGGACTTCGCTCTGAAGTCAACAACCTTGGTGAGAGCAGAAAAAAAAAAAAAAACTTTATTTATAAAAAACACTAGCTAAATTTGACTCTTATTAATCAGAATCCAAATCAGCTATAACCAAGCAATTCTGCAACCCACACTGTGGGAGCGTTTTTAGAAAACGACTCACGGCGAGAGACCAGTGGACCCCCAGGTGCAGGGGAAGGAGGATGATGTCGTAGAGGAAGAGGTCGACAGCCTTGGTCCAGCGGCGCACCGCAGCGTGGCCGCCCCCATGCAGCTTAGGGAAGAAGAAGGTGCTGAAGCAGTACACCTTCCTCCCGCCTAATTCCTGCTCTGTCCGTGCCATCACCAGGTTAAGGTAGAAATTAATCACCTGACAGACCGACAGAGAGAAAGCACGAACGTACTTCTATACAACTCGAACAATATTCATTATATTCCATTATACCACAGCGCTACTGAATTCTCCAATCTGATTGGACGGAAGATGCGCATTATTTTCGTATAACAGCACGGCTCATAGTAGTTCCGGCCGTAACATGAGCCATAGATCAATGTTACTGCTCTTTCTAATGTGTTATCATTTCCATAGTAACAGCTCATACACAGAGACTTGTATGGGTTTTATAATTTAAAAAAAAAAACACCCACAAGTTTTTTTTAACAAAGCACAATGTATAATCGTTGATGTGGTGATGTTTCTATTTTGGTTATTTAACATTTATGAAAGGTTGTAAGTTTTAAGCACTTTGTAACAGTCATGGTGCAGAACAGGAAAATCTTCAGGACAGGAGTTTACACTTTCTGGGTTTCTTGGTAAAATGACAAGCTGCGTTTTTAGAGAGAGAGAGAGAGAGAAAGAGAGAGAGAGAGAGACACACACACACAATATGACTGTTTATCGCAGCTGTAACGAAGGTTAGGACAGGAACCAACTTGTCTCTCCGAGTTCCACAGCATTAAATCTAATTATAACAGATACAATGCTTGATGTGTCGTTCATTAGTAAATTAAACTTTCTAATCGTTGGCAAATCGCTGTGGTATAAGCAGAATAAACTCCAGAGCACGCTGTTATACGCAAAATAATCCACTTCCCGCCCGGCATGCGTTGTTTTCATATAAACGCATGGTCTGTTGAGTGTTCTTCATTACATAACAGCGGCTCTAACAATAGTGCCAGCTTTAATTCATATCACAGGTTTACATTAAATGTGCTTGTTCTAATACATTATATATGCTATAATAACAAACTGTCACCTTTGAGAAATAAAACACTTCAGGACACGCTGTCATTGGAAAATAATCCGCTTCAGGGTGGAAACAGTAACTCGTACGCCAGCGAGTCTCTGATCATCTTCCTATAACAGCAGCCCCCCCCCAAGTGTTTTCTCCTTTAAATACTTAGACCAATATACATATCTTACACTCGCACCATCATGACTCACGTGATATCGTGTAATGTTTTATGAATTAACTGTACCTCGTCGTTGAGCCAGCTGCCCTCTTGCAGGGTTGCCAGATCTCTCTGTGTGATGCGCAGTTTGAAAGCGCTGCTCAGGACTAGATCAGGATCTCTCTGTCCGAGAGCAGCACTCACCTCCTGCTGCATCTCCTGCAATACATCGCATCACACACACACACACACACACACACACACACACGCTTTTGGTACTAATCAAGACCCAAATGGTGTATAGGATGGACAGTTTAAGAAAGGGTGTAGATTAAGCACTATGAGGTGTCATACTTTAATGACTATAAAATTGTAATGCTGTGACATAAGAGGAATAAAACACTTCAAGATGTGCCGTCATAGGAAAATAAACTTCATGTTACTGGAAAATAAACTTCATGCTACTGGAAAATAAACTTTTCCCCCCCCACACCACCCCATTTTTGCGCTCCCTCCACTGGCTTCCTGTAGCTGCCCGCATCAGATTTAAAACACTGATGCTTGCATACAAAGCCAAAAATGGACCAGCACCCACTTATCTCAAAGCTCTTATCACACCTCGCGCTGCACCACGCTCCCTCCGGTCCTCTAGCACTGCTCGACTGATCCCACCATCTCTCAGGGT
>CM075004.1:31610750-31659699 GCA_037576675.1 Pangasius sanitwongsei | reverse complement strand
AGTGAGCCAATATCAGAATGTATTTTTGATAGACTTCAAAGCACCACTGTAAGTCGCTCTGGATAAGGGCGTCTGCCCAATGCCATAAATGTAAACTTCAGGATGGTAAGAGTAACCGCCGTACAGTCACTGATCATTTTTCTAGAACAGCACATCCCAGAGCGTTACGTGTGTCGTTCTGTGGGATAGTTGTGGGATAGTTGTGGGGAGTGCAGCTTCACCTTGGTCAGTCTGGGAAACTCCTCCTCTAGGTGCTTCCCTGCGTCAAAGACAGGTTCAGAGCGGGTCGGCACTGCTGGCTGGCACACTGCAGCAGTCTCTCGGTCCTTCAGGTTCAGCCGGGTTTCTACCTCGACGGACAGATCCACCTCTAAGGGCTGGAGAGATGGACGGAGACGAGGAGAAAGGAAAGGAGGTGCAGACGTCAAGCCAAAGCACTACTCATGGATACTGTTATTATAGTGAGACGTATAAAAAGTATTGCAAATACTGTGTGTACCCTGGTTTTATTCAAAGGTTGGTCTGGTTTCTTCCTCCCAACATCACTGACTGGTGCACTGCAAGTGACCAAAAAAAAAAAAAAAAGCCTCTTTTTAAAAAAAAAAAAATGCTAGAAAATAATGCAAAAAAGGTTTTGGAAAACAAGGTTAAAAAAAAAAAAAAAAAAAATTACCTGTCTTTCACATGGTTTATTAAAGTGGAATTCCTCCACACTGGTGCATGAGGGTTCACTATGAATACACAGAATACAAAGAAATAAGTGGTAGCATTAACCAATATGCTGCATGTGTGTGAAGAAGCAAGAAAGGTTTAGCTGAACTCACCTTTGATTGGCATAGGTTTGCTGATCTCAGGAGTAGTACGGCCATGGGGAAAAGTAGTGCTAAAAACAGTTAGAGCTGTTAGTGAAGTTTCTCCCTTTTCTCTTCTGCAGACTCGCGACGCTTCAGGGGTGTGTGTGTGTGTGTGTGTGTGTGTGTGTGTGTGTGTGTGTGTACGATCATGTAGTACAACCATCTATACTCATTGTGAAACGAATTGAGATCACGATTTTTTTTAATAGTTTTTTTCCCCCCATGCAGCACTAATTGTGACTGTATGCTTTTAATAAAAATGGCTTCATGTACATTGAACAATAAAAAAAAGAAATAATACAAAGTGATCATTTTGCCTGTTCGTACATTGGCGGTTTCACTCGTCCGAACGGCAGCGGTTTATTCTTCGAGTACTTCTCAGACACCATCTCCACCAGCTTTCTGTAATGCTCTCTGTCGCTTTCCTTCAGGGCCTAAAACACGGGAGGATGTGGAGGGATTCCATATGAGCATGCGGTTTAAGATAATACAGTTAATAAATAACTAAATAAATAATTTTTTTTTTTAAATCTCTGCAGGCCTCATCAATTTAAGCATTTATTATACACACACATTTATTATTTATTATAATAAAAAGAAATAAAATAAAAATATTATTAATAAACCATTTTTAATTAGTAAGATGTATTTAACCTTAATTAAAATGTGAACAATAATATTTAACATTGGCTATAGCTATTTAGTGAAACTTCCCACTTGAACATATTTTATTAAAATTGTCATTATATTAAAAGCAACATGATTTACAGACCCACTTATTATTATTATTATTATTATTATTATTATGTTAAAGTTTGGATTAAACCCATTCTGTTCACGTGATCAGTTATAAGAACTTCACGGAGCCCTTAAAGCCCACGGGTTTAAAAAGTATGGTTTCTGTCTGCCTCGTGTTCCTCACCTCCTCCACGGCGAGGCAGGGTTTGTGTGCGCGGCTGGGGGGATCCGTCTCAGGGAGGACGGGGCGTGACGGCAGCAGGTGCAGTGACCTTCTGTGTGGACGTTCTCTCTGCCTGTCCTGATTTCCCATAAATAACACCGATCCGCTTCTATGGAGGAAAAAAAAAATAAAAAATAAGAGTACATTAAGAATGTACGGTTTCATCGTACATTTAAAGTAACATTTATGCAATTAAAAGCCATCATCACGTCACCGCCGATATAATATAATCTCAGCACCGTACACAGGGACGCGCGGACCCTTTTCGCATACGTGCTGTGAACACGTCAGGCTTGACGCAACACAGATCTCGCACTCGAGTCTAGGACACTAACTGATCCTCGTAGTGACTTTAAGATCAGTCGTGTTTTGAGAATGAAAAAGAAAATGAGATTGGTGCGTCCCTGGAACGCTGTATACTCACTCAGGTTTCCTGATCAGGGGCTGGGCACCTACGCAGAAGTTTGGCACGCTCCTCTCTTTACCACTCAGCCCCATTTCTCTCGGTTTCTCTGATGAGACGTACAGAAAAATTAAGCAGCATTCTCCTTAAGACATTCAGTGAAAAAAATAATAATAAATTCATCCTGAATGACTTGTATATTAAAAAGAATAGTTCAGCCAAAAGTCAAAACTCTGTCATCAGTTACTCACCCTGACGTCTTTCCAAACCCATGAGACTTTCGTTCATCTTCAGAACACAAATGAAGATATTTTTAATGAAACCTGGGAGATTTCTGTCCCTCCGTTGACAGTCCGTGTAACCAAAAGTTCATAAAGGCATTGGAAAAGTAATCCATGTGACTCAAGTGGTTTACTCCCAATTTTATGAAGCGATAGGAATGTTTTATGTGCACGAAAATAAACTAAAATTAAGTCTTCATTCACAAAATATCTTCGCTTCTGCATAGATCTCGGACTCCGAACACACGCGCGTCAGAGATCGATGCGTAATCGAAGATGTTTTGTGAATAAAGACACATGAGACATCCGTGTATGGGACGCTGTACACAAACCGAGTCACACAGAACAATCTTTGTAACAAAGATGTCTGCAGATTTCGACATAAATACCAAGTCCTCCTCTTTTTTTTTTTTTTTGCCCAGCCTTACGTATTCGAACCCTGAATATACAGACCGAGAACCAAGAGAAATGGAAGAGGCCACTGGCTTGCTCATTAGGGATAAATTTCTGTAAAGCTGCTTTGTGACAATGTCCACTGTTAAAAGCGCTACACAAATAAAACTGAATTGAATCGAAGAGGCTGCAACACAAGCGCAGGCAGAAGCGTCTGTAAGACCGAGAACAACGGAGCACCATTTTGAAAAACAAACCAAGATCTAAAGCAAAATCAACTTGGAATGTAACGAACGAAGCTTGCATCATACAGCGTCCGTCTTCCTCTGCTGTACACAGTGCAGCGCTTAGGGTCCGGGTGTATCGTGAAAACGTCCGCTCTCGCGTCAACACAACACGCACACATCGTGAAGATATTTTGCGAATAAAGACGTAATTTTTGTTTTTTTTGCACACACTCGTTCGCGTCGTAAAATTGGGATTAAACCACTGGAGTAACATGGATTACTTTTTGATGCCTTTATGAACTTTTTGGAGCTTGAAAGTTTTGGATACATGGACTGTCTGATGAAAGACAGAAGATGGAACGAAAGTCTTATGGGTTTGGGACGACATCAGGGTGAGGAACTGATGACAGAATTTTGAATTTTGGGCGAATTATCCCTTTAATCTTTACAAGAAACGTGATCATTAAAATCCGAGATTTATTTCGTACATAATTTCTGAGCTTTTGTGGTATAAAACTGCAGTATTGATAGTGGTGCAGTTGGATTTAGCGCTCACTTCCTCTCTACCTAAAAGACGCAGGGGCGCTTTAGTACTTTACTCTTCTCGCCCGTACACGCTGCTCAAACAGATCAACTTCCAAAGCGTCAACTTCCATGCTAATACCGCTGCCGATACTATTTCGCTCTTCATCTCTTAAAAATCGCTAACTAACCGAACCAGACTGCTGCAAGTGCATCGTATAGCTGCAGGGCATTCTGGGACACTGAGTCCAGTGTTCGCATCAACGTCTCCACTAGGCTGGATTTCTCATTAATATGATGGTGAACGTTGCTCCTAAATGGTGAGTGAGAAAAGAAGATTGTGCTCTTTTTGTTTTGTTTTTTTTTTTAAAGGAGCGAACAGCAAAAGTTGACCGTTATCCATTACGTCTGAGATTGTTTAATATCTCCTACACCATCCTAGATCCTAGATCCTAGATGATCTCGCTATCTTCTAATGGAAATACTGGACCGAGCAGAACCTCTAAGCACATCGCAGATACTTCAATAGAAACATGTTTCATGTGGCGAAGGTTTCCTTTAAACAGCAGTTCATCAGGAAAGGGTTCATTTTAAACCTGAAAATCTTGTAAGATCTATCGGGATGAGAAATTGGCGTTCACAGTGTACGCTGTGCTTACCCATTTTAACATCCCCACCAATCGTCCACTTATTTAGGCCGTTGCTGTGAATTTCATCAATTCCCACTAGAGCAACATGTCCAATCTGGGTTTGAGAGAATAATTTGAAAAAAGACTTAGCACTCTGGTGCAGCACAGATATTGCGTGAAAGCTACAGATGACGATCAGAGGGAACAACAAACCTGCGTTTCTCGACAAACTCTCGCGTTTTCATAACGGCGCGGCTCGTGCTGTCGCAATCGGAGCAGCCCTGCGATCCCGGCGAAAGTCTTCTTCACGACTCGGATGATCACATCTGCAAAGGACCGGTAACAAATTTATTAATTCAGTGTGATTCCTTAAGTCACGACATGCTAACTGGAGGAAAGGGTCGATTTTGAAGAACGCATGAATATATCTAGTCACCTCGTCTCGGTCTTTTGATTTCCAGGTGCTCCGATACACCATCGGGAGAGTGCACGCTGCGTTAGACAGAACAGACACATCAGGTCAACATCAACAATCAAGTCCACATGAAACACGAACATTGTGTGAGATACGCCACCGAATCTAAACAAAGCTGAACACGGCTTAGCTAAATATCGAAAAACAGAGAAGAGTTTAACGAGTAACCTAGACGACCAGATGCCGTGTGTTTTTGGGGTTATGGTGTACGTGTTTGAGCGGAGGTTGGCCGTCAGCTGCAATATCAAAAGATATTACAAATTAACTACGGATAAAATAATATTAAAAGATGGAGTACAACAACAAAATTACGTTCTCAGGTTCTGAGGTATCGACAGTCCGGCACTGAACACCCCCAAGTTGTTAAAACACTTCTCCGAAAATTTCCACCATTTTCCAAATCCTAACCCTGACTATTATTTAATTTCCAGACCAAGTGATGGTTGGAAAAGAGAATAGCGTGTAGAAACCATGTTTACTGCTAACGAGCTGCCACTGTAGAGCAAGACAGACCCCCAGGGGCGGGACAGACACACTCTAGAGAGAATTTAATTGGACGAACACACGATTAGTACAGGACGAGTCATCAAACAGTTATACTTGTTTTCCTCAAAAGTGATAAAGTATAAAATTAAACGACAAAGTCTATAAAGCTAATTTTTTCCTAGATGTATTAAAGTATTGGTGTCCATAACATAAAGGGACAAGTATTAAAAAAAGAAAACACCAATTTTATTTCAGTGGCACTTTAAAAGAAACTTTCACACTATAAAACACATTTACGTAAACCTGTTCAATAAAAAAAACTGCAAACATCGATGAAATTAAACTCTTCCGTTCATTTAATCGGTTATGTATCTGATTTTTAAGTTTTAATGCACAAAATGCTAGCATGTCAGGTTTCTCTGCTTGTCTGCTTGCTCATCCTTGAGCTCGAGCTAAGCTTAATTATAGCTTAATAATTAGCTACGGTTTAGCGACACTTCGCTATACATTGGTTAAATAAATTCCTAAATACCTGCCAACGCTTCTTAAAAAGAATAAACTAAGTTAAGTACTGCTAGCGGCTAGTTTAAGACATGACTAGCCTGTGTTTGCTAGCTAGCCAGCTAGCTTAGTTTGACGGCTGTGTTTCAAATGTCTCGCAGCTAGACGCATAGTGCGCGCGCACGTTGACTGTACGTACAAACGATTCTTTTGCACCCTACGTAGGGCACTTCTTTAGGGGGACAGATGGGCATTTGGGACACAACCATCCTTAGCTCGTATCCTAGTGTTGATTAGAGAGAAATTAAAACGCAAGAAGATGAACAGCAGGATAGAAGGACTCACCTTTGATAGTTTCGTTTGGCAGGTCGGTAATTTTCCTGTTGTTGTTGTTGTTGTTGTTGTGTTTCAGAAGTGACCGCGTCTCGTGGTGGTGGTGGTGGTGATGATGGCGGCGGCGGCGGGTTACCGTCCGTAGGCCAGCTCGGCGAATTCCCTCCAGAAAACACGGAAAACGGAACAAACAGCGATGACAGTCCATCAACTATCCATTCATACATTACAAACCACCACGAAGACTCAGTCGCCCGCCTGTTTGTTAATGCCAGGATCTTTAAAAAATTACAAACTTCACCACAACATCAACTGCGACACGCCGTTCAATCCTAACAAGCGTTACTTCTACGTTATTTATACCTGGGAGCCGATTCCCAAAAGAGTCGATTCTTCGATTCTGAATCAAAGACTCAACCCCGAAAATTTAAATTCTTCTATAGTATGTATAATCATGATATATTATTACGTGTATGTGTTTATTATTTTACGGTTTATCTTATAATTTGTAATTTCTTGTACAGTGGGTTTGGAAATCGATTTGAGAATAAATACAATGTGGAGTCGACTCTTGGAATCGACTCACTGGAATCAATGAGTCAGAGTCACTTTTGGGGAATCGAACTGCGCTGTGCTAGCCACCACGCGCCTCGGATAACGATTAGCCAACTAGCCGCCGCTTCGGGTTGCCAGGTCTGCGCTTGACAAAATCAGCATTTGCTTCATATTCACAAACAAAACTTATAATGTGTCCTTCTTTTAAAGACCTTCTAACACTTTTAAATTCCATCATGACTATATGACTATAACTGCAAATGTGTAATCATTTAAAAGTAACGTTATTCAATGATGTCAATTCGATTTTATTTTTATTTTATTTTATTTATGTATAGCACTTTTAACAATAGATATTGTCACAAAGGAGCTTTACAGAAATATATCAATTCCAGATATACATTTTAAATTTATGAAGTTATAAATTTATCCGTAATGAGCAAGCCAGGGGTGAGGATGGCAAGGAAAAACTCCCTGAGAAATCATGAGGAAGAAACCTTGAGAGGAACCAGACTCAAAAGGGTGACACCGGATAGTGCGATTAAAAATAAATAATTTCTATAACTGTGTACTACATGGTCTAAAAGTGCAGTTGTATAACCAGGAAATTCATTGCAGGTTTCACATGAAAACTATTTTGTTAAAGTTTTCAACTGTTCACTGATGGAGACTTGAGTGCAGAACTGTTCGTGGGAATTGCAGTCCTAAAGCTGTCATAGCAATTGTAGTCCTAAGCCATCGTGGCAGAACTGCTCGTATCAATTGCAGTCCAAAGCCATCTTCATGGTTTCTAAGTGGTACCATCCTCAGTAATCTCGTTGTTCTTTAGGATGTCCGTGTGGGGGACATCCTCAGCAACAGCGAGTGCTTTCCGAGTGAATGTTTTGTCAAGCATCATAAAAATACACACGATTAACCTGAATAATCCTTTCACCAAAACTCCTAAAAGTCCTGCATTAATATATATTTTGCCATAAATGAAAAATAGTTTTTTTTTTCTGCCACAAACATACAGTGACATAGCTGACATTGTTGAGAATGGGATCGAACAGGGGTGCCAGTACAAGTTAATGCACTCTCTACTGATAATTTTCTTTTTTTTTTTTTAGGTCTTCTGTCTATCTGTGCCCTTGGTATTATGCCCATCTTCCCCTTGTTATGTATGCAAAATGCCCAGAAACTACATTACAGACAAAAAGATCAATACAGAAGTGGCTATCAGCTGCTGGCAAAGAGTGGATCTGGCAACACATTGCTTGCATTGCTTTCCCTTTGGTCCCTCTGTAAAGGCATGGGTTAAAGAGAAGAGTTTATTACGTAAGAGCACTGACGCAGTGGACAGTATTCGCCAAGAGTAAATTGTCCATTGCATGTTTTTGGACTGGAGGAGGAAACTGGAGTACCTGGAGGAAACCCTTGTAGCACGGGGAGAACATGCAAACTCCGCCCACGCAGGGTGGAGGTAGGATTCGAACCCCCAACCCTGGAGGTGTGAGGCAACAGTACTAACCACTAAATCACCATGCCCCAGAGTAAAAAATCATAAACAACATAAATATATGATTTGTTTCTAATAAACAAAAAATAAATAAATACACGAAACATAATGAGAAAATAAACTAATACTAATAACCAAACAAGCAAGCAAACAAAGAAATAAATCATTGGTCGTCTATTGCATAAGTGCATTGATGTAGTGGAGAATATTTGCTACAAAAAAAGTATATGATATAACAATTACACCTCAATAAAAAATAAATAAAAAATATTTAAAAAATAGATAAAATTAATAATAATAATTATAATAAAAAGAGATAAATGAATAAACAGATAAAAATAAACTATCCCATTTCTTCAATAATCATTTTATATCATGTCCTTAAATTATTTCCAAATTACTTGTAACAGTATATGTGCATAGCTTTAAATACGTAACTCAAAATTTTTTTATTTATTAATATATTTTTCTTCTTTTTTTATTTTTGCAGATCCATCCTGAGAGTTTAAGTAACACAAATCCAGTTCCACAGTATAAATTTCGTTCAGACAAATCGTAAATTAGCACCTCATCAAAAAAATATTTCAAACATTTACAAAAGATTTTATTATTGATTTTACAAAGATGCATATATTTCAACCAGGAACGTAAATATGTGATATTTTCTTCTTCGCAGAACCCGAGGGGCGTGCAGGATGCTGGGAGAAGTAAATGAGAGGTGATCGGTGTAGAGATAAATGATAAATATGATAATTTTTACATAAATCATGTAAATAACTGTCCTTTAACACACCTTAGAATCCAAGAGGAAATCTCGTCTTCAGGCCATCAACAGTGACGCTTTAGGTTTCAGGGAAAGTAGAAAAAAAGAGTGGACTTGAGCAATAATACTTCCTTTTGATTATAAACCTATCTGTGTATAAACAGTCGTTCCCTCGGTCGCCTCTCTTTTTTTTCCTCTCTTCCCTCCAAAATAATTAAATGACTCTCTGTCTGACTAGCATGCTAACAGACTAACTTGCTAGCTAGCTAACCGAATAAAGAAATGCCATTACTTCATCATCATGTCATGTGTAAATGGAGTATATGGCTATGTAAAAACCTGATGTTCACATTCTATTGCTTTTATTTTCAATGTTTTAAAAAGAAATCACTTCAGAATCACGTTGCATTCTGGGTAAGTTAAAGTTGACTTAAGATGGAAGGAAATTGGTGAAATAGAAAAAAATGCTTACGTGTTAAGTGGAGGCAGAGTTACCGGGCCGGTTATGTGCTGAATGGATGGGTGATAAGCCCCTCCCCTTTGTGCTGACATCATAGATGGCCAAGCTGAGTAGCCAATAGGAGGGAGCGGCGGAGGCCCATAGTGATGATGATGGTGGACGGGGCCTCCTTTGGCTTTCATGTAGTTCTCCTAAGCGTCATAGTCAAGCTGTCAGCATCCGAGGCAACTTTTGAGTATGAAGTAATGAACCAGAGGTTAAAAGGTCACCTGGCCTGCAGGAGGACTCCCGCTCATGCCAATGGCAGTTGGCGGAAGCGCCTTTAGCATCATGTTGTGCATGATGATCTGGTGCATCTGGGCATTCTGCATGAGCATCAGCTCCACCATGTCTGAGGATCGACATCACATGAGGAGGCTTAGATATAGACCATGAAATCACAAGATCACTTCTTAGCCAGGTATAATGGAATTAAAGACGATTTCTATGACACATGATATGCACCATGATGTGTAGGTTTGCTAACAAACTGCTAGCAAAACCGCAGGGTTGCTTTCAAAAAAATAGGTAAAACTGATTTTAATGATAATTTAATGTCTACAGAAATGTTAACACTGAAGTGAGGCCAATTTTTAACATTTTACACGTTTAAAAATGTAAAAAAAAAAGTACACAGCTTTAACACCACATTACTGTTATTAAAACAAGTGCATGTATAATGTATGTAAGGAATAAAACACTTAGTGGTGTGCTGTTTTGGGAAAATAATCAGTGACAGGGTGGTGTGATGAAGTGCAGTTACTGATAACACCCCAAACTGAATAATTAATTAATTAATTAATTAATACTATAACAGCATGTTCTGAAGTCTTTTATTCCAACCAACAGCTACCAGTTTTATGAATGTATACTTTTTGTCCATTTATAGTTGCATTTAAGGTTGTGGAACAGCCATGAAAGAAAAAACTTTCAACTGACGCACCCTCTTTAATGCTGCCGGATCTGTGGGGCGCAGGTTGGACTGGTGGAATCTGCGCTATAAGCGGCTGCTGCTGTGGGAGCTGCTGAATGATGGTGGCTGGCGGATGAGGAACCTACAGAGAAAAAATATATATCTATATCTGTGTTGAGAAATAAATAAGAATCAGAATATCAGAATACATCAGCATACTTGATGTCAATCAACTCAGCCCAGTGTTAACCTAGACATTTGTACTTGAAGGTATTATTTGAGTCATTCTCTCACAGTGTGTTGGATGATTCGAGGAGGCTGCAGGGCTGGAAGAGGAGCTGGAGGAGGAGCAGGAGGTGGAGCAGGAGCTGGAGGCGGAGCTTGAGGCGGAGACTGATAGATATAAACCGGGGGTGAGGGCGAGGCGGGAGATTCGTAATGATGCTGTCTAAGAGTTCCAGCCCATGTCTGTGGCCTTACCAAGTTGTCCAACATGTGCTGTTCCTGTCTCAAACAACAAAGCAAATATATCTTTAATATGTGAAGAATAAAACATTTGGGCAGCATGCTGTTATATAGATAACGTAACAGAACGAGCGTGTTAATATAAACCTGTGATTTGGAGCTGCACTACTGTCAGTGAACTACTTTTTCAGTCACTACTGAAAATGAATCAACACTCTGACCAATCAGAATCGAGAATTCAGCAGTGCCGTGGTGTGAAGGTTAATATTAAACATACTGTAGTAAGTATAGTAAGTTTGATATGAAACATCACGTGATTTCGGTACCCTTAGTCTCCGGAGTAAGTCTCTCTTGCGTCTCAGAGCACTGTGCAATGCTTCGTTCCGCCCATCATAACTTCCTGTGTCAAAAAGAAAAGTGAGCTGAAGCTGTAAGAATTGTATTAGCATGTCCATAAATAGCAAATTCCTTGCTGTCAAAACAGTAAGCTGGGAAGCCAACATTATTAATAAAAACTGATAATATTAACAAAAATGTAAACATTTTTTGGGAATGTGATACTGCATATCTGAGTCACCATCTCAAAATGTACGTTTACATGATAATAATCATAATAAATAGGTATTTCAAATAAAATATTTCAAATTGCAGCATTACAATTCTGTTTTTCCCCCGATTTTAGAGGTACCATTACTTGCAGAAAGCGCAGAGTCTGCCCTTTCATCATGAGCCGCTCTCTCATTCTCCAGTCTCTAATGCACAACCAAGAAAATAATACGGTTAGTATGTTTTTAAAAAAGTCTCGTTTCATTAATTTCTTTCAATTTTGAGAGCAAATCTTCATTTTGCTGGATTACAGAAAAAGAAGAAAGATATCAAACTATAGAAATTGAACAATTACAACAGTGATATAATTAAACATTATGCCAAACATTCACAGCTATGCGTGACTAGGTTCATAATGGCTTATGATGAGGTTTAGGATGAATTGTTTTGTGAGTGATTTGATGATTTGGGTCTCATTTGTGTCCTGCTGATATTACAATTATAAATCTGTATGTGAACTAAAAGTGAGAGACATAGTAAGTTAAACATAGGTAAAGTGTCCTTCACAATAACCTATGTGCATGTTTTAGATAAACACCTAAAACAACATTTTTGCCGGTTCCAGTCCACTATAACTACACTTTATATTCAAATGATGTTCAATCCAATTATTAAAATATTTTTAAAAAATCCTATCTTTGCATTAATGTGTGTCTACTTAACATCTTTAAGGTTATGAAAAATATACACTATACTTCATTCACTCAACCCTGTTACCCGAACACATTCACCCCTACGTAATATTTCGACTAATCCACAAGTCACATATTCAACAGGAAGTGCCATTATCCCAATTTCCTGAAGGTCATGAGAAGAAGAAAAGTATGTCCCATCATTCTTTCTGTATTTTCATATATGATACTGTAACTGACTGACAAGGTCACTTTGAAAATATCAGTTACACCAAATTATAGACTGAAAGTAAATCATTAATGTGAGAAAATTACATTTTAAGTAACTCATTAGAATGTCCTTATTGCTATATTAACCACATTTTGTGCTTTTTGCTAATATGCTAAAATTCTCAACCCTGTTACTAGTTTAACAGTAAAATGCCACCATTTTCAGAAAAGGCTTGAGATGGATTAACACAATTACAAAAAAAAAAAAAAAAGTTCAATATTTCAGTGGCAAGGGCTAAATGACATCCCAGTTGTTGAATCATTAGTTGTTTATAAGTAATTCAAAAATTCTTTGAAAATTCTTCTTACACCTTGAAAAGGCCATCATAATTTACATAAGACACAATAACAATGAGCTTAGTATTTATCGCCATTGTTAAAGTGAATAATAAACAGAATTAAGACATAGAAGGCTGAATTATTAGTAAATGACAAGTTCTTATTTATTAACCAAGCAGAACTGGTCATCTACATCCTTTTTCTACAGGATTAAAAAAAACTAAGTTATATTAATAGATTAATCTCTCACCTTTTCTAGAAGTTTTAATTTCAGACGAGTCATTTGGTCAACAATCGGATCAGCCATTGCAGTGAAATAGCTCTTACGCCAGCTTCAAAAGTTTCTATGTGCTGTTTTGTCTAACTTGCATTCCTTCAACTAAATCTAACATTGGAGAAAAAGGTTTGAGTGTAACTGAGTCATGGTTCTCCAGCCGTGCCTGTTTGCTGTGGACTTTCCTCTTGGTTGCCAGAAACATACCTGTGTCCCTCTGCCCAACCCTGCTGTTACCATGTTACGCGTCCGGATTTATTTACTTCACTGGGAGGTTTTAAAAAGAAACTGCTTCTTGATATTGTTTGTTAGAGCTGCTGTGCGTGTATAGATTCATGTTTCAAGGATATTAAATGCAAAATATTAGATGGTTGATAAATGCCTTGTGTATCAACTAACATAAATGAACTTGCGTTCAGAACAGACAGGTGGATTTTATTAACTCGTTTCCATCTCTGTTAAGTCAATAAAGTGCTTTTGAATTGGCCTTATCAGCCATCATATGTAGAAAATCATGCTCGATTCTGATTGGTCAGAAGGTGTTGATTAATTTTCTACACCAGCAGCTCTGACAGTAGTGCAGCTCCAAACCACAGGTTTATATTAATACACTACGGTATTGATTCTGTACTTACACAGCGACCTATATGATGGACGCTCCACATAAGCAGACTTAAAAACTGTGTATTCATTCAAATCATCAGGTTTATTTAACATTTTTGGAAGGCGTCTCCTGTGTCAGCGCTTTGTAACCGTCAGAGGTACGTTTTCAGACGCAGGAAAGTCTTCAGGATTTTTTGCGTTGTGGTTTGCTCAGTAACATGACAAGCTTTTTAACTTTAAAATAGAGAAAAAAAACAGAGTCGCCGGTGAGGGAACGGCTGTTTAGAGCTGCTATAACGTGTTTTGCGGACGTTCCACAGCAGTAAGGGTAATTAGGAACAGATTAAACAGATTGCTGAGGTGTTAGAGGAATAAAACACTGCTGGGACATGCTGTTGTTGGAAAATAATCAACTTCGAAGTAGTAACAGTATCTCCGCTTGATCACACCATCCCGCCGTTGAATATTTTCCTATAATGGTATTCGCCCAAAAGTGTTATTCCTTACATAATACTGTAACTGTGATTAAAATCTTGCATTAAATATACTATTTTTTGATGAAGTATTTTAATATGGCAAAAAGAAAAATGCATTTTATTCTCTATTTTTTTTTTTTTTTTCCCTGACTTGTAAATAAATTATTCACTGGTGCAAAAGTAACTGATGTTTTACAAAATGTGTTAGACATGATTTTAGGTGATTATATGAAAAATAAGTTATTTTTAAAGGAAATAAACAACAAAAATTCAGATTAATATTTAAGCTTAGAAAGAGGCAGTTGAAGCTCGCGCGCTCATGCGCGCGCTTGTAGCGGTTGTGGGCGTGTCTTTTGTTTAGAACCAGTAGAAACCAAGATTACTATTTAAAAAAAAAATAAAAAATCGTATAATCGTGTAATCATATAATATCTAATAAAGTTCTAAACATTTGTCTAAAATAATAAGTATTAATTATATTCACATGT
This sequence comes from Pangasius sanitwongsei, assembly GCA_037576675.1. Taxonomy (NCBI): domain Eukaryota; kingdom Metazoa; phylum Chordata; class Actinopteri; order Siluriformes; family Pangasiidae; genus Pangasius; species Pangasius sanitwongsei. The sequence goes on along the minus strand of CM075004.1, from coordinate 31,645,313 downwards.
ATTTATCTCGCGCTTTGTTCGTTGTAACTAACTTTCCGGATGAACAGAGGACGGATTTGAATGGCACAGGTGCGCGTGCCTTATGTAACGATCTGATTGGCTGTAATTTTCCCAGCCGTGTGTTCTGATTGGTCGCTTGACATACACAACCTCATAAGGGCGGGGCTTAACGAGCTTCGCGGCCATGTTGAAATTTGCACTGACAGTTATTCCGTTGTGATTTCTCTCAACTTGGAAGCAGCCCTTTATTGTCTGTTTTTTCACTAGTACACGCTCTTGTGCAAAGTTTTTCGGTCTCTATGAAAGCCTTAATTTCGAGAAGATGGACCAAGATGAACGGCGAAGAAAACTAGAGGCCGGAAGAGCGAAGGTTTGTAGCCTAGAAGTCTGGCTAGCTAGCTTAGCCGTGTTTGCTAGCTGATTATTTTAGCTAGCAAATGAAGTAAACTAGTAGTTTAGGCGTGCAAATTGATTAAAGTGAGTTAAATATGTTTTAGTCAGTTAGTGAAATATGCTAACATTGTAAAATAGTGTAGATGACTGAAAACTTCGTTACTCGCTGCAGATGTTTGTTCTTAACCTGATTACAAAGAAGTAATTGAATCAAGTGGCTTAAAGGTACAATAGTAGATTTCTTTTATCCCTTGTTTGAACAAATAACCTGAAAGAGATGTAGAATATGATTTAAAAAAGCATTGGATTAAGCCGTGGCCTTAGCAAAAGTTTCTAAAGTCCCTGAAGAAACCCGTTTGGAAAACAGATGTCCGGCCCGGAAGATATTTGTTTGTGTTTGGATGCGTCATTTTTCTAGACACTCTGTATGGATCACATAAGATCCCTGGGGGTGGAGCTTTGTGAATATGGGCATGAATAGGGGAGTGAGCTCAAGGGGAAAAGATTTTGAACCCACCTTATCCTCGTGAAGAAAAATTAATCTTACCTAATGCACCTTTAATGTTCACTGCAATAAGGACTAAAACACATTCACTTGAACCAGCGCTGGCTGGTATAGACATGCTCGCAGGCAAATCCCTCTTCTGTCTTTTACACATAAAACAGACATCAGTGTACATCAGTATTCGTGTTCATTTTTGGTATCCACATCAGATTATTTGCTGTTAACAAATGTGGATTGTTTTGGATTTATTATTGTGGAACCAAGAACAGCTCCACCAACGGTTGTAAGAAAAATAGATAGGTGTCCTGTAGCTAGATAGATACTTTATTTATCCCCAAGGAAACTTCAAGAAATACACAGAATGGTTGTGAGACACAAGACTGGGGCTGATTTCTTTCTATCCCAGACTGTAGATTCATGCAGCCAATCAGTGAGTAAGTCATGTCAGGTGATTACACGGAGTGACATGCCCCCTTAGACTTGCTCTCTAATTTTTTATTTATTTTTTTAATAAGCCTGTTTGACACATCCTTGAGTTGAGTTTTTGTTCAAGATACCAACAGCAGAAAGCTGACCGCCACCATGCACTTTGATCGTGAAATAAGTTTACCTTGTTTTTTTTGGGTTTTTTTTTCCGTCTTGAAAAAATTTTAGGAGAAATGCTTGTCCTTGTGAGCCAAGTTCTGCATTTGTGTGTTAAAGTCTGAGTCAGTAGTTTGAGATGTTCTGAGAGTGGTTCTGGCTCTAACTGCGTCTTTCTGCACACTCAGTGTTTTTGTGATGAATTTTTCAACGTCGTTATGGTTAGACGTGGAATCGTAGGCTGTCATACCGCGTGGCTTCATGTGTGTGTTGGGACGTAAACCTGGTCAGGGATGTGCTTTAATCTGGATTAAGCTGCTTAAGAAAGCTGTGCAGAGATCGGCTGTAGCGGTGTGCGTTGCAACCGGATTTTTGTACGCTTCTCTTTTTGCGTTCAATAAGGGATCACGCCCAAAAAAAGGACCAGCGTTGGAGACTCTTCTTCCACATAGCGGCTGAATTTTTGACGCATCGCTACAGCGATGCAGGAGATGCCGCTAAACTTTTCGGATTTTTCAGACCTGGGAGCGGTCAGACCGAACGCAAAGAAATCTCAGAAGCCAATCCTGGACACGGGACGTGAAATACGTGCATTTGTTGAGCCAGTTATATCTAGGTAAACTCGACAGACCTGAGCCAAATGAAACCAAGAAGGCAAGACTGTGGTCTTTCTGGTCATTAACAGTGGCAGAGCTGATTGTTGTTCAGTAACGTCACACCTAGCTGTTTTCTGAATGTTGCTTGTTGTACAACAAAACAAATTTAGCCATCATGACATAGGCTAGGGTTTTTTTATGGGGGGGAAAAAATAGTTTCTTTTTTTTTTTTCTCCCCTCAGCCTGTTTTTTAATTTTTTGTTACACTGTTGGCAGCTCTGTGTCTGTAATGAGCTAAACTGAGATTTTGTTTCCATGTTCTGGCGTACCTGTCTTTCTCCCTGTCCTTTGGCTTGTGGTGCAGTTTGCGCAATATAGACAGCAGCGGGCGAAAGGCAACAGTGCGAACGCATCGAAGAAGACTGCGAAGAAGAAGAGCCAGACCGTCCAGGCGAACGAACGTTCAGCCCAAGAGGAGTCCCGACCCGAGCACGCTCATGGACAGGACAGCAAGGAGGAGCTTGAGGTTTGGATTTTATTTCTTTATGACCGAGTTTATTTGGTGTGTCAGAACACTTAAGTTATAGCAAGCGTGCACATGTGATCGATCCTGTAGGACTCGGTGCTGCCTCATGACGCTGGTGATCCAGAAGAGATGAACCAAACAGACTCGCAGGAACAGAGCTCGCTTCCCGTGGACAGAGCGGCAGCAGATCGGCCTGATGAGCAAGAAGACCTTTTAGAAGAAATTGTAGTCACACACACGAGCAGAGAACAACTGAAGGTGAATATATTTGGTAGCTTTCAGGTAGGGCTAGGCGATGTCGCAAGTATCCGAACAGTTTAAGGCATGCTCATAAGATTTATTAAGCTTCCAGCAGAAATTAGATTATGTTTATAACATGAAACGGAGGGGGAAAGTAAAAAATGTCATCAATCAGTTTGTAATGATTTGGTTGGAAAAAATTATGATGAACAGGGTATTTCCGAAAAGGTATTGTGACAATTGATCACAATATTGATATTATATCACCCAGTCCTAACTTAAATGCTCACTAAAATGTTATAAAAGGGTTTATTAAATATTATGAAAATAAAAGTAGAATGTAGTTTATTGCCAGCCCAACATTTGCTTGTTTGCCAGTGCATGTGCTGGAAAGGTGACGTTTAGAGACGATTAGGTCCTGATGCTGTTCCTCATTAATGCTTCGTAGCAGTTGCAGGCAGCGGTGGAGAAGCGAAACGAGATCATTTCACAGCTCAGTGTCAACCTGCAGGCGGCGCTAATGAGCCGGGACCAGGTGCAGCTGGAGGCACAGCAGCTGACGGGGCAGATACAGGAGCTGCAGCAGCAGCTACAGCAGGTCTGGTTGTGATTTTCTTACAGCACGATGTTTTTTGGGCTTCGGCTATACAACTGTGGAATGCGTCCCTAGGTAAAGGGTGATTGCTAAAACCTTATTGCACTATACTGCACCACACAACCAAAAGTATTTGGACACCTGACCATCACACCCATATGTGCTGCTTGTTGAACATCCGATTCCAGATTTATTCCCCACTGTGCTGTTATAATAAGCTCCACTCTTCTGGGAAGGCTTTCCGCTAGACTCTGGAGCGTGGCTGTGGGGATTTGTGTTCATTCAGCTACAGGAGCATTAGTGAGATCAGGCGCTGATGTTGGGTGAGGAGGTCTGGGGTGCAGTCAGTGTTCCAGTTCATCCCAAAGGTGTTCAGTGGGGTTGAGGTCAGGGCTCTGTGCAGAAATTTAAACTAAGATGATTTTTCTTTCCTTTTTTTTTTTCCCCCCTCCCCCTCTCAGGCTAAAGAGTACCTGCGCAGTAAAAGTGTGGGATGGCTGGATCTATCTCAGACCCGCAGGCAGCTACATATAGAGCACTCTCTGCAGGTGATTCTCCTCATCTCTCGTACAACACAAACACCAAACAAACCTTATACTGTTGCTGTACGAAGGTTTAAACTTTGTGTAGAAGCTGCACCTTTGTGATCTTTGGAAATGTTTCTTCTGTCTAGATGAGTAATGATCAACAGGTCCTCTTGGCTCAGAAGGAAACGGAGATCACGGCTCTCCAACAGACGCTCACAGTCATGAAGGATTCCCTCGCTCAGCTCCAGAGTGCTTTCACGTCAAATAACATGGAGCAGATCAAATCAAGCTTGTGCCACAATGGTGAAATCCTGTCCGGGATTAATACGGGCCCAGAGAACAACCTTGACTCGAGCAGCGATCTGATTCAGAGATTAAAATGTGAGTTGGATGAAGAGCGACAGAACAGCAAGCGAGCACAGGAACGTGCCGAGAACCTGCAGGAGATGGTTTTGAAATTTGAGCGCGACAAGGTTGAGATGGAGGCTCGGTTACGAGTGATTCAGGATGATCTCGAGCGTGCGGAGAAAAAGACGCGCGAGGCACAGCAGTACAAAGCTGAGAAAGAGCGACTCAACCAGGATGTGGTGCGTCTAGACGGGCTGGTGCGAGAACTTCAGAACAGGGTTCGGGAGGAAGAAGAAAAGTCCAAGTGCCTCCGCTCCAAATACGAAGCTGAAATTGCCAACTGTGAGCTGCGTCTCCAGACCCTGGAGGAAGAGAGGGTGTTAAATGTAGCGCAGTTAAGTGATGCACATGACGCTGCGCTCAAGCGTCTCCAAGAGGAGCATTCTGAGGAGGTCAAACGAATTCAGGAACTGCTAGACCAAGCCCAAAAACATGACCTTCATGGTGCATCTTCGGAGCGTGATACAAGCGTCACCTGGATCCAAACCTCTGAAGAGCACCACAATGAGGAGACGGCCACTGAAGGTTCTCCTGAAGCTGTTCCAAGTAGGAATGCCTCTGTTACCGATGACTTGATGGAAAGGTATCTGGCATCTGCTGTGCAGCGTGAAAGCTCGTGGATGGAACAAAGTCTAGAGGAGCGCAGCATCATGGAGAACTCTACCCTCTCCAAGTTGGAGTTCGAAGACGAATCGAGATTTTTGGTTCATCTTGATTCTGGTGCTCATAACACAAACCCAGATGATCAATCATCTGGACTAGATGGCACGTCCTTCACCCAGGCGCAGTGGCAGAGCTTTAATTCGACCTCGAATGGGCTGAACGAAAGTGTGGATCTGGGCAAGGAGCTTCTGATTCAGCAGTGTGGAGACCTCACCAAGCAGTTGGAAGAGAAAGAGAGACAGCTGGACATTCTTCAGGAAGAGGTTCGACGCTCTGCTGAAGAGTTAGAAGAGGCGCGGGAGCGTTGGAGTAAAGCATCGGAGGAGCTTGAGGAAGCGAAGTGGGAGCTGGAGACGGAACGAGACAAGAGGCTTCACTGCGAGGAGCTCCTCAATGAGAAAATCCACGAGCAGGACAACCTGAAGAACAAACTCAGCTACTTGGAGAGTCAGAAAGAGAAAGAGCAGTTAACGTCCAGCATGGAACTTGATAAGAGCTCTTCCACAGAGGAACTTCTGAAGGAACTGAAGGAGGACAAGGTCAAGCTCGTTTTCCAGCTCAAACACCAAGAGCAGCTGGTCCGAGACATTCAAGAGCAGAAGATGGCTGGAGACTCGGTGAGCTGTGAAGTCCAGGCCCTGTTCGGGCGGCAGCTCTCCTCCCTGCAGGCTCAGAGGGACCAGCTCATGGCCCAGCTGGAGACCCAGAGGGAAAAGAACCAAACCTCATCAGTGCTGCTAGGACAAAAGACCCTGGAGGTGGACTCTGCCTACAGGGAGATCCAGCAGCTCCGAGCGGAGGTGGAGGAGAGAGTGGAGAACGCGCAGAGGCTGGAGAAGGTCCGAGTGGACCTGGAGTCCAAGCTGACGTGTCTTAAAGAGAACCTGAGTAACATGGAGGAGGCGTTGCGTCAGGGTTCGGCAGAGAAAGCTGCTTTGGAGAGGCGACTGCAGGCGCTAGACGAACAGAACAAGAGCATGGAAAAGGTTCTGGAAACAGAACTGGAGAACTTTGAGGTGTGGATCTTTTTATTTCTGTTTATTTTTGTGAATTATTTTTAACTCTTTCCCCCCCGTCAATCTCTCTCTCTTACTCACTCTCTCTCTCTCTCTCTCTCTCTCTCTCTCTCTCTCACTCTTTGTGTTTTGCCCATTTTTATTTTTCTCTTTCCTCTTTCTGTTCTTTTTCTATTCTCTCCTTATCTTTCTCTCTTGTCTCATTCTCTTTCTTTTCTTTTGCTCTCAGTATTTTCTGTTTTTGTTTTTATTTCTTCTTTGTCGATTTATTCTTTTTTGATTCTCTCTTTCTGTTTTTCTTCTCCCTTTTTCCCTTTCTTTCTGTAGTTTCTCTCTCCCTCTGTCTATTCCCTTCTTTGTATCATGATACCTTTTTTTTTCTTCTTTTTTTGAAACATCAAAAATACAAACTTTGATTTGAAGCAGCCGATTGTAATTTTTTTTCCTTTTCAGTTTCAAGGTATTTATTTTTGTAGACATTAAATAGAAGTATCAAACCAAGCGTTTTAATTTTGAATGCATCACCTCCAGCTCCAGCTTCGAGCGAAAGATGTGGACCTTGAGCAGATGAATGAAGCCCGAGAGAAGGCGGAGGAGGAGCTCATGGAGAAAGAGAACGCTTTGCAGAAGGAGCTGAGGGAACATGAAGAGGAGAAGAAAAGACTTGAGGAGAAACATCAGCAGGAGGCAAATTAAAACTACTTAAATATCTGTTGCCTCTAAGCGATCGGAAAGTGTATTTAATCAACTGATCATTTTTCCTTTCTTTCAGGTGCTAGACTGGAGTTTGCGCTTGGAGAAGGAGCTCTCTGTGCTGCGCTCCAACCTGGAAGAGGAGCAGAAGAAACAGATCACCCTGATTAAGCAGGTGTTGATCATTTATTCATTTATTATTCCTTTTTTTTTTAATGCCTTTCCCGAGGTGTATTGATTGGGATTTGCTTTTCTTTCTGGCTGTAATCCTTGAATCTCATTGCGTGTAGGTGCACGAGCGAGAGCATCAGAGAGAGATGGCCGAGCAGGCGTCTGAGCGGAGAGAGGAACTCCACCGGCTGAAGGCTGAGCTCTCTGAGGAGCTGAGAGACAGCATGGAGGCAGCACATCAGGCAGAGCTTTCGCAAGCCCAGGTCAGGGGCGAAACATGCACGTTATTATAACTATCGTTAGTTATCAAGCTATTCGAGTGGTTATTTAAACCTGTTTTTTATGGCGGAGATGAACTGGTTTCTGTTCACACTCAGACGCAGCACGCTCTGGAGCTGGAAGCCCTCCGTCTGAGCCTGACCAACCTGCACACGGCGCAGCTGGAGCTCACACAGTCCAACCTGCAGAAGGAGAAGGAGGCGGCGCTGAGCGAGCTGCAGGCCAGCCTGAGGGAGAAGTGGGCTCAGGAGAGCGCCATGCTCCAGACACGACAGCAGTTTGAGCTCGAGAGGCTCCGGGAGCTGAGCAGGGAGCAGAGCAGGGAGCAGGAGAGACAAGCTGAGCTCCAGCTCCAGCTGGCCATCAGTGAGGCAGAAAAATACCCAACACAGTTCATGTTTATAGCAATCTGGGAACTGGGTTTGTACAGAGAAATATACACTGCCGGCCAAAAGAAAAAGTCGCTGTTTAGATTTTAATAGGCAAATACGTAAGAGTCTATGAACGGATCATTATTAGAGTGATTATAATGTTTCTAGCATGTTATATGTTTGGCAGCAGTTCTTTTTAATCTTAAAAGATGAAGTGTGTAGCTTTTTAGTTCTTTAATAACCATGTAGAAAGACGTCTCATGGCCATATTCCAGGACGACACTGCCAAGATTCATCAGGGTTAAAATTGTGAAAGAATGACTCATAGCATGAAGAATCATAAATGTTGTGATGTTATTTCCATCAAGAGGTGCATCAGTTTTTGGTCGAGATCTTGTACTGACAGTGAAAGAGATGAGCACTCTGTAAAGTCTCCTCCAGCACGTCCCAAAGCCTTTCACTGAGGTTAAGGTCAGGACTCGGAGGAGCCAGTTCATGTGTGAAAATGATTCTTTATGCTCTCTGAGCCATTCTTTCACAATTTTAACCCTTGGCAGTGTCGTCCTGGAATATGGCCATGAGACATCTTTCTACATGGTTATTAAAGAACTAAAAAAAAAAAAATCAGCGTTAAATATTAGACTTTTAAATAAAAGTTGAAAGTTAAATAAATTTAAAATGCATCACTGCTGTTTTGCCAACAGATCCACAAACCCTTATCTCACGATGCATTTTGTCTACCGTAAAAAGCTCATATCCCGATATTTGACATTTTTCCTGTTGTCCAAACGTAGCATGAGGTACAAGCGTGCATCCTCTGAGAGAGGGCCTCGGCTTATTAAAGGCAAACCTTCCTCCAAAAAGCTTCGTATTTAATAAAATCAAGACTTTGGTGTGGAGTGATGCACTTTATTGTTTTTTTTGTTTTTTTTTTCCTGTTATCTAACACATTACGGTTGTGTCTGTGGCGTTATTTCTTCCCAAAAGATGATCTGAATTGTGGTTGGGAAAAGCGTATTTCAGAAGAACGGACCTCACTGGAGCAACAGCAGGCCAGTAGAATGGAGGTAAAGTTTCCTGTGTTATTTCTTTTTTTTTTTTTTTTTTTTTTTTTTTTGTTTAAATTTTTATTATTATTATTATTATTTTAATAGATGTGTCCTACACTAAAAAAATCAATCTTTGTGTGTTGTTTTTAATTCATCAGGATGCAAAGGCTCAGTGGTTACAAGACTCCAAAAAAGAGCTTCAGGCGTCCCTGAGCAAAGCCGAGGAAAGTTTGGCTGAGATGCAGCACGAGCTTGAGGAGCTTCAGCGATCTAAAGAGGAAGAAATCAAGCATCTGGAGTCGGAGCTGAGTCAGGCGTGGTCCGACCGAGACTCTGCTGCTCGTGAGTGGTCTTTAGCATCAGGCAAACTGCATAATTACTGTTTATCATATATTATATTATATTATACTATCTATATATACACACGTCTGCTCTGTGTTATGAGCATGATGTTGAAGTGCGTGTTTCTCCTTGTGATTTAGGTGCTGTTGAAGAACTGGTCGCTAGTCACAAGGTGGTGCTACAGGAGCAGCAGGCTCACGCACAAGAGCTGGAAGAAAAAGAGAAACTGCTTAAGCAAGAGGTATAGCAACCTGAGAATACTTGTTTTTTTCTTTTTCTTTTTCTTTTTAAGTAGCAAAAATGTGTGTGAATATTTTAAGAGCCATGTTTTACATTTACTCGCCTTGTGTGACGGCACTGAAAATTAGGGTGGTGTGATGAAGCTTACGTTATGGTAATGAGTTATGGTTACTACCTGATATTGATTATTTTCCTGTCCTGAAGTGTTTTCTTCCTCTTTTACCACCGCACTTTGCCAACGATTACAATATTTATTTATTTTTTATCTGTCTATTGTTACATTTAATGTTGTGGAACGTCTGTGAGACAAGTTAGTTTTTTGTTATCACTTACATTATGTCAGCTTTAAACAGTCAATCCTTTACCAGCCCCTCTCTCTCTCTCTCTCCCTCTCTCTCTCCTGAAGGATTTTCTGTATATGGGAAAGTGAACTCTAAACTCCTACTGACTGTGGCATGGTTCTGTTCGTTTCAGGTTGATCGTCTGCTCACAGAACAAGAGGCGCAGAAGGCCAGCTCCGAGCAGGAGATCTCTAACCTCTGGTCTCAGCTGGAGAGCATGAGGACCAGCAGGCAGGAACTGGGAGGTACCAGATAATGCTCCACCAGGTTTGGAAGTTTTGGCTAAAAGAAAATGCATACCTAGAAATCTCCCCCCTCTCTGTCCGCCTTTCTCTCCTTTCAGAGTTGAAGGAGCAGTTGCTGGCACGCACGTCACGTGTTGATGACATCGAGCGGCTGAAGCAGGACTTCTCGCAGCAGAGGCGGGAGCTTCAGGAGCAGAATGAGGCAGAGCTGGAGAACCTGCGCGTGTACTTCGAGCAGCGGCTCCGGGCCAGCGAGGAGAACCACCGAGAGGAAATCGCCCTGCTGCAGCTGCGTCTCGTAGAGGGAGCCCTGGACGACTCGGCCCTCAAGACTGGAGAGGCCAGGTAGGCCAAGTGCATGTGGGGTATCGATGCAGTAACATTTTCAGGACAAAAATAACCCGAGAGTATAATGCTGAAAAAATTGGCTAAGCGCTTTTTAAAAATTATTTGTTTATTTAATTTTGTAATTTCTAACATTATGGAACTTTAGAGCAACGTTGTTAATGACTTTTTTTATGATTACTGAAGTGGAAAATTTATCAGGAAACTGATGCTCAAAGCTCTGATAGCAGAATTGTAGCAAAAATGGCTAAGAATACTGCAAGTCGACAGTTAAAACCAGTGCTACATTCAATACCTAGTAGATTTTCAATTAAATCTGATACTAAAGTGTAAATAACATGTATAAACTTGTAATTTATAAAGTGATGAGGAAAAACTGAGGGATAAATCAGGTTTAATGCTTTTCCTTCCTTTCAGTAATTCAAAATCGTTATTTTTTTTCAGTAACAGCATGTCCCTGAGTGTTTTATTCCACTTATTCCATAGTAATTCACCAACAATTTAAAATTTTTATTACGTAATGAATTTACATGCATATTACATGCATTCTTTTTATCCATTTAATGTTGTGGAATGTCTCAGAAACAAGTTAGCTCCTCTTGTGATATAGTGGTGATAAACGGTCATTCTCTCACCAGCTTTTCTTTTCTTTTTCTCTCTTTTGAAGTTAATATGACGAAAAAATTCCACCTTGTCACGTTAGTGAGTGCAAAGCTTAAGCTCCTCTTTCCTGAAGACTTTCTAAGAAAATTTAGTCGTGGCTTTACCTGTAACTGTTACAAAGCACTGACACTGGACACTCCTTCCATCAGCGTTATAAATAAACACCTTCTCGCAGAAGTCTCGACCATGTTAATGAACATACGTGTTTTTGAACCTGTGAATGAGCTGTTAGTATAGAAACAATAACTTATTAGAACAAGCGCATTAGTATAAGCCTGTGATTTGCAGCTGCACTACTGTCCGAGTTGCTGTTGTCGAAAATAAATTCCTTCTGACCAACCAGAATCCAGAATTATACACTCTGTGGTATAAATGTGCCTTTCATGGTTTACCGAAGTGTTTTCTTGGCTTCCAGCTTCCTCTCTGAGGGAAAGGCTGAGGAGGAGAGGGGAGACTCGCTGGCAGAGATTACAGAACAACTGGAGAAACACAAGGTACAGTTCTTGGACACATTACATACATTATTAGTGTAAAATGTTCAGTTTACGTATTGGTGTTCGGCCAGTATTAAGCCTGATCTTGACCAAGGTTCATACCATCGGTGCTACAATACAGACAGCTGAATTAAAGATTAGCTACTGTTCCTGGTCTTTTAATGACGTACCGGTCAATCTGTGCATTAACGCATCACAGGTGGAGCTGGACGCGCTGCGTCTGCAGCTGGAGGAGAAGCACAAGCAGGACCTGGAGCACCTGCGCTGTAGCATGGCTCTGTCCTATAGAGAGGAGTTACTGCAGGCTCGTTCAGAGCTCACTGACCGCTACTACAGTGACATGGAGCAGCTCAAAACCAAACACGCCTTGGAGATTGAACAGCTGCGGGCCAAGCTCTCAGACAGCCACCTCAAAGGTGAGATCATGCACGCCTCATAATAATCAACTTCAGTCTGATTTTGAAACTGGATTGATTTTTGCTTTCTTTTTTTTAATTCACCCTTTGCTGCTTTTTTTTTTTTCCCCCCTTCCTCCTTTTTCCACTTCCAGAGATAACAAAGCTGCGGCTGCAGTCGGTGACGGACGTGGCGCGTCAGGTGGAGGCTGAGCTCGAGGAGAAGGCTCGGCTCCAGACTCAGGAGCACCAAGCCCGGCTCGCTCAGCTTGCCTCCGACACTGAGCGCATACTGAGCCTGGAGAAGGAGCTAGCAGACCTCGCCCTGCAGCATGGCCGAGAGCTGGAGAGAAGTACCGAGCGGCACGTGGAGGAGCTCGGAGAGCTGGAGGACAGGGTGAGAGAGTGCTACCAGGCTGCGACAGTCACACGCTTTAAGTCCTTTGTGTTGCACAAACACATTTGTGAAGGGAAGAGGTGCTTTCTGTGATGGAGAGACAGTCACATGACTAGAGTGCTGTTCTAAAGGACTTTCATTGTCACAGGCACTTTTTTTTTTTTTTTAAAGGATTTTCCAAAAAAAAATCTTTGGAAAGCCCTTTTATCTTTAAACTAACTCTTAAATATAACACACATATAAGAAACTTTACAATCATTAAGGTATTAAAGGTAAAGTAAAGGTATTAAAGCAACGAATTCGTGAAAATATAATAATAATAATAATAATGTGGCAGCCTGTGAAATCCCTTTACATGGTAAATTTTTGATATTTCCAATGGGTTTGACTTCTGATCGGTTTTTCCGAGCTGCGTCACATATAATAAAAAGATAAGACACCAGAACTCTGGAGGATGCGTGGTAATGTTCTCTGGAAAACTCAGTTTAGAGGCAGTTGTAAGAAAAACATCTTCATTAGATGTATAGTATAGGGTTTAACAGGAGTCCTGTCTCCAGCGAGTGTTGTGCTTTGCATGGATTACATTCCACGTTATGCTGGAGCTGAACCACATGCAGCTTTTATTTTAGGTTTTTAGTCCATAGATCTCTCTTGCTTTTGATCTAACATCTTGTTTTTAACTTGCTTTCCTAGCTGAAGAAAAACTTTGCAGAGGAACTGCGTACACGTCTTGCGGAGGCGCAGCAGGAAGAGAGGACTCGTGTGACTGAGGAACTCTCCCACCGGAGCGGTGAGGAACAGCTCCAGCTCAGGGAGCAGCTTCTAGCTCAGGCTGAAGAGCGCATGGCTTCCCTGAGAGAGGAACTCCAACAAGTGGCCAATGAGGAGAGAAGGGAGCTGGAGCAGAAGCTTGCTCAGGCTGAGGAGCTCCTGGCTGTAGAAAAGCAGAGGCTGCATGCCCTACATGCTAGTCTGGAGAGTGAAGAGAGCCCTCAGGTAGTGGCCCTGAAGCAGAGGCTTGAAGCTCAGTACGCGAGCGAGCTGCGCACAGCGAAGAGCACCATGGCAGCTGAGGTGAAGGAGCTGAACGCTTTGCTCCGGGAACAGACTGAGAGCAGGCTACAGGAGGCCACGTGCAGGTTGGTGCTTGAACTTTTAGGGAGAAATGTGTTGCTCTGTGTAGTGATTTCTATTGAGACTCCTTCCATAAGTGTTTTGAATAACCTTTCGAGTGACCGTCTGGTTGTTTAGGCATCAGGAGGAACAGGGGCAGCTAGCAGAGAAACTTGCCCAGCAGAGAGAGGAGGATCTTCAGAAGCAGAAGCAACAACATGCTCAGGAGCTGCAGGCCCAGACAGCTCTTCTGGAGCAGAACATCTCAAAACTGCAACGTCTCCAGAAAGAGTACCAGGAACTCAAATCCCGACACCAGGACGAGCTAGACTTGCTCTCTTCCAATCACAAGGCGGCACTGGACTCCCTTGCTGAGAAACACAGGGCAGAGCTTGATAAGCTACAGGTGGTCCTTCAGGAGACCAATGTAGCGCAGCTCGAAGCCCAGGAGGCGGAGCTTGGGGGACGTCACAAGCAGGAAATGGAGGAGCTGGAGACCAGGATGTTGTGCAACATGGACACTCTGGAGAGCACATACCTGAAGGAGATCCAGGCAGTGCGCGAGGAGAAAGAGCATGCGCTCCGGGAGCTCAGGGCCTCACTGGAGCAACAGCAGGCTAAAGAGATCGAGAGAGTGAAGCAGGAGGAGCTGACGATCAGAGAAGAGCTGAGGGAAGAGCTGGCACGGGTCCACATGGACAAGTTTAGTGCCATGGCGACTGAACTCAGCCACGCCCATCAGGTGAGTAGCCTGGTTTGATGTTAAAACTGTATGTTTGATGTATGGATGTAAAATGTTTTAACTACATTTATTGTGTAACCACCTGCATGGAAAGTGTGTTTGTGTGTGAGTAATTAACACGCCTTCTTCGTCCTGTGATAATTACAGCTGTGATTTTGCTAGTAGAGTGTAAAGCCCTTATGGGATCTGAACGCTTGTTAGACTGGTCTCGTTTTTTTTTCACTCATGGCAAGATGCAATTACCGCTGAACAATGAACAATGGTTGCTCAGTAAAGCTGTTTATTTGAATCTGAGCTACACAGCTTCGTTCATACCGGTGTATTTTAGTGCCATCGTCTCTGTAATGATCTGTGCTCGAATTTTATTTCTGTAGGCCGAACTGTCTGCGGCGCTCGCTTCTCAGAAGGCTGCTCTGGAGTCTGATCACCACTCTGCACTGGAAACCCTGCGACAGCACGTGCTGGATCTGGAGACGCAACACGGCGCCGCCCTCCATGAGGTCACCGACATGACCACCAAAGAGAAACAGCAGCTGCAGCAACAGCTGGATGCGCTGAATGCCCAGCACCAGCAACAACTCCAGGTGTCTGTCTATAAAACAACGGGCTGTCTTCAGCCACCTCATATCTTTTTTTTTTTCTTTTTGGTGAGTTATGTTTGAACATGACGTTTTCTGTGATTGTGGAACAGGAACTGAGGGCAACATCCTCCAGGGAGATCGAGGCTTTACGCAGGGAGCTAGAGGAGGAGGCGTCACGGCAGCGGCTCCATTTTCTGGAAGAGGCGGAGCTTCTGAAGTGCCAATCAGAGGAGCAGCTACAGCAAAAGATTGCACAGTTAAAGGTGGGAAGCTAGCTAGCTAGATTCTATATAAGATAAGTCTCGAGGGTACTTCGTTCTCTGACTTGGAAACAAGTATCTGTTATGTACCATCGCTGTAAATTGTAAAGTCTCGTCCCTGGTACCATTGTGGCCAGAAAATTGCAGTTCTACTTTTTCAGACCTCCTAACTTCATGTATTTTAACATTTAACAATACACCAGTATGAGCCATCGCTTAAAAACACACCACAAGAGCATTCTATTATTTATAATAGTAGTCTTTATATTATATTATCATAATAATAGTCTTCTATTATTTCCTCCAAAAAAGACAGCAGATGAGCCAAATGAGACACAAATCTGGAATGATTGACAGTTGTATTGGTGTATTGTGCTCTCTGATATTAACTGACCCTGGGAAGCTCCGCCCCCTTCTCTTATCTAACATTAGTAATGTTTTAGCCAGTGCACTTGACTTCGAATCTTCCCACTTGAAAGACGTGCCGATGCGCCATCCTCGCTTTCTGCCGAGGTAAACGGAGAACGTTCCGAGTTCATTAGTGTGAAATAATTAACATTTATTTATACTTAGACAAGTATATAGTCAACATCAGCTAACTATATTTATTAGAGATGCACTGAAATTTTGTCCACTGAAGATTTTAGAAACCCCAAAATGCCATTTTTGATCATTTTCAGCAGGAAATTCCCTAATAAATATAGTCAACTGATGTTAATTCTATACTATACAATAGGGAAGGGGGGGGGAAGCAAAGAATTAAAGATTAAATAAGCCCATAAAGCGTCTAGTCTAACACATTACAAATACTTTTCATGTTAATGAAAATTTAGAACGTGATTTTAAAAACGTTTGTTACTTTGCGCTAAATGTGCCGGTCTGCGTAGACGCATTCGAACAGTTCGAGCAGCAGATGACATGCAGATGCCAGCCATGTGGAACATATTTCACTCTCCATTTCAACTATTTTCAATAAGGGAGATGTGATCTGTAAAAGGATCGTATTGATAATGTACTGTTATGGTTTTTATGTTTTTACTGAGTTTTTACTCCTTATTAATCATCTTCAGATTTGGCAGATGAGCTTTTTGTTTTGTGCTGTGTTTCGTCCGACGTCAAATATAATTTTCTGGACATCGATTATCTCACTAATGTGTGCGTCCCGGTGGCGGTTCAGGAGGAAAGCGAGCGGGAGAAGACCGCCGCTCTAGACGAGCTGGAGAGAAGTCTGCGTGAGCAGCACCAGCAGAATGAGCTCTGCTACACAGACAAGATGAACCAGCTCACTGCACAGCTCCAACAGCTGGACACGGTGGTCTCTCAGGTGAGGCACACGGGGATGCACTGTACTGAACTAGGACGATTAATCCATCGCTGTGTCCAGAACAATGTCTAATCCAGACAGGATCATCTGAATTTCATATGCAGGATGATTCTTCTTGATGAAATTCTTTGTCACCATGATAAAGGCATCATTGTTGACGATATCTGGTGTGTTTTTTTTTTTTTTAAGTGAAGGGAAGCTCTCAGTGAAGTTAAATATTAACACATTAATTAAATATTCAATCAGATGCATGGTATAGATGCTCATTTTCTTCATGATCAGAACAAAATGGCAAGGTCTGAGAGCAGGATCAGTTTTGAACCATTTTCCATTTTTGCATTTGTATGCGTTTGAAGTAAATCCTGGTACGGCAGGAAAACCTGCACATCCCTTAAAAACTCAAAGGTAGCGCACCAAAGCAACACAAACACTCACACAGGTTCAGTACAAGTTCAGTAAACACGCCTACGATTGTTTGACTTCAGGTGTGATGTTGAAACCTTATCGCACCCAAAAGAAAAAAAAAAAAAGGAAGACAGGCTATTTTAAATGTCACGCAACCCTGAAGAAACCATTTTATTTTTATTTTATTCTGTGCCATCCTTCAAGTCCGGAAAGTTTCAGTAGTTAAAAATCTTTTATAGTCCTTTTATATGCAATGGCAAATTCTTTCTAGAGAAGCTTTATCTTTGCGTTTACTAGATAAAATACACAATCGATGCATTTCAGAAATCCTGTCTTGTGTTTCTGAGCTTTCATTTCTGGAGGAGATTTTGCAATTTTAAAAAAAAAAAAAAAAAAAGGGAAAAAAGACAAGCCTGTATTCATCATGATTAGTTTGCTTTTGTTGAAAGTTTTAGACCAGATAGTAGTAGGCCAAACTGCTTGTTTTTTTCCCCTCCACTTTCACATTCTTTTTTTTTCCTTTTTCCAGTCTAATTTTCTCTTGTTTCGTTTTGCTTGGTGCAACTTCTCATCCGGCTGTAGAGTCGTGGCTTCTTTTCTTTTCTGTAACCATGTCCTTATTTAAGAACAGAAGATAACTCGAGGCGCTGCACATGCTAGCGTGTGTCTGTTTTGCTGCGATGTGGAATCTGGCAGATTAGTTTAGGGAGATATTAGACTCTTTGTAAATCCCTCTGAGGGAGCCGGTTGCCGTGGTTACCGTGTTGTAATGCATTGGTTTCTGTTAGCTCTGTTTGTTGGCTGCTAGGCAGTGGAGTGGGGCGGCATGTCGTACACACTCCTCTGTTTTTCTCCCCTTCTCTTACTCGGCCACTCCCACACAAGTTTGCATCACATGGCCCTCGTGCGTCTGATCGGTGTGGATGCTTATTTTGCCGCTTCTCCATGTTTTCTTTTTATACAACAGCAACAGCCAGTCTCTGAAGATGAAGCTCTGGTCTTTGCTTTTTGAGTGTTCTGTGCATGTGTGATGACTGGTTTCCTGTCTCTGGCGTCCCTCCTTCCCTTTCCACAGCTGCGTGCGGAGGTGAGCGGTTTGCAGGGGGAGCTGGAAGGAAAGCGCTCGGAGATGGACACACTGGAGACTCTGCTGCAGCGGCGTGAGCGCGAGAGTCAGGAGGCAGCCAACCTCCTCACCATGCTGCGTGACGACCTCAACACCGCCACTCAGCAGAGGTCAGGGCTCCGCGTTCCCAGTGGGAAATGGGTGTCAGTTTGGTGTTGACTTTGAATCGAGTCTGGAATAAAGCACATTGGGACATGCTGTTGTAGGAAAATAATCAAGGACAAGGTTGTGTGGTGGAGTTACTGTTACCATCCCGATATTGATTGTACCACAGCAATTTAGTAGGTTTTTATTACTAAAGAACATCATACATTTTTATGTTTGTAGTTACATTTAATGTTCTGCGAAACAAGTTATTAGAAGTTGAGAATTCAACAGTGCTTTGGTATAATTAAGCTTTTTGAGCATTTCTTTAGTTTGGACCTCAAAGTTCTTTTTTTTTTTTTTTGGTTGGTGAAAGATTTGAGTTTCTTTTATTTTTGAGCACTTAAAGCTGTTTTCTTTTGCGCCTGCTCTGATCTTAGACAAGACCTTCAGCTGGCCCATGACCGACTTCAGCAGCTTATCCTCGAGATGCTTCGGGTTACAATTGCGACAGAGGAAGAGATCGGCCGCAGGTTGGGGATTTGTGTGGATGGCGATTGCAGCGGAGGCAACACTCCGAACAGGATGCCGAGCGGCAGCCGTGATACCCGAGAGACAGGTTTGGCCCTCATCCTGTATTTAATGTTCATAAGAACATTCAATTCTACGACATTTAATATAACCACCAAGATTTTTTTTTTTTTTTTTTTTTGGACAAGCAGCATCAGGGAAAACCTTTTTAAAAGTGCTGTTCTTTTCCAGCAGACATGGACGGTGGAGCTGTTGGAGCTGTAGAGGGTGGCGTGAACTGCAGCGCATTCTCGTCTGTGATCGATGAAGGTCTGGAGCTGTCGCAGCGGCTGTGTGAGAGTTTGTTTTCAGGCCCCGATGGAGAGCTGGACCCTGAAAGAGAGGAGCTGGTGCTGGGGGCCTGCACTCGTCTCCGTGCAGCAGTGGACAAGCTACTAGAGCTGGTCTCTGACTCCACAGTGCAGGTAGAGAGTCGGTCATCATCTGCCTGGGATTACAACGAGAACAAGGTGGTAAGTTTTTCTCTTGTGTCTCCCCAAAGCTGGAGCAGCTGCGAGCTCTGCAGGCCATGTTGGATGAACAGTTCAGTGAGGGCGGAGAAGCCAAGAACGCTCTTCTGCAGCAGCACACTCAGCTTCTGGAGCAGCTGGACCAGGAGGCGAGTGTGAAGAGTCAGCTGCAGCTAGAACTGCACAAGGCTGAAGGTGAGAACATATAGTGTATATGCAGAAACTATAGCTCTCCGATAACCCTAAACTTTATTAGAGAAACTATTATAGCCATAGCATCATGGACTGTTGCCAAAAAAGCACTTGGAGCAAATCCCAACCCCCTCCAATGTTCTGTTCCTTTACAGTATTGATTTAAAGACGAGAGACATTCAGGACTTACATACTTACTTTACATAATTGCTACTTGCGTGCAAAATTTCTACAGCGCAAGTCTAAATGGAATTGTTGTGGCTGTAAATAAGCAAGAAAGACGTCCTGAAGAAGTCCCAAAGTGTTACAGCGATTTGCTAACCATTACAATTTTCTATTTATCCAAAAAAAAAAAAAAAAGACATGCTTTTTATTCCTTTATAGTTAGTTGCATGTTAATGTTGTGGAGGGTTCATGGGAAAAAATCCCGTCATTTATACAAATAAAGGAAAATGTGGAAACGTGTGGAAGGTGTTTAAGCTGAAGGTTGATCTCCTCAGGTCTGATGGAGGGATATGTGGCGGAGAAGGCTGCTCTGGAGGAGGCGCTGCAGCAGAAGGAGGCGCGTGAGCAGAGGCTGGTTGAGGAGCTGGAGAGAACTCGGGCTCAGCTGCAGGAGCTCGGTGAGGAACACGCACTCCTTCAGCGGCAGCGAGACGCACTCTCCGCAGGGCTCGGAGAACCCGAGAAAGGTGAGTCACAGGAGATGGGTTTAAAAAAAAAACAAAACAAAAAAAAAAGCACTGCTGCATTTGATGCATTTTTTTTTTTTCAAGAATGGAGCATCATGTGATGCTTTTCTCACGATCATTGTCATAAGAGTTCAGACTCATGGGTGGAGATGTTTTTGATGCTGAGTGTTCTTCCTGCTCTATAGGCCGTCCTGCTGTGGGCGAAGAAAAAGGTTCGTCACTGCATTTTAAGGTTGACGTGATGTTTGAATGTGGATTTTTTTTTTTTTTTTTTTTTTTTTTTTTTTAAAAAGTTCTCGGAAACTAACAGCTTCTTTCACAAGCTTCCTCTTAATTTGGCAATGTCAATTTGGTTTTCTTCGGTATGATTCTAGTTAATTTGTGCTGTGCCGCTTGCATCGTCAGCTTTGAGGACGATTTTGAGTATCGAAGTGTGGAACAAGAAGGTTATTCATCTTCTATCTGATGAATAATTTGTTTGAGGAATGCACAGATTGAGTTGTCGGTATTGCGCATGGCCGCATCTTGTCTGCGAGTGTATTTGCGTGAGAGAGCGTAAATCTTCGTTTACGCCTCGTTTTGCATCTCACCCCCCCTCCCCCCCCTTCATTTCTTTCTTGGTTACAGCACTGTTGGCGGAGACGGAGCGGCTCGGGCAGGAGCGCGTGGACGTGCAGCGACAGGCAGAGAAGGACCGCGTCGGGCTGGCAGGTCGGCTGCGCTCGCTGGAGCTGGCGCTGGAGGAGCAGGAGAGCCGAGCGCAGCAGCAGGAGGAGCAGCACCGCACCCAAACCGAGGACCTGCAGCAGCACATCAACGCTCTGGAGAAACAGCTGAAACACCACCGCCAGTTCATAGACGTGAGTATGAGGAATTAAAAACATTTCCATACAGAAAACCCCACCATATCAACAATTACACAAATCTGTTCATGTGGACCGTCCACCATTTCCACCAAAGTTCCTGCACAAGTTGTTACCATAGAGACGATAACGAATAAAAACAAGCTCGTTATTATAAACCTGTGTTTTGTTTTTTTTTTTGTTTTTTTTTGGCCTTACAGCTGAACTACTGTCCAAGCTGCTGTTACGGGAAAATTTATTCAACAATTTCTGACCAATCAGAATTGAGAATTACAGTTCTGTGGTAGAAAATGGGTTAAGTAAGGGGGCAACATATTAAAATGAAGTAGAAGCCAGTGCCACAGCAGACGCTTTTATCCAAAGTGACTTACGAATGAGGAAATACAAGCAATACAAACAAAAATGAGTGGTTTTTACAAATACTACATACATTAGAGCCTTAATTAACGTACGTTTTTGTTAGTACACACATCTCTTCCTAACGTGACTGATTTAAAATGGTGCTCTAAAAATTCCTGTCGTTCTTTAAACCACATTCTAGAAATGATGCACAAACCCCGTCGTGCTGGTTCTAAAGCAGGAGTCTTCCAACTGGTTGATTTTTTTTTTTTTTTTTTTTTTAAAAACACACCGGCTTCTTGAGTGTGCGTAGAGCACGTTTGTGAACGATCGATCCTTCCGGCGTGTGTGCAGGAGCAAGCTGTGGAGCGAGAGCACGAGCGGGATGAGTTCCAGCAGGAGATTAAGAACCTGGAGGCGCAGCTGAGAATGCCCTCTAAAGGACACGCAGGAGTAGACACCAAGGGTCAGAGGGTAAGCAACATAACTCCTAGCAAAACTATCAGGATGTCATGCTGTTGGAGAGAGTCATTGCTTTCATCACATTTCAAGATACTTTTTGTTAATAAATTGCTGTTTTTTTTGTTGTTGTTTTTTTTCCTTTAACTGAGTAATGTAGATTGAAGACTTGGTTATCCAGGTATGTTATCCAGCTGTGGCTGACTTGCTAGGCTTGAAGCTGCTAATGCATGGCCTGGTTTCTCTTGTACCATCTTATTACCTCTCGGCTGCTTTCACACTTGGTGTTTGGCTGGAGCATTTCTATGCCGATTTAAAACCCCAAAAAAAAAGAAACGGCTCACAAGACGCAACCTTAACAGTGCTCTCACCAGTCCTAGCTAATTTTGTCTTACTAACTAGCCTATCTTGCTCTCTAGATTATTTACTATGATCAGTAATGCAGGTCAGTGGTGATAAGGAGGTTGTTTGGCTTCAGTGTACCTTAAGAAGCAGAAAATCAATAGAATTTAAGCTGCTTGTGTGACTTGAATATAAGCAGCTGAAGTTAACGTGGGACCCCACATCGCGTAGCGGTTAATTTCCCAAAAACACACATCGTTATTTTTAGTTACAGCAATCCTGAAATATTCGTAATGAAATATTTACAATTCAGCATGTCACAAATCTTGTCTCATTAACTCAATAGCAAGACACATCGTCCTTCTTGTTTATTTTCCTCGTTTACCCCCCCGATTGGTCAAGAGGTAAAAAATGCTTTGTTACTTGAGCTGAAGACTTGTGCCAACTTTGGAAGCTCCGCTGTGCCCATAAAAGTGCCAGTGGCAAAGCTTCATATACGTGTACATATAAAACATGTGCTGGGGGGGGGGACTCCAGGTGTGAAAGGAGTCTGATGGGATCTCGCCATATTGATATCACCATCTAACACGCCATATTGTTCATTTGTGCGCTAGACCATGTAGTAGTATTCAGTGTGTCTGTCCGTGTGTGTGTGTGTGTGTGTGATGAGCTGGCTGTCTCATGGGCTGTAGCGATACAAAGGCTTTCTTTACTTGCTTTCTTGTAGATCATGCATGTAATAAGTGATTTAACTTTCACAGTACCATCTACGCGCTTGTGCTCAACGCTGAATTTGCCCAGTTTATTGTTCTCTGCTATTTCACGGCTAAACCCAGAGCTCACCTTTTGGCGTTCCTCCTCAGGTGGAAAGTCTCCAAGCTCTTATCAAAGACAAAGCCGAGGACTACAGCGTTCTGCTCTCAGTTAAGGAGCAGTGCCAGCGTGACCTGGAGGACCGCAACGAAGAGATCGATAAGATGGCGTCTCGCATCCGCGAGCTGGAGCAGGCTCTCCTGAGCAGCGCCGAGGCAGGACGGGCCGTCACGCAGCTGGAACAGGAGCTGCAGAAAGCACGCAAGAGCCTGCAGGAGCTCTCTCAGGTATGGCTGCTTAGTATCACATAGTGCAAAGAAGCCCGAACTAATTACATTTCAGTTCCCTTATCTGTACTAGTTTTGAAATAAAACACTACTCGTGTGCAAT
Organism: Pangasius sanitwongsei; assembly: GCA_037576675.1. Taxonomy (NCBI): domain Eukaryota; kingdom Metazoa; phylum Chordata; class Actinopteri; order Siluriformes; family Pangasiidae; genus Pangasius; species Pangasius sanitwongsei. The sequence continues at coordinate 31,622,472 of CM075004.1, read as the reverse complement.
TTGAGTGATTTTTTTTTTTCATGTCTGTTATGTAACTTTGTGTGCTGTAGGATAAAGAAGCACTGCAGCAGCAGCTGTACTCTAATAAACTCCAGATCTCGGCTCTGCAGTCCAAACTGGATGAGACGAGGCACCGCTTCCCCGACCCCAGTGCTGACCCCAACCTCCGAGAACAGCTAGAGACGCTCCAACGGGACCTGCAGAACAAAGAGGAGCAGGTGAGGGTGTTGAAACAACTATACCATGGTATGTTTTTTTTTTGTGATTTCATCATAACTTGCAGAATCAGTAAGTGTAAAGCAATAGCATTTAAAAAAAGAAAGAAAAAGATGCACATTTCTGTAATTGTGTGTAGGTGGAGGTTCTGCTGGAGCGAGTGGAAGCACTGGAGAAATCTCTGGCAGTGAAGGAGGAGGACATCAGGCAGCTCTCACTGCAGCTGGAGCTCAAAACTAACGAAAGCCGAGCCAGGGAGGAGGAGCTACACCTGCGCATCACTGAGCTACAGGTAAACACACACACACACGCTCGTGCACGTAATCAGGACAAAGCAAGGATACTGGACACATCACTGTGTCATGCTGCTATAAGAAAATAATCAACGACAGGACGATGTGATAAAACGGAGCTATTATTAGCCTTAGTTTATGTGGTGAGGCTGCCATACAACCCCTGTGAATGAGCCGTTACTATGGAAACGATAACTCGACTACAACGAGCGTGTTGATATAAACCTAGGACCGCTTTCTTAGACGCTGTAGAGAGCTGACTGGATTTGTTGCTCTGCAGGAGACGGTGAGCACGCTACGCAGACAGCAGCAGGAAGAAGGAGACATCTCGGCACTGCAGCTTCCTGCTGCTCTGCTGGAGGAGAAGAACCTGGAGATCGACCACCTCAATCAGCAGGTTCTCCGTCTGCAGCAGGAGCTGGACGCCACCAAAGAGAACAAGGTGACCGTTTATTCATTTGAAAAAAAGAATTGAGCTGGTTCAGTGTTTGTGAGTAATTCTGGCTTCCTGTGACAGACGGCAGAGGAGAAGCAAGTGGACATTGAAGATCTGCGTGCTCAGGTGGAGCGACTCCGTGGCGACCAAGAGCGCCTGCGTCAAGCCAAGGAGGAGGAGGTGGAACAGCTGCACGAGGTCATCCACAAGCTGCAGGAGGAGCTGAGCCAGCTCGACCCCAACCGGCACGAGGTCAGCGACCCCAACACGGACAGCCCCGAGCCTCCTGATTTCCCCTGGTCCCCCCGGCCACAGCACGGAGCCGAGGAGAGCCTCTGCCACGAGCTGAGCAGTCAGACACTACAGAGCTGTCGCAACAAACTCGGCGAGCTCCAGGTGGACCTAGAGCGCTCGGCGGAGGAGAAGGAGGCACTTGAGAAACTGCTTCTGACCCAGGAAGAGCAGTACGGACAGCAGGTGGAGGCGCTGGGCCGCAGCCTGGGCGAGGAGAGAGGCAGGCTGGTGATCCTGGAGCAGGAGGCTGGAGAGCTGAAGCTCCAGTTGGGCCAGAAGGAGGTCGAGGTGGAGAATCTCCAAGATCGCATCCGGAAGCTTGAGCACGGAGAGAAGAACCTGAAAGACATGGAGCTCCGGCTGAAGAAGGCCGAGGAAAGGAGGAAGGAGGCGCAACAGGAGAATGCCAGGTTGAGTGAGGAGGCTCAGAAGCACACAGAAGAGCGAGAGAGGCTGGAGGGACGGTTTGCTGAGCTGCAGCAGAAGTCTGAGGACAGCGAGAACACTGTGGCACAGATGAGGCTGCGGGTAACGGAGCTGGAGGAGAAGCTTCAGCTGCGGAAATCTGACGTTGCCATCTTGGAGACGGGCAAGAAGGAGCTGTATATGGAGAAGCAGGCTCTTCAAAGACGCGAGGCAAAACTCCAAGAAGAAATAGAGAAGCTCAAACAGGAAGCGTCAGCAAAGAGCATTCAGATACAGGAACTGACTATGCAGCTGGAGGAGAGGGCGACTAAACAAGAGGAGACGCAGAAAGAAGTTCTGGTGAGATTCTCGTCGTGGTTTTATCCAACAGTGAAAACATTTTTAAAAAAAAACAAAACAAAAAAACTCTGTAAATACTTGGTTAGTCTCAGTATTTTTTTTAAATACACAAACTGTACAAGCTTCATTTCAAGCTACAAAACTTTTTTTTAAAACCGCAAACTAAGCAAACCAGAGTCAACTTCTAAAGCAGGGGGTCATCAAATGTGTTTCTGAGCACTTAAATACTGTGGCAGATCTGATCAGTGTATGGAAATAAACAGTGTTTTTAGTCGAGCTACTCTAGTCTTCTAAACGTGACCAGCGTAACATCTCCTGTTTTGTTTTTTTTTTTAATTCAGTCATGTGCATTAAATCAAGCTCATCGGATCAGAGACTAGCTTTCAGGGCTAGAGACATTAGCACAGAAAGAGGAGATGGCATTCACATTGTTCTTTTTATTTGCACTCTCCAGTCTGAGTGAACTCACGACATGGTGTGTTAACATACCCACTTCAAATGGCCTTATAGCTCTGAATTAATCGGTTAACAGTTAAGCATTAAAAGGTGAATGTTGTCAATATTCTATCATGTTAGTTGCTTATCCAGACCTTTGTAAGCAAGGACTTGTAGCAGGACCTTTATATTTTAGATGAATCCCCCTGCTCTAAAGGAATCGTGAGTGTGTGTATGGATACACATCATTATTTGGCATTTTGCCCAGAATGACTCGGTCAGGCGTCAGTATAATTGGCCACAGATTCACCATATGCAGTCTAGTAAAGTCTCCAGCACAGCACAGAGGGAAAAAATGTGTGGTTAGCTCAGCCCATACCACTCACAAGGACTTCACTCACTCAGGAAGTATAACAGAGAAAGAGGAAGTTTAAGTTTTTATCTTTTAAACTTGGTTTCATTTTCTTTTGTTGCGTTTTGAAAGTGGAAAGCTTTTTATCTTTTGGATGACTGAGAAACAAGGCTCCGGTTTCCACATAAATAACCCTGGTGTTTATGTAAAGCAGTGCAATAATGAAACTTGCGGGGTTACGGTCTGTTTAGTTTTGCACGCTCTGAGTGCCTGGTTTGCAAAAGACAGTTGATGGTTTACATTAGACACCTGGTAGGTGGGCATACGTCTACTTTACTTTCTGATGTGCTGTGCACGTGCAGCTAAAAATAAGTCTATTGCCTCAGACCTGACCCGATTCCTTTTTTAGATGGTAGCGGTGATGTCTATTTTTTGTGTGTACGCTATCGCAGACGTGTGCCGAGGAGACCCTGGCTAAAGCCGAGGCAGCTTTGCGAGAAAAGGAGGAGCAGTTAGCTCATCTGAGGTTGCAGCACGATGCACTGAGAGCGGAGCTCGCTGCAGTGAAGGAAGGCCTGAGCACCAGTACAGAGAGAGCCGAGAAACTACAGGAGGAGGGGCAGGTGAGTGGCGTGACCAAGTTCGATGTGTATACAAGTCGGTGTGTCTTAAATAGGAATGAGAGAAATAGGTTCTTGGATGCCTTCTTTTCGGGAAAAAGCCAAAAATGTGGTGATCACTTTTAATTGCAAATTAAAAATGTCAGCGTGTGGAATTTCCTTGCTAATGCATTAGGCCTATAATGTATTCAAGAAGTGGTTTGTAATTTTTAAAGCCATTTTCTGCCTGCGAGACGACACATAACTTTCCCTGTAATCAACCCCCTCTGTTGGAGGAGGGGCCGAGCTGCTGAACCCTAATCCTACAAAAATTATGAATTTTTGTAATAATTATAGAATTTGAATTTGCACTTTTACAACTCGTATTTTACTGGAAAAACTCAGTGTAGGCTCTAAAAGAAATCAGGATGCTTCAAGATCTTTAAAGAGTCAAATCTATATTGTGGAATCTCCTTTTTAGCCTATGTAGAATTAAACTTTTACTAAAGTGTGTCATGTTATGATATTTAATTAAAAAAAAAAAAAAAAAAAAATTGACCAAAATCCTCTCAACATCCAGACCAAAGACCGTGCTCTGGCTGATCTAGAGGAGCATAACCAGCGTCTTCGGGCCGAGCTGCGTGGCTTGCAGGACGATCTGGAAGTGCAAGAAGAGGAGCTGGCCTACCAGCAGAGGGAGCTGGAGGAGCTGCGGCAGCGCTGCAGCCATCAGGAGCACGCCGAGCTCCACGGCTCCAAGCCCGAACAGCGCTTCCTGGACGGCTTGTCCCGCGACTCCTCCCTCTCTTCTCCGGAGTTGCTGCGGCGGCTCGAGTGCAGCGAAGAGCGGCCGTCTCACCTCCACACGTCTCACCTGTCGGAGCTGAGCGGCTTGCGCAGCACCAGCATGGAGCTGGCTAGCAAGCACTCGCCCATGGAGAGGAATGAGCTGAAACGACCACTCGCACTGCTGCCAGAGACCGATCCACCCAGCACACACTCGCCCTCCGCTTCCCCACATTCCCTCTCCATCTGTGAGAACCTCTCTGTGCTCGACTCGCTGGACGCTGACAAGGTAAAAGTCAAAAATGAGCATTACCCGCTGAGCTGAGGTGTTTGGTGTAAGGTGTGTTGAGGTAGCAGAACCTTAAACGGTCTGGAGACTTGAGTGAATACTAGATAGGTTCGTTTAGTGGGGTTTAACTAAAGAAGCATGCCGTTATAGGGAAAATGATCAACGGTGGAGTGGTGTGATGAGACCCAATGTAAGGCGGAGTTACTGTTACCACCCTGAAGTTGATTATTTTCCAATAACAGCATGTCCAGAAATTTTATTCCTCTTATACCACAGCAGTTTTCCAATGACGCATTTTTAAAAATTAGTTAAAGAACATGTCATACTTTTTATCTGTTTTATACTATAGTTACCTTTAATGTTGTGGAACGTTCTGTGAAACAAGTTAGTTCCTGTTAACACGTGTGGTATAGCAGCTTTAAATTCCTTCACTTTCTCTTGAAGTGAGTAAGTTTTTTAAAAAAAAATAATAACAAAATGCAGCTTGTTACTGAGAAACGGCAAAACGCAAAGTTTCTGTCTCTACACAAAGAACACCATAGCAACAATTATATGTTGTTCTTTAACATTTTATGTTTGTTTACTTTTAAGACTTAGATTAGACAGAATGAAAGAAAGAAAATATAACAAATAAACGGATATTAGTCGGGGCAGTAAGATGACTGCATTGATGAATGAGTGATTTATGTGAATGGAAAAGATGGGGTTTTAATTGTAATTTAAAATGGAGAGCACTAAAATCCTTCTTTCATATGGACACTAAACCATCCTTTTTTTTTTTTTAGGTTCAGGAGCTGGAGAATCTGGATGATGTGACTCCATCTCGTTCTCCATCTCGCTCTCCTCTCTCTTCTACCTCTCCGGTGTCTGCACCAGAGTGGGCCAGCGATGGATACGGCAGCAGTGAGTGCACATACTTGTACTTGTTTGATAAGCGCTGCATGAATGATGTGTGTTTTTGAGCTCTGAGCGCACACGCGCTGGTATTTACAGATGTGAGCTCAGAGCTGGAGGCCAAGCTGAAGCAGGAGCTGGATCACACGGAGCGGCTTGACTCTCACTTTGTGGAGTACCTGCGCAGCAGAGACATGGCACCTGCTTCACGCTCGGACAGCGCAGCAGGCAGCCTGCATCACACCTACGAGCTACTCTCACCTGAGCTACAGGTATACACCTGGAAACCACACCTATATTATTACGGACTGGGTTTTTTTTTTTTTTTTCTTTTTTTTCCTTCCTTCATTGCTCTATACTTTAATGCTGTCTGGCTGTCCAGGCCATGCTGAACCGCGTGTACCGTGAGAGCTGCAGAGTGCTGTCTCTGTCCCATCGTCCTCCCCCTGCCGGACAGCCTCAGCCAGACTCCGAGGAGGCTCCACCCCCATCGTGGCAGAGTGAGAGGCGGGCCTTGCAGGAGACGGTGCTGTCACTCCGAGAGCTCCTCTGCAGGATGGCCGAGCGTGAGCCCAAGGTCACCGACCCGATCAGACCCAATTCTGCTGCTGAACCATTGTCGAGATGCACAATGGTGAATAAACCAAGCCTTTTGTAACTCCTGTGTATAGGTGGATGGTGATGTAGACTGGCGGAGGGAGCTGTTGCAGGCCGTGCGGAGTGTGTTTGACAGCGAGAGGAAGTGGCTTCATGCACAGCTTCAGGACGTCATGGCAACCAACGCTGGCATAGACTACACGTCCCTCCTGAAGCACTTGGAGATGCTGTTGCAAAAACAGGTTCTTAAATGTTGCCTGTTTTGCTCTTTGTCTCTCTGTGTCTCTTGCCCTCTGTCTGTCTTGATCTCTTTCTCTTGCGTGTTCCCCGTTGCTCGTTCTGTACATTTCAATTAAATTCAGTTCCATAAGCTTTATTGGCATGACCGTATGCAGTTACAGTATTGTCAAGCATCATAGAAAAGAGGAGAACTCTATCTCTCTCTCTCTCTCTCTCTCTCTCTCTCTCTCTCTCTCTCAGGAGGAGCAGCAGAGGAGGTCTCTGGAGCAGTTGTTAAGTGCAGACCGGAACAGTCTCCTGGCTGAAATCCGCAGTTTGCATGAGCAGCTGCACGCCTGCACACTGCAGAGCCAGGAGCAGCTGCGAGAGCTGCAAAGCTCGCTCAGTGTTGTTCGTGAGGAGAGCACGCAGACGCAACAGCAGCTGCACAGACAGGGTGAATAATTTTACTTGCATTAAACTAAAAAAAAAAAATTTTAAGCTCCAACGGCACCAGCTTTTAGCTTTCTTCCTTTACTTAGATTTTTTTTTTTTTTTTTTTTAAATGCGGGACGGAAGTCTCTGAACCTGCTCTTGACACTTTATATCAAATCATCAGCAAAAAGTATATATCCTGCATCATATTGTGTACCGTAAAGGCATCTTCAACTGTTATGGCGATATATTTTTGCCACATTGCCCGCCCCTAGGTATAATGTCATTCTTGTGTGTGTGTGTGTGTGTGTGTGGGAACAGTTGGCGAGTTGGAGAGACAGCTACAGCAGGAGCAAACGGCGTCTCAGGAAGTGAGGCGCTCCCTGGTGGAGGAGCAGTCCAGATCAACAAATCAGCATCGCCAACTGGAGGCAGAGCAGAAGCTGGTGGTGGAGATGAAGGTGGAGCTGGAGGAGCGCACTCAGCAGCTGCATTTGGCCAGTAAAACCCAAGAAGAACTGCAGGCACAGATCCACAAACTACGGTATTTCTGCTATGCTTCTGTAACATATCTGATTATTGATACGAATAAGATGTCCGTAGAAATAAAAAAAACTGTTTCCTTTAGGCTGAAGCTGGAGAGTGAGGAGCAGGAGCATCAGGCTTGTGTGGAGGCTGCCGAGCGAGAGCAAGCCAGAGTGAAACAGCTCCAGGAGGAACTCCATCACGAGAGACTCAACAGCAAACACGCACAGGAGGAGCATGCACACACTCAAGAGGTGCTCGTTTAATTTGTAATTTTCTATAAGAGCAGCTCTGACACCAGTGCAGCTACAAATGCCACGTTTATATTAATTGTGATTTTAGCAATATTTTGCGATCTAAGAGGAATAAAACACTTCGGGGTGGTGATCGTAACTCCTCTTTGTGGCTGGTCACATCACATCGCCCGGTCGTTGAATATTTTCCTCTAACAGCACACCCTCAGGTGTTTTATTCCGTATTTGGCAAAACCACACTTTGATCAATTTAATGCAGGTTAGTCATTTTATCAGTTTGTGTTTGCGTGGTATGTAGCAGTCACAATGTGTAACATGTATTTTTGCATTTTGTTCTTTTTTTTTTTTTTTTATTTATTTGTCTTCTGCAGCAGTAAGCAGTTTTATACTTGTAACTTGTAACTTGTCTCCGCAGTCTCTGCGTGCCTCCCTGAGCGAGCATGCGACTCGCCTGAGTGAGCTGAACTCGGCGCTGGAGCAGGAGCGTGTAGCCGTCAGTAACCTGCGTGCTGAGCTGCAGATTGAACAGTCCCGCTGTGAAGCCCTGCTGGCCCAGGAGCGCGAGCGCACCGAGCTAGCCCTCTCACGCCTGGATGAAGAGCGCTCGCGCACTGCCGAACTCTCGCGCACACTCTCCCAGCAGGCGCAGGAACATGCTCGCCGCCTGGAGGGGGAGGTTCGCTCCCAGGAGGCGGCAAGCGCCCATGACAGGAAGTTCATCCAGGAGCTGAGGGCGCAGCTGGAGCAGGAGCGGCGCCAGGCCGAGGAGCTCGCCGCCACGGTGGACCGTCTGCAGGCCCAGGTACTCCAGGGGAAACGCAGGCAGGAGGAAGCAGCGCAGCAGGAAGCACAGAGAGGACAGGAGGAGGTGAAGAGGCTGCACTCTGCTCTGGAGGGCCTGCAGGCACAGCGGGCTGAGGTGAGCCGCACCCTGGAGACAGAGAGACACAGAGCCTCTCAGCTTCAGACAGAACTGGATGCCATGAAGGAGAAGATGAGAGAGGTGAAGGAAAAAGAGAGAGCTAGGGAGGAGCAAAGGGAAAAGCAGAGGTGGCGCGAGAAACAGGAGCAGGAGGACAAGGAGCGGCGGCAGGAGCGTACCAAAGAGAAACTGGTACGGGAGGGACGTACATACCATACCAGTTTAGCTAAGAGTAGCATGGATATATGTGCAGGCTATACTAATATAAGTATATAAATATTACAGAATAGCTGATTGGTCTGTAGTTCTAGTGTAAACCCTGGTGTGTAATCTTGCTCCTGTGCAGCTGGAGCTGGAGGCATTGCGAGAGCGAGATCAGCAGCGTTTGAGACAGCTGCAGCAGACTCTGGCTGACCTGGAGCAGCAGGAGAAGCGGTTGACCTCAGAACGCCTGCACAGGGACCTGCACACTACTGACAGCACCCGCATCACTCACACACAGGTTATAAACACACTCGATACTCGCCAGTGACTCCACAGCACGTAACTGTAAATTCTGTAGATCACCTAAAAGCATTCATTCATTCATGATGACGTAGACTCGTTATCTGTACGGCTGTTCTAGGACTCGCCCTCTTCCTCTTGCTCTCTGTTGGAGCGCGTATTAAAGGAGAACTCTGAGCTGGCGGAGCGTCTCGCAGCTCTGAGTGAGGAGAAGATCTCCCTCAAGCACACCATCACCTGTCTGGAGAGAGACCTGCACAACCTCAAACGCAGTGAACAGGTACAAGGTTCTTATCCTCTTAGCAAAATATGACAAGAGAAAGTGCGGCTTGGTCACCAGATATTTTTTTTCCTGTATATTATGCATTACTGCTGCTGTGATTTTTATTTTATTTTTTTTTATTTTTTTTTTCTTGCTGCTGATAATTCCTCCAGAACTTTATCGTAAAATGACCGCAACTGGTAGACACATGGAAAATGGTGTCTTATAGTGACTTATTGTCCTGAAAATTGATTGATGGTAGGGATAAAGGATTGTAAAATCTGTGTGGTGGTGTTTCCAGGAGAAGTCTTCGGTGCAGCTAGACCCGTCTGTATTATCAGAGAAGCTGGCCTGGCAGAAGGAGAAGGTGGCCTTGCAGGCTGCTCTACACAAAGCCGAGGATGATCTCGTGAAGGCCACAGCCAGGAACGAGAACCGACCAATAACTGACCTTTCCAACAATAAGGTAATTCCTCAGTCTGTTTCTTTTAATGCACATGTTTTAATGTTCCTGTCCCTGGTTCTGGACAACCCCTGATTAGCTTTGAGTGGTGCAACATCTGATGGCTTCATTTTTTTTATTTCTCCCCCCCATGTATTATCATCTGGGTAGTAATGATGCATTGAAATTCACATTCGCAAAATGTGCTGTAGCGCTCTCACTGCAGAGAGCCTCATCAAGAGTACTTCAGAATGGACTGCACCACACACATCTTCCATTTGTCTTCCTCTGCTGCAGGTGCAGAGACTGTATGAAAAGTACCTGAGGGCAGAGAGCTACCGGAAGTCTCTGGTGTATCAGAAGCGCTACCTGCTGCTGCTGCTCGGAGGTTTCCAGGACTGTGAACAGGCCACACTGGCTCTGATCGCACGGATGGGTGCTCAGCCATCGCTCATCTCACAAGCCTCCCGACCAATCAGCCGCTTCAGGAGTGCCGTTAGAGCGCTCATCGCCATCTCCAGGTAGGAGTTCAGTTTGTTGCATCACTTCCTCATAGAGGAGTTTTCTATGCAAAACCTCTGGTGTGTCTTGCTTAATTTTAGAAAAATAATTTGCTAACCCCTTGACGTCTGCCCCCTCAGACTTAAGTTCCTCACCAGGAAGTGGCAGAGGGCTACGAAAAAAAGCTCAGTAGGAAGTGTGACCGTTAACAGTGCAGGTGAGATTGTTAATCGCTCAATGACCGAGCGATTTAATTAAATGTAACTGTAAACAGATAAAAACTATGGCATGTCATGGTGTTGGTGTTGGGGTTGTTGCGTGTTGTGTTTTTCCAGCTCGGGACCTGCTGTTATAGGAAAATAATCAACTACAGGATGATAACTGTGCTCCATCACACAGTCATTGATTATTTTCCTATAACAGCACAACACCGAGTGTTTTATTCCAGACGTATTTTATTTGCTATACAACACTATACGACTACTTTCTTCCTCCCTCTCCATACCAGCCACAAGGACCGAGGTTCTGAAACCCCAGCAGTCCGGAGCTGCGTTCAACTCTCCACCCACTCGTGATCGCGTCCTCACCCAGCGCGCTGCGGTCTCGCCTCTGGTGCCGCCAGTTAAATCTCCTTTCAGACTGCATAACGGGTAAATCTGCACATGTCCAGTTCATCAAGTCAGAGCACTACCTCTTTACTTCCTGTCACTTCACATCATGTGAAAGTTAGCACGCTGATATTTTGAGTTATGTGCTTCTCAGAGGTTACTCCAGCAGCATCCTGGCCCCGCCTGAGCGCACTCTCACCCCCTCCCAGGAGCAGGAACGCTCCCTCACCGACTACATTCATCACCTGGAGAGCGTCCAGCTGCGCCTAGGAGCTGTTCGTCCAGGTGGGGACACGGATACATCACACACTTCCTGTTTTCACGCCCTATGAATTGAAAAGTGCTGCTGCCTGCGTTGTTGTAATACGTTACTGTTTCTATAGTAACACCTTACACAGGGACTTTGTATAGCGGTTGCTTCACATAAAGGGATTTTTATGGTTTTATGGTAAAGTGAGGAGATGTTTATGTACCATTTATGGAAGGAGTCTCCAGTATCATTTCTTTGTAACAGTCAGCATGTTTTCTGACGCAGTAAAGTCTTCAGGACAGAGGAGTTTATGCTTTGCGGTTTCTCCGTAACATTACAAGCTGAGATTTATTTATTTATTTTTGGTCCTATTAACTTAAAGAAAAAGAGAGGCTGGTGAGGGAACGAAAGTTTGTAGCTGCTATAACATAAGTGAGAACAGGGACTCACTTTTCTCGCGGACATTCCACAACAGTGCAACTATAAACGGATAAACAGTATGACGCACGCTTTAAATAATAAAGTGTAATCGTTGGCAAATCGCTGTGGTGTAAAAGGAATAAAACACTTCAGCACGTGCTGCTGTAGGAAAACGATCAACTTCTGGGTGGTAGCAGTAACCCGGCTTCGTCACACCATCGCCCAAGTGTTTTATTCCTTATTTATTACGAATAAGAATAAATCTAGTCTAGATAGCAGTTAGTCTATTTAGGTGGCCTTGTACAGTCTATATATATTGTGTGTGTGTGTGTGTGTGTGTGTGTGTGTATATATATATATATATATATATAATAAAGACAATAAAGAGCAGGTGCTCCTAATAAAGTGGTTCCTAATAAAAAGT
>CM075004.1:31595939-31610650 GCA_037576675.1 Pangasius sanitwongsei | reverse complement strand
TATCACGACAAATAATATATCTATTCTAGATAGCAGTTAGTCTCTTTATGTGTCTTTGTACTGTCTATATATATTGTGTGTGTGTGTGTGTTTATATATATATATATATATATATATATATATATATATATATATATATATATATATATGCTCTTATGTTCTTTAATAAACACCACTCCTTTATCTTTAGTGCTCATGACTGGGAAATACTGCCCTGACCATTAATGCACATGTCACTGTAGATCACTTGAGAAACTCACACTGTTCACCCATCAACCTGTGTAATCACGCACCAGCGTAATTAAATCCCAGTATTCCTCCCAGTGTTTAATCGTGAACTTGTTGCTACTTTTGTGGAGTATCTGTGACTGATTACACAAGACGGATGGATCCGTTGGATGCCTTGCTGCTGGTGCTCACTGTCTGCCCTCCGTCCTGCAGTCCCCCGAGACGAGCGGAGGCGGAGTCTCCCTGACATGATGGGCTTTCGGCAGAAATGGTTGCATGAGAATAGAAGCTGGCTGTATTTGAGTTGTTTGTCGCCAGGTTACATGCGGCCTTTAGGTGAGTGAAGGGCTCGGCCGGCCCGCTGCGTGCTTAACTCACTGCTTTAGCCAGAGACGAGTTCATCATCTTGTGCTGTCAGTCACATTGAACCCTGTGTAGCATTTAAACACTCGGGTGTGGAGTGTGAGGGTCTCATTAAACACGCTGAATACTGTATTCATTTAATGACTCTCTTCCTTCTCGCTAGGTTCCCCTGCGACGTTCCCTTTTCCCAGGAAAACTGACAGATGAACAAATGAAGCACCGTCAGCACTGAGCCAGTGTTGTATTGCCAGTGTGTGTGTGTGTGTTTTTTCAAGATACTTGATCATTTTACAATAAATTATTTTTAATCTACTTTTATACTCCAATCTCAGATTAACCACAAATGACCACCTCAAAGTGTTTAGAGTCAGTGACCATTTTCTACATCTTTCGAAATGTTTCTCACTCCAGATGGTCTGTAAATCTGCTCACAGTTGTTTAGTTGTGTGTAGCTTCCCTGTTTTTTTTTTGTTTGTTTGTGTTTTTTTTAAACGACGTTTGCACTGGAATCTGTACAGAATCACCATTATACTGCACAAGGACGCACGTTTATGTCTTTTATATTAGATAGATTTTATATTAAACTGTAGCTTTTCTATGTTCAATAAATATTTTAATATTTCAAGCATGTTTGTTGTGTCTGGAAACACATTTCTGAATTAATGCACAAGAGACATCATTGTCCTGATTGGTTATGTGCTGGTGGTGGTGCTGGTGGTCCATGTCTGCAAATCAGACATTGCAATGCAGATGGTTGAATTTAAAATCTATGCATGGTTGAAATCCAAATCTACAGGTTTATTTTAAAAAAACAACAAAAAAAACAGCTTGAACAAGATGTATTTTCAAGGTGTGATGGAACTCAAAAATTTTAAGTGTTTAAATTTTCTGAATGTTGAAAACAAACAACAATAATTAATGCCTTCACTCAGAAAGAAGCGCTAATATGGTTTAGGACAGAGGTGTCAGTCTTATCCACAAAGGTCCAGGTGAAGCTTCATTCCAATCACGCAGGAACTACACCTGATTCCACCTGCTTAATCAGCTGATCTTGGCTGGAATGAAAACCTGCACCCACACCAGTCCTTTCCGGATAAGGATCGTGTTTTTCATTTGTCGTTAAATTCGTTGCTAGAGCTGTTCTTTAATGGCGGCTGATGGTTTCTCAGTGATGACTTTCCTCTCGGCTGCTGTTTCTAAAACGAAAACTTTGGTGTGACGAACCTGCTCACTCCCAAGTCTAACGGGATTTAGGAAAGAGTCAGAGATGCCTCAGTTGTGTGAGCCAGCATGTTAAATTATTTTTCGGGGGAAAAGCAAGTTTTTAGCCGATTTTATCAGGGTTTAGACCCAATGACTATATATCCGGTGGGGGCGACCCCGCGGCTCTTTCACTGCTCTTCAATCCACATGTTCTGTGTTTTTACAATCGCAATTTATTTTTAAAATGTCAAAACTTAATTCTGCAATAAAGGGGCATGTATTTAAATGCATTTGCCGAATCTAATTTGGAGTTTTAATATGTATTTTTTTTTTTTTTTTTTTTTTACACAACCTCTCGCGCGATTTGACATACGTTAGCCAATTGACTAACACGATTGACGTGAAGCTCGTTAGTATCAATCGTCTGGGAAGCGCACAGCTAAGCGTAAATACGAAGATGAGCACAGAACATTTTTATCTGAATGGGAGGGTTTATATATATATTTTTTATAGTTGAAAGAAATGGAAAGCCATTCTGCTTGATATGCCAGACTTCGTTGTCGTGTTTTAAGGCTTCAAATCTTGAGCGCCATTTCGCCTCACTCCATCCTGCCAGTGAACTTCGCAAGCACAAGGTAAAGACACTGAAATGTCGGTCAGGAAAGCAAACTAAGCTTTTCCGAAAATTTACCAAGCATTCAGAGAGGGTCACATCAGCTAGCATGGAACATTGCTCGTGCAAAAAAGCCATACCTTGAAGCTACATGAGCTACATGATCCTAAACCTAAAAAAGATTGCCGAAACCAAGGCCTGTCAGGTGTCCCACTGAGTCAAGTAAAAGGAGGTAGGCTGATTTAAATCCATGAAAACTATTGTGTTATATAATTAGGCGCATAAGTTATTGTGATATACTGCTGTTTGCACATCTGTTGTGTGGCTCTTTGCAGTGATAAAGTTTTTTTTTTTTAGCTCATTATGCCAAACAGGTTCGCCACCACTGGTATATGAATGGACAACACAGTGCCATTTACTCCCACTGGGCCTCGTTCATCAATCTTCCAGTAAAGTTGTGTAATTTTCGTATTCGCATTATGTCAATAAATGGCAATCACTCGTAAATTACCAGGCACTTGTACACCACAGCTGATTTGCATTTGGTGACGCCCACAAAACCCCATAAAAGGCCAGGTTCACAGTGTGGAAAGCGCAAAATGACTACTAAACGGTCCAAAAAAAAAAAAAAAGAATTTCTCTGAGGCAGAAGTTGAAGTACTTTTGACTCGCATCTATGAGGAAATAAAATTTATGTAGCATCACAGCACCTGAGAAGGGCAAAATGTTGAGAGAAATTACAGAACTGACTTCAGTGTCATCCATCCAGCGTAATATAAGTGAAGTCGAAAGAAAATTTGACACAAAAACTTACTGCTTATCGACAGTTTCTCATTTATGGTAAGGAAGAATATCGGGGGATATATCAAGGTCAGCTGAGCTTGTGAAAAAGACAGAACACTGTTATCAAAAATGAGATGTAACTTAAAAATTAAAGTTTGCCACCTTTACCAAAGACTAACATGGGCATGGGTGGGGTTAAAAATCATACTGCAGCCAGCCGCTAGAGGGCGACAGAGGCATTCTGGCTTCACTTTTAACCCTTACGGGTAGACCTGAGACCCTTTTCAATATGGCGGACGCTTTTCACTAGCTAGCAAAAAAGGCTAATTCTGTGTTGACTGTTTTTCTGCGTTTGGATGGGAAATGTGCACAGAAATCAGTCACCATATCTGAAAGTGTACAGCTAAAGCTTTTAATCTAGTCCCAAATCTTATAAGATTTATGTTATCTTATAAGAGACGTGTTAAAGTTAAATCAAAATACACTTTCAGTGAGTGAGTGAGTGAGTAACTTTGTCCACTAGGACTTTGCCCTTCTTGTACATAAGCACATCATTGGTCTTAACACATTAAATCTTTATTTAAAAAAACAAAAAACGTTATAATAGGAAAAAAAAAAATAACAAGGCGGATAATAAAGCTCATAGCTATGGTCATTAGAAGGTAGCTTCAGAGCCCGGATAGCTCAGTCGGTAGAGCATCAGACTTTTAATCTGAGGGTCCAGGGTTCAAGTCCCTGTTCGGGCGAACAAACTTTTCGCTTCCTTTCTATTAAATTACAATTTTTATACGAATGGCACTGCATATAGCCTTTTGTATTGCCACTTTTTAGTGCTCTTTATTAAATTCGAACATTTTTGTCTCTATTTATTAAGTAAATTTTGATAAATCGTCACCCTGATACTCACAATCTGCTCATAATGAACATCCTGTTACCACACTTACACTTCTCCATCTGTATAATACTGTAATACTGCAATGATTTATAGTTCACCCAGCTTCTTTAATATGGATATACTGTAAGCTGCATAAGCAGTCAGTGTTTGGAAAAGGTTCAAGGGGATGAATAATTGTATATACCAGGCACTGTAATTCTACAGCTTTCTGTAAAGCTGTGGTTAAAAGTGCTATAAAAATAAAAATAAAATTCACTTAAAGAAAGATTTTACCACAGAATGACGGCTTTGAATGCACAAATTCTTGAACACCTTCTTATAATGAATTTACAGCTGTACAAATTTACATTATTACAACTCAAGTCTATAAAAAGGGCAAAATAAAACGATGCAAAGATGTACACATACATGTATAGCTCATAAGTTAGTTCACACCTGGTAAAATGATTTAACGTGTTCATGCATCAGCTGCATTTCGGAGATATGTTGTGGGGTTTTTTTTGTACGTAAGCACAAATACAGCTTTCCTTTATACATATCTGTACATGAAAACAAACAAACAAACTTTTCCTATGGCAATGATTTTCAAAGTTCCCCAGTCTGTGAGTCCATTTTGGTAAATCACTACGATATTTTACGATGTACTCGAGCACCAGTTCCGTCTCTAACCACAAACCCTCAGTGGAGTTCTTACATACATACACTGTGGCACAAAATGAAACACGTGTATTGAGGAAAAAAAACAAAAACAAATGCTAAAAACATCCTTTGGATTTGACAAGAAGCTAAAGTGCATTCTCATGTGTGCAAACTTTAGAGAGAGTAAAGAACATGCAGGTCTCAGCATACATGTTTTGTTTCGTTTTTGCCAGAGCCATGCTTTGATGAACAAGTTTCAAACCTGCACCTGGCTGTAAAATAATTTTTTTTTTTTTTTAATTTCCTCTGGATTTTTAGTCTTCAAACAGAAGATTACGGATTGGAGTGATAATGTCATCAGTGTGCATGTCTACTTGTGTAAGCTGAACACCTTAATAACAAAAAAATATACTTTTTTTCCCCCTTCACCTAGCTAAAATAATCTATTCATAATTGCATTAGACGAGCAAAATGTATAATAAACTTCAGGTCCCAATAATTAATTGCAAGTAATTCAAAATGTTGTTGTGTCATTCATTTGATAACAATAACGATGATGACTATGATGATGACTATGATGATGGTGATAATTATTTACCCACTGATTCATCCGGAAGTCATTTGTACATGTCATATTTTACAGTGGCAAGCGGTTTTAAACATCAGTGCTGTCAAAGGATGAATAAATACATTTTCCACCGTTCAGTGTTTTTTTTTTTTCTTTCTCCTGTTAAGCTGAAGGTCTGAGAATTTCTTCATTATGTCACCTGCGCAAAAGATCAAAACAACAAAACAAGCACGAAACTCGATCAATAAAATATTCAAGCATTAGGAATCCGTGTTAAAACATCTGGAAAGATGTACTACACTTTATGCCATTGCAGATGTGTCATGTTTTACCTTATGAACATGTGGTGGTAGTTCATCTTCAGAACCCTCCTCTGCTACAGGCTCCTCCTCCCAGCCTCCCATCGGCATCCGGGCCGTGCGCTGAACCCGGGCGCCTCCACGAGAGAACATATTCACATTTACATCCGATAATAAGTTCATTATTTTCATTATAACAGCATCTCCTGAAGTGTTCTATTCCTCTTATACCACAGCAATGATTACAACTGTTTGTTAATGATACATCATACTTTTTTATCCATTTATAGTGACATTTAATGCTGCAAGTTAGTTCCTATTATCACTATTATTACTATCATTACAGTAGCTATAAACAGTCGTTATGTCACCAGGGTCTCTTGAAGTTAATAAGAGGGAAAAAAAAATAAAAACAAGCAGCTTTACCACTGACACTGGAGACTCCTTCCGTAAAATCTTAAATAAATATTTCTTTAGAGGAAACTTCACTATATCAACAATTATACATTATAGTGAATGAGCTGTTACTGTAGAAATAACATGTTAGAACGAGCGCATTGATGTTAACCTGGGATTTGAGCTGCACTACCGTCAGAGCTGCTGTGATAGAGAATTAATCAACACCTTCTGACCAGTCCGAATCAAGAATTAAACAGCACTGTGTTTTAAAAATATAATATGTACAGTATATAGTGAAATATTTCATTAAACCTCTGCAGGTATTCTCAGTTTATATTCGCTTTACAAATGGGTTTAGATTATCGGAGATTTTTTAACATTATTGTTGCTGAATGTCGGGAAGAATTTAAACACTGAGCCACCCTATTTGTCCTTCGCATTGTGTGTTCAGGAGGACGTTTAGTTGAGACGGACGTGATTTAAAACTTGTTACAAACATAAGTCAACTTAACACCTAGCTGAAATAGCATTATTACATGCATCGTGCATGGAAATAGTTTGGAACGAGCCGATTATGATTATGGAACATTTTTGTATATAACTGTAGGCGGTGTTGTAGTTCCCTGTTAAATGCAAAAGCAACAAACCTACTGAGACTTGTGTTATTGTTGTGTTACCTGTAGTTCTCCCATACTGACTGACGCTGCTCTGGGCTGTGGCCCCCTGCTGGTTGGGAGTGGTGTTGCAGGGGAAAGTGTTGGAGCGGGGCAGGTTGCGCGTCGCCTCCATGTAATCATGGACGCTCTCGCAGCTCTCGTCGCTCTCCTGCCTGTGCCACGTGTGGCGTGAGATCTCGACACGGGACTGCTGCTTGTGCATCTGAGTGTAAAAATTAATAGGAGAGTGAATTAAGGAGGTTAGTGCATGCGTGTATGAGATGACATGAAAGTGTACTACTGTAGCAATGTTTCAAAATAATGCTGTCGGCTTTACCTCGTGCATGTACAGGGCGTGAATGCTCATCTCTGTGGAGGCGTATTCTGATAGGACCATGCTGGTCAGCTGACCTTCCCAAGCACTGCTACCTGAACTGACAGTGTGAGCATCAGTCCTGATACAGAGAGAGAGAGAGAGAGAGAGAGAGAGAGACGGACTTTAGAGTACAGTCAGTTAAATTTTACCAAACAATACTTCTCAACTTCCTTGCCATTACAAGTGCAAAGCTTATAAAGGTTTTTATATGATTCCTGAATATGAGGAATTATTATTAATGATTATATTTAATAGGAGAGGCCATGATGATGAACATATCGAGAAAGTATTACATATTTAACAAAAATGAAATGAACAATCTCATTTAAATCTGTATCCAGGATTGATTCTGGGCTTGTTTAGTAGAAGGTGCCATCGTAGCAGGGATGTTTTCGCAATTTATTTTTAGATCATACCACAGTGCTCTTTAATGCTCGATCCTGATTGGTCAGAAGGTGTTGATTCATTTTTTATAACAGCAGCTCTGACATCACAGGTTTATATTAATGTGCTCATTCTATTATGTTATCGTTTCTATAGCCACAACTCAGAACAGGGATTTTAAAAATGTGTGTAATTGTTGGTGATTAGGTGAAGTTTTCTGTAAAGATGATTTTTGTTTAGTGTTAATGGAAGGAGTCTCCAGTGTCAGCACTTTGTAACAGTCAGTATATGGACTGGAGTCCCATCCAGGGTGCATTCCTGCCTCACGGCCAGTGTTCCCGGGAATAGGCTCCGGATCCACCGAGACCCTGATCAGGATGAAGCGGTTACTGAAAGTGAGTGAGTGAGTGAGGGAGTGTACTTCAAAAGAGATGGTGATGGAATGACTGTTTATAGCTGCTGTGTGTGTAATATTTGGGCGAAAATGGACGAAAAGAAAAGAATGAGTACCCGGAGCCTGCCATGGCTCTGCCTGCTGCCACAGCGGGGTGGTCCGGTCGTGGCAGCCTGGTGGACGGGTAGCTGGCCCTCAGGTGCAGGCTGGTGCTGAGGGGGGAGAGGGAGCGCAGGGCTGACGCGCCCTCGCTCACTCCCATCGACAAGTGATTGATGATGGAGCCGTCTCGACCCAGGTGCAGCGAGGCCAAGGATGGCGGTCCAGCCAGGAGATTAGCGACGAGACTTCGAGGCTTTGAGGATTGAGAGCACACAGGTTAGCCTTGCTTCACTGATGTAAGATTCCTGAGTCAGAGAGTACTGATGCTACACTAGTATGGCTGTATAGCATGACAAGGAAAATCCCAACACTGACACCTGCAGTGATTTTTGCCTTGCGCAACTCAAATCTCTGTATATTGGACACTATAACACCATTTTTATCGTAAGTTTACTGCTACTATGGCTACTACAATGCAGCCGCCCAAAATACATATCTACCTACGCAAAACCATGCATATTATTACAATTCAGATGTTATCTCACTGAAAACGTAATTCTGAAGGGGAATCATTTGTCTATAAACTGTATCCACGCGTCTAGTACAAAAAAAAATGATCAAATTCGATAATTAAAATAGCTGGCAATGAATTACCAAGTAGTTGGTCTACCAATTAGTTGGTCTGTGGAAATGCTGGAAATGAATATTTGTAAATAAATTCTTTTAGTATAATATTTTGTATAAAAAACAATCGATTATCAAAATAATCATTGGTTGCAGCTATAAAAAAAATCAACTGCTGTGCTGATCACTGTTGTTCTACACGGGTACGTCAAACACTTCAAGGTCCTTCAGGGACCAAAAAACACAGATAATGTTTCATAATGGGGAAAAATGAACTGTACCACCGGCTGTCGCTCCTACTGGAGACGCTACATCACTTCTCCTCTCATTTGCATGAAGTCAGACCTGCCCCACCCACTTTTCTGGCACTGGAAATCAACTTACTCATTAAAAAGAATGCCTTTTAGCCACTTAAAGAAAGAAGGAAAAAAACCCCACCAGGCTCACATATTTTTAAAAGCACAGTCAGTCAGAAAAACGTTTCTATAATATTGTGATAAATTAATGAAGGTTAAGAACAATCCTCTTAAATAATATTTTAAAGAATAATCTAAGAGGCTTCCTAACCCACATATATTTCACATTTCATGTCTCTTCTGAAAGACATCTGATACTGTTATATAATGAAACCTGTGATACTTTCACTGTGAGGCTTTCAGTCCCCCCGTATTCCCAAAGAAACCAAATTCCCAGTGTTGCCCCATGTTTGTAAACTCCACACACACACACACACCTCAGACTCGGACTGCAGTGAGTGAGCAGAAGTGAGGTTCTCCGCTGTGTTCCCATGCTGCCCCCCAGTGGCCTCGCGGTGCACTTTCTCCTTCAGCTGGCTGATAAAATGCGTGCTCTCTTGTGGAGGCTGCCACTGAGGATTAGTGATGGCGAAGTGCATGAGGGACAGCTCGGTCTTCCCGTCCTCCGCCTGCTGGTAGATCGAGGCCTCGGTCTTCCCCGCAGACATCCACTGGAACGATCCCATCAGAGTTAGTCAAATTAGCCAGTGAGAGACATGAGAGTTTCTCTAACGGACAATCTACAACAAGGACTCCACGTAATCTAAGACTAATAATAAACAGGTTAAAAAATATTCCGTTATTTATCAAAGTAAAATGTAGAATTGTTGATATGTTAAGTTTTCTGATTTTGTACTGTTTGTAATTTAATTGTAGTTAAAAATCTATATTTCTTGGAACCACCACTGGAAAATGCTTACTACGGGACAGATCTTTAGTGTTATAAGGAATTTTCAAACATTTAAAACCAAAGTCTTTAAAGCTCATAATTATATAAAACCTTAAATACTAAGTGTCGGGTTGAACTCACCGCTGGATGGCCATGTTGTCGGACGTCCATCTGAGCAAAAGAGCAGGTGTCTCCCACACCCACCACCTCGATGGTGAAATTTCGGAAGAAATCGATGATCTCCAGAGATTTGCGGCGCAGGCAGAAAATGAGGATGAAGGGTGTGATAACGGGACTGAGCAGCTCCTCTAGAATGAACACCTGCCACACAGGATGGGGAAGAGGAGGAAGAGATGACGCATTTAACTGTCTGTTCCTTTAGTTTTAGTCTGTTGACTTTAGCTGTGAAAAATATCGATTAAGATTTCACCGTCTAAAAATAAATGTTGTAAGAATATTAATCTTAAACTCCCTTAAGTCTACACACCGTATACAGATGTTCACAGAGATACACTAGCTTGGGAATTTTTTTTTCTGAAGGGAAATGAGCAGTTACTTAAGTTAGAAGACCCTTTTTATTAAAAAAAAGATTACATGACTAGTGTGTACTTTTAAGTCTCTCAGAATGAACTTCACTGTATGAATAATATTAAAATTGTTATAATATGCAAAAATAATCAAAACACACATCCTAAATTTTGTGAAGGAATCTCATGATCTATAAGGCATAAAAACACTAAATGCAAGTTTACAGCATTAACGGGAAACCTATAGGGGGCTAAAAAGTATTTATACATGAAGGCAAGTATACCAGCAGAAATACTGCTTTGGGTAAATAAATAAAAATGAATCTGAAATGTTAAAGGGATAAACATGGTTGATGCAAATGTTCGCTCTGTCTGTTGTAGGAAATAAATCATAAGTTCATTATTATTCAAACGTTAACTTTATGTAATTACATTTACAAATCTGACAGCCTGAATGGATGCTAGATAATTACACAAGTCTCCTCAACATCCTTCTGCCTATATGAGGAACAATTTTCATAAGAGGATCCTGGATAGGTGTGTCTTACAGCTTTATACTGGAAAAGCTGAGCAAACTCGTCTCTGGTCTCGTAACGGTGGGCGTTGCCTTGCCAGTGGTCCGGCATGTAGTGGATGTGCGCTAGGATCACTTTGAGCAGCTGCTCTGGGCAGAACACCATGTGCTTGTCAGGAATAAACGACCTGCAGACGAACAAACGGAAATATTTTGCAATAATGTAAGACAAACTCGCAAAAAAAACTTCAGTCTATAAAATACATACCTGCAGATTGTAATGCAAACCCCGAGGAGCGTGATGCTGCTGAGAACGTGCTCTACAGCCAGCACGTCCTCGTCGTATATGGTCAAAGCGATGAGCACGGCTAATATGGACCCGGCGAAGAAGGCTACGTTCTTGGCCACTACTGTGAGCAGAGGTGACATGAAACAGTTCATGTACTTGGACGACGCCTTGTAGCCTTTGCTGAGGCGAGACATGAGCTCGTGGTCAAGCTCGTTGAAGTGGCGCAGGTAGCAGCGGCCGAACAGGGACCAGCAGCGAGCCCCGAGGCTGCCAGGCTCGCGCTTAATGATCTCCGTGTAGCTGAAGAATGCATACAGGATCTGCCAGATGAGAATGACGGGGCACAGGAGCAGGTTGGCAATGCCAATCCACAAGATCCTCGAGCTCAGGCGGTCGGCCAAATCCAGCCGGTTTCCTCCGCGCTTGTATTCGGACTTGAGGCTCCACTCGTTCTCGAAGAGAGAGCCGGGGCCCCAGAAGAAGATCAGCTCAAAGTTGTACTTGAGGCCGCGTGTGTAGAAGACGTAATCGCCCAGCAGAGGTAAACGGAAACGGATGGGCAGCAGGGACTTGTTCACCATTGCCACCATGTAGTTCTTAAAGCGCAGGATGCGGTGGTAGATGTCCAGCTCGGTGAGTTCCTTTTTGTGGATGCAGATCTGATGCTCTTTTTGGATCTCGATGATCCGCGCCTGCACCTCTTGCCAGGTGAAATAAGGAAGGTCCGCCTGTCAATCAAAAAAACCCAGCAGTTTAACCACAGAAAAGAGAATTTCTTCACTCAACACACTAACCATTAACATCTATTATTTAGCACGCTCAAGTTTCCTACTCCGGTAGCTCTCATCCCTTTTGTGTTTGACTGCAGCTTCCCAAAATTTTCTCAACCTTCCTCTGGATTCGCCCTAAATCACACTACTGCAGTAGATACAACCGCTCTGAAAACACTTTCACTGTGAAATCCGCTACGTTTCGTTACAATGCTGTCTCTGCTTTCACTCCTAACATGTGCCTATGTTTATCATGACTGCTATGAGACACACAGAAGAACACGGCACTGCTGACCAGAACAAAACCAAACAATGTTCTATTTTTGGCTAAGCTGCATCACACACTTGCACGCTAGTTAGCTCTTTTGCACCGGCTTTCCTCGCAGCCACTCTCTCTTTCAGCATATACTGCAATACTGATCTTTTTTAGGAACCAGTTTTATGGAAAAATAGTTTCAAAGAAAGAAGAACAATGAATGGATTTGATTTTTTTGTTGTATATATGAGGATGTACACTTTTCCTTTTATTTTCACCACCAGTTTGTGCGTTTCAAATGGCTGATTAATACCGTGAAACCTACTCACCATTGACATTTTCAGAGCATTGATGTAGAAAGAGCGGATCTCCCAGTAGCAGCAGACATTGTAGATAAATTTGACCAAACGATGGAGCCAGAACACCCCAGATATCACCAGAATGAAAATAACCAAGACGTTATCACGAATCCTAAAATGCAGGAACAAGGATACTTTTTCGGATAAAGTACCAAGCTTCCATGACCTATGAACCACGGTGAGTCAGTAGACTTACCGAGCATGACACACATCCACGGGAAGAAACGCATCAGGAAGAGTCACCTTGGACGAGTCAGTATGATTGACAAACTTGTTGGCGAACAGGATGTCGTAGTCCACGCAGTTGGCCAGAAAAACAGTGAATGTCACCACAAAGACCAGTTGCCTGAAATAAAATTGACAGGGTTTATATGTGCAGCTAGTTACAACGTAAACATCTTTTTTTTTTTTAACAAAAAGGAAAAGGATGTGGTGAAACCTTACAGAATGCAGTGCGCTTTTATGTGTTATGGTAAGCAGGTTGACCTGGTTATACTTACACGAGCTCAAAGATTTCCCCCAGAAGCATACAAGTGAACCCATTCTTCTGATGAAGATTATAGACGTAACAAAAGTTAAAGAAAATCTCTTTAAATCTCTCGTTAAAGATTACTAAAATGAAAAACAATCCACAACAGAGTGGTGTGATGAAGCGGAGTTAATCTTACCACCCTGAAGGTGATTATTTTGCTATAACAGCACATCCTGAAGTGTTTTAGTTCTCTTATACCACAACCTCTTATACCATTTGCCAATGATTAAAATAATTTTTATCCCGTTATAGTTACACTCAGTGTTGTGGAATGTTTATAAACAGCAGCAGCTATAAACATTAACTCACCAATCTCACTTTTTCCTCTTTTTTTTTTTAAAGTTAATAAGAGAAAAAAAAAACCCACAGCTTGTTATGTTACCGAGAAAATCACAAAATGTAAATTCCTGTCCTGAAGATTTTCCCATGTCAGAAAACTTACTGATGGTTGCAAAGCCCTGACTCTGAAGACTCCTTCCATAAATGGTAAATAAGAATCTCCTTCCAGAAATCTTCACCATATAAACAATTACATGGGTTTTCTTTGCTAAATAACAGCACATTTTAAAATCTGTTTATTATTAGGCTTAGATTATGTGGAGCGGCTGCCGTACAAACCCTCGTGAATTAGCTGTTACTATAGAAACGACCATCAGAGTATAGAATTCTACTATGGTAAAAGAATTATAATATTTACAAGGATAGTCATCTAGTCCTTGGATCAGAAAGGATATTCTTTGGAAGAAGAGGTCCAAGTTTTCGATGTGATGCCAGTGAGCTGAAAAGAAAAAAAAGGGGGGGGGGGGACACACGACACATTAGTGCATTTATTAGGGAATTTTTGCTCTTATCAACCAAACTTTTGGTTGATTTCTTTTTACTAGAAAATTTTTTACTAAAACTATAAAAATATCAGGGTTGTATCATGACCACGTTGCTTCCAGACCGTTCTCTTACTTTTCGAACCCTCTGGTACATGAACCAAAAGATTCTCCTCTCCTGGAGGAGAGTCACTGTAGGACGCCTCCAGGCGCTGGTACTCTGTATCAAAGTGGGCCATAATGCCGTCTGCCACTATACACACCGCTCACACACCATCCCACCTATGGACTGGACACAAGGGAATGAAGGGCTTAGTGATTTAGGTCAGGATGCTAGCGAAGTTGCAATAGCATTTAAAAACTGGAAAAACTAGAACAACATGTAGATGAAAGACGTTTAGATAGACCTGCTGTTTTTGACCAGCATAACTGAATAAAATAGACCTATTCCACATGTCAGTGTATCAGCCCAGGACCGAGTCGACTTTTCTATTTGCCCTCCTGTGACTGTGAGGTCGACCTCACCCTATCGTCAGGAGATCAAATCCAAAGCCACAAGCCATGCGTGGCCGGGAGTCCAAGAGTGCAAAATTGGCCAGGCTGTCTAGGTGGAAGGAATACCATACTCTCTCCTCTGTCAATCAGAGCAACACTGAGTAATCGTGGGCATCTCTGAGCTCATGTATGTGGAAGAGGGCAGACAGCACTTTCCTGTGAGTGTTCAGCTGTCCTGGAGAATGACCAGACTTTGAAAACATGCTTGAAAAGCCAAGTTGGTAGCTGTCATATACACCATGGCCATTACTATGGAGTTGGACTCCTTTTCTCTTCTGGGAAAGCGTTCCACTAGACTCCGGAGCGTGGCTGTGGGGATTTGTGTTCATTCAGCTACAAGAGCATTAGTGAGATCAGGCACTGATGTTGGTGAGGAG
>CM075004.1:31530186-31567054 GCA_037576675.1 Pangasius sanitwongsei | reverse complement strand
TGTGTTACGTCATTCTCCTCAATGCTGTGTGTTACGTCATTCTCCTCAATGCTATGTGTTACATCATTCTCCTCAATGCTATGTGTTACGTCATTCTCCTCAATGCTATGTGTTACATCATTCTCCTCAATGCCGTGTGTTACGTCATTCTCCTCAATGGTATGTGTTACGTCGTTCTCCTCAATGTTGTGTTTTTACGTCGTTCTTCTCAATGCCGTGTGTAACGTCATTCTCCTCGATGCTGTGTGATACATCATTCTCCTCTTGCAGGAGGTGACTCTTCATTGCATGTGATAGTAAATAGCTGGTGGTTAATAATTCACATTCTTCCTTTCAGTGATTTTTCCAGAAAGAAGAGAGCATGATTCTCTGAATTCTGCGATGTGATTACACATTAGAGCCAAGACTTTTCCGAGATGTCATTATTATAGACGTACACCTGCAAAATATTAAGGGAAGTCCACTTTTAATGAAGAATGATGATTCTTAAAGAATCTTGAATCACCATTTAGGAACTGAATTGAATCAAATCAATTGCAATCTATGAAACCTGCTTTTGAATCTAATCAGAACGAATGAATTGTAAAATTGAATCAACTTGCTGAAAGATCAAAAGTAATACTTGTCTATCTATCTATCTATCTATCTGTCTGTCTGTCTGTTCCTCTGTCTGCATGTCTGTCTGTCTGTCTAGGAATTGAATTGAATCGAATCATTTAAAATGAATGAAACTTGCTTTTGAATCGAATTGGAATGGATGAATTGTAAAATTGAATCAACTCGTTGTAAACCAATACCCTTAATGTGTGTATGTGTTTAGGTGACTGATTTATCTATCTATCTATCTATCTATCTATCTATCTATCTATCTTCACACTCTCACACTCTCACGTGTCACTCTCTCTCCATCTGTGTCTCGTAACACTCTACTCTTAACTACTAGCTCTCTCCTCTCATCACCTCATTCAAAAAGAAAACAAGGACAACGCTGCATTCCTTTAATAATACCAATTACTATGAATTCTGCATGAGATCTCTATCAGGCCTCTCACTACGAACCTACATATATATATATATATATATATATATATACATATATATATATATATATATATATATGTGTGTGTGTGTGTGTGTTCTTACTGTAACAATGAATATAGAAATGTAGGTCAGTTCTGTCTACAGGCCTCCTCTCTCTCTCTCTCTCTCTTTCTCTCTCTGTCTCTCTTCTTCTCCTTCTTCTTCTTCTTCTTCTTTCTATGTGAATCATGCAGAAAGGCTTTAGATGTCAGACAGAGTAAGTGGATCGCTGTGTATTTAAGGTGTGTATGTGTGGCTGTGTGTGTAGCTAAGTGGAGCATGTACTTCTCTCCCACTGCAGTGTCGTCATAAATGCACACCATATCAACACACACACACACACGCACACACACAGTGTTAGTTTCAGTGTTGCTGTGCAGGGTTCCCTGTTCAATCCTGAACTGTCTGTGTGGGTTTCCTCTGGGTTCTCCAGTTTCCTCCCACCTCCCAGAAACAAGCCAAGGTGATGGATTGTCTATGCTGAATTGCCCCTAGGTGTGAATTAGCATGTGTGTGCGATCCTGTACTGGTTTCTAATAAGCTCCATGGCTAGAGAGAGAAGGTGTATAAAGCTTTATTTTTTATCCATTTCAGTGAATTGAATAACTTCAATTACAGGCCTCAGATAAAGCCGACAGTTCAGTCAGAATGATCTCAGTCTGTCAGCCTGCCTGAACACAAAGCCAATTTTCTTTTTAATGTGAAAAGAGTGAGAGTAATGGATTGATGGAGTAATGGAGTGCAGGAGGAGGAGAGATGGATTAGAGAAGAGATGGAGAGGACAGGCTATAGAAATAGAGTAAGAATGGAGCAGAAATCATTTAGGGAATAGTAAAGGAGCAGTGTGGGAAGATTTGTGACTTCACACATCAGTACTTACATAGGCTAACACGCTAACTCCCTCTTTATTATAGGCTCTGTTGTGGTGCAGTGTTGATGTAAGCTGACAGGCTAAATCACACAGTATTATCAGGTTTATAAAACACTACTGATGTAAGCTAGTATGATGACTTTTAATGTATTACGTACAACACTTCCATACTCCATCTTCATGTGATAGCCAGAGAGTTATCTTTATCCTAATGAAGTGAGTGATTACTGGATCCTACTGTGTGAATAACAAGTTCACGTCTATTAAATATATATCAGTGCATAACACACAAGTGCATTAAGATTTTTTTCTATGGGACTGGGATTTTTTCCAGTCTTTCTCTGTGTGGAAGAGAGTTTGGTTCTCATGAGGAATCAAGTTCTATGACTGATTTCATAGGTCCGAATAGAAAAAAACACATAAAATCTCTGGCGTTAATGCATGCTCAAACACACAAACACACAAACACATCAGTGCCTGAATGATTTCCAAATCTGTCAAATTTGCAGCTTTCTGTTCATGAATTGCGGGTCTGCTCTGCTCCATGGTTGCCATGGTTACAGGTGGCACGATTGTATGATTTTACGTAAGACTGAGAGACACAGATGGAGAGTGAGATGATGCAGAAAGCAGCTTTTTACAACACTGTATATTTAAAACAGGATATTGTTAGCATTGAGAGCATGCGCGCACACACACACACACACACACACACACATATGCGAGTAGTATACAACACTGGAGGGCACAAGAACGAGAAATTTAATCCAGGCATTTCCTAAATAATAATGCATTGTATTCCTCTACTGCCTTACAGTCAAGTGCAAAGTTCGCTCGGTAGTTGGTCCCCTTCCATTTAGACACGGATAAAAAAATAACAAAAATTTTATATAATATATAAAAAATATATAGAATAATACATAATATATATTAATTTTACATAGCAAATACATATACAGTTTTAAATGTAGTATTTTTTATGCAGTATATTTTCTATCATTTTAATGGCTTCACTCTTATCATATTTGCACAATTATTTGTTTCGGAATATCTGTAAAACAGAAAGTAATAGAAAGGGTATGCAAACTTTTGCACGCGGCTGGACTCTTCTTGGGATTTGGCTGGTAAAATCTTACACAGTTCACTACTTATCTGAGGAAATCCATCAACCCTGCTGAGCGAAATGCCCTCGTCATACTCCTACTACACATTTCAAAAACCACTATCCTACCACTATTTTTGTAGCTTCAGAAGAAAGGACTGATCTCTTCCTCTCTCTCTCTGTCTGTCTCTCTCTCTCTCTCTCTCCAGGTGTTGTACCTGCAGCAGGCGGAGGTGAACAGGGAGAAGGTGTACCCCATGCACCAGAGCAGCATCGATGGCGTGGAGGACATGTCCACGCTGGCCGAGCTCCACGAGGCTGCTATCATGCACAACCTTCACCAGCGCTACCAGAAGGATCACATCTACGTGAGCAATTATATAACACTGTAGCACTTATATTTAACCGTATCTTGAGGATACATTTTTGGGGTAATGCAGTTGGATTTTCATCTGAAACAAATTACATCACCCACTGCCAGCCTGAGAATATTCCTGAGCAGGATTTTACCCCTTATCCACCAAAGTTAATTCTTTTTTGATTGACTGCTTATCCCCTACTGTTTAGGCACATTTATAAAGTTTAATGCATGGATCACTGACCATCGCAAAAACGGTCATACTGTATATGTCCTTTGTCAGGCCAGGATCTAGACTAGGAGTTCTCTCTTTTTTGTAGGTCTTTCCTGTGCAAGTTCTGCGTTTCACATTGAGCTGCGTCAATAACCGGAATTTCCTCATAACAGCTCACTCAGAGGGTAAAAGGAAAAGGTTTCTGATTAAAACAGTTTCCTGCCTAAATCGGCTTCCTGACTTTTCTATAAACCAGGAAACTGATGAAGACAATGCGAAACAGACATTTAAGAAAATACAACAGCGCTTTCAGTTGTAGCTTTTTATTTTGCTCTAGATTCTTCTATTGTTCACCTTGAACATGATAAGCTAAGGATCACCATCAGCTTCGTGGCTGCCTGTTTTGCAAGTTAGGGGTTTTTTTTTTTTTTGGGTCGACTGAGGAAGCCACCACTGATAAACACTGAGATTGAGAGTTTCATTTTCTGAAATCGACTGAAGTTTGGACAGAGACCTGCTTTTGATACAGTGGAACCTAGCATACATATAATTACAGCATTTTATTACAGGGATTGCCTCAGGTCTCAGTTGTTGGTCCACTCCTATTTTATGTAATGTACTTTTTCTCCTTAATGAAATGATCTGACACTACAGTCTTGGGTTTCATCATCACTGATGATGGCTAATGATGTGGCCTGTGCAAATGCAGTCTCCTTAAAGGCATGCCTTGGATCATATTTCAATCCAATAATTCACTTTAATTAGATGCCACAGATCCATTTGACCAACTTTATCTCTCTGAGCTGGTTTAATAATGAAATTCCAGGCGGGATGATTTATGTGAGCAATAAATCACTCAGGGACTTGCTGTTATTGGCAAATAATCAACGACGGGGTGTTGTGATGAAGCGGCGTTACTGTATTCTCCTATAACAGCTCATCCCAAAGTGCTTAATTCCACTTATATTACAGAAATTTACCAACATTTACAGTTTTCTGTTTATTAAAGAATGACACAGCAATTTTTTTATCCATTTATACTTACATTTTAATATTGTGGAACAGCCACAAAATACGTAGGTTGTTCCATCACCAGCCTCTGGTTTGTTTGTTTTTTTTTTTCTTGAACTTAATAAGACAAAAAAAAAAAAAAAATCCATTTAGTTTTTTTTTTTTCAAAATATATTTTTGTGAATACATTTTTTTTAATTGGGGGGGGGGGGTGGGGTTATGTTTTATAAAACATTTGTACCATGTAAAATTATTGTATAGTTTACTTTGTCAATGCCATCCTTACTTTGTAAGATACCCCCCTTTTTTATTTACTTAATTTTTTTTTAGTTTTTTTAGTTTCTCTGGTACACGGTTGTGCCTTGTAGCCTTCTAGGAAAATTCTATCTGTAATCGCATCTGTGCTTTTGCTGCAATGAATAAATAATATCACTATCTGTGGTTACATGACCTATAAGCTATGAAAACATTATCTTATCCCCCAGGAGTCTGCCGTACCGTTAGAAAAATTGATGAGTCGATATAATGATAAAATATGATCAAATGAATAATCAGAGATCATGTGTGCAGTATCTGCACTGGAATTGCACAGGAAATGAAACTTTATTTGAAGCAGAATTAAGTGACAACGCAAAGCAGGATGATAATTAAAACCCAGCAATTTTTTTCACTTCTTCTTCCTCTGATCCTCTTTCTTCCTCCCTCTCTCTCTCTCTCTCTCTCTCTCTCTCTGACCTTCTCTCAGACGAACATCGGCTCCATCTTGGCAGCGGTGAACCCGTATAAGCAGATTGCAGGCCTGTATGATCTCTCAGCAGTAGAGCTGTACAGTCGACACCACCTCGGCGAACTCCCACCTCACATCTTCGCCGTGGCCAACGAGAGCTACCGATGCCTCTGGAAAAGACACGACAGCCAGTGTGTGCTCATCAGGTACACTTTTCCTTACACGCGTTCTGACAGCACACGGGAGCTTAACTTGATTTTCTGGTTGGTTTATTCAGATTATTAAAATGGCCTGTGTACAGTTCATGCTTCTCTTATGCAAAGATTTTTTCCTTCTGTATATTTTGTAGGGAATTCATTGTGTCTAGAGCACTGTCCTAAAGAAAAGAGCACTTGCCCAAAAAAACGTTAGCAACGGAAAAATCACACATTTGAACAAGCAGATTAAATGATGAAATTGGAATCTGCCGCATCGTGAATTAGCATACAAACAAGACATAGTAAACGGTATACAATTTAAGTAAGGAATAAAATATGACACGGCATGCTGTTATAGGAAAATAATCATCTATAGGGTGGAGTTACTGCTACCAGCAGGATAGTAGGATTATTTTCCCATAACAGCGCCACCCCAAGTGTTTTGTTCCTCTTATATCAATTTGCCAACAATTACTATTTTTTTTATTGATGTATTTTTATCTACATGTATGGTTGCGGAACTACTGCGAAACAATTATCTCCTGTTCTCACTTTCATTACAGCAACTAGAAAGTCTTTTCCTTGCCAGACTCCCTTGTATTTCTCTCGAAGTCAATAAGTCAAAAAAACGCGGAGAAACTACAAAGCGTAAACTCGTCTGTCCTGCAGAATCTTGGAAAACTCAAAAGTTACGTCTTTGCAACTTTGTTTTATCATTATAGCAGATAAAATAGGTATATTTCCATCCAAACTCCTGCGCCAAATTCATTCTGCGTTGAGGAGGTCAGGACTAACACAGGAGTGCACTTAGATCTGTTCTATCATATTGTAAAGCTGAGATTATAGTACAGTGTATTATAGTGTAGGGAAGTATCATATAGTACAGCATAGCATAGCATAGCATAGTATAAGTATGTTATGGTATAGTATAATATGGAATAGTGTGGTATAATAAATAAAATAAATAAAATCGTGATAGTATAGTGTAGCATAGTAGGTTTAGGAGATAGGTATGGTCGATAAAATGGGTAAAATTTAGTATAGTTTAATATAGTTCAGCATGGTATAGCACAGTATAGTATGCTATAGTAGATTAAATAGGTACAATATACTTTACTCCTGTGTTAGTCATGACCTCTCTAATCCACACTGTGAATCTGGTGAGCATTTATCTGAGAACGTTGAATTTTTCACTCCAAAAAACACAAAGGCTAACCCCTTACTGTTTTTTCTGGGCAAAAAATATGACGTTCTTAGATAAATTCACGCTGTGCGTCATGGACATCAAAACTAACACAGGAGTGCATTTAGTTTTGTTCTATCATGCTCCAAAGCTGAGATATAGTATAGTATATTATAGTATAGTAGGTAGAATTGTTATAGTATAATAGGTTTTAGTGCATTAAACAGATATAGTCAATAAAATTTGTACAATTTAGTATGTTAAAATATAGTACAGCATGGTGTAGCACAGTATAGTTTGGTACCGTAGTTAAAATATGTATGGTTTATTAGATAAAATAGGTACAATATACTAGAGTGTAGTGAATAAAATTGTTATAGCATACACATTTTTATCTGTTTAAGTTGTTACTATAGAGCCAGCAACGTATTACAGCTGCCAATACTATCAGAGCTGCTGTCAATCAACCAAATGAATCATCTTCTGATCAGTCAGAATTGAGAACCGAACAGTGCTGTGGTATAATACATTATAAATTTTCCCATTAAAAATAATAGGAAAATCTTCTTATTTGCTCAAATATTTTACAGAATGCCTCAGAACAGGGTTTGAAATTGTCTCTGTATTTATTTACACAGTCCAGAGATACCTCATGCGCAAATGTGGTCCATGTGCATGCAGTAACTGGATTCTAATGATTTGTGCCTAGATTGTTTTCTCGTTGTTGGCTTCTGGCTCAGATGTTGTGTCTCGCAACAAGTGAAATCTAATAAAAGCTGTTTGTTGTGTTATAATCGTATTAGCTCTTGAGGCCTGAAAGCTGAGTTTCATTACTTCTGCTCCAGAAGAGCCTCGGGACTCTGTTAGCACTAACAACATCTCTGGACAAATAAATAAATGTGGGTGTGTGTGTTTTGTGTGTGTTTTAGCGGAGAGAGTGGAGCTGGTAAAACAGAGAGCACGAAACTTCTGCTGCAGTTTCTGTCTGTCATGAGCCAGAATTCAGCGGGGGCTCCGGAGAAGACCGCCTGTGTAGAGCAAGCCATCGTCCAGAGCAGGTCATCGAATAAATACATGAGCACACATGCACACATGAACATATCACCATGGATACAGAAGTGATATACAGGAAGAATGTACATCAAGTTGGACACATAATACAAAATCCCCGGAATGTAAATGTATGAAAAATAAACTACAAAATAGTGTCAGAAACGTTTGAGAAATTGCACTTTTCTTTTTTATATAACGCTAATGCTAGGTGTGTTTCAGAAACCACACTGGTTGTTTGAACTAAATTACAACAGTCAGCAGTTTTTAGACTTTACCAGAGATGCTAACCTGCTGTTACATTTTTCTCCTGCATGTTAGCAAGAGTTTATCACAAAAAAATCTTAAAAGCTTTGCCAGCTAGCGAGATGCTGAATATTAAATAAGGGATAAAACACTTGGGGACATGGTGTGATGGGATAATAATCAATGACGGGGTGATGTAGGAGAGTTACTCTGAAGTTGATTATTTTCCTATAACAGCACATCCCCATATATTTTATTGCTCTTGTACCACTGTGATTTGCCAACTTTCAATTAATTTTTTTTTTTTATTACATAATGACACATCATACTTTTCATCTGGATATATAGTTACATTTAGTCATGTGGAACATCCGCAAAACGTTTCTGTAAAAAAGTTAATAAGACAAAAAAAATGCTGTGTGTGTCACGTTACAGAATGACCAACTGCAAACTCCTCTGTCTTGAAGACTTTTCTATGGTGGGAAACTTAAACTTAAGCAAAAAATAAAGCTGCAGCTTCTGACCAATCACAATCGAGAATGCAAAAGTGTGGTATAAAGACCATTACTGATCATGTAAAATCTTTTAAACACTTGTCTAAAACCTTACGTCATGGTTTATTGGTATGTGCTGGATAGAAGCTAAAATCTGCTGCTCTGTTTGTGAACCGTTTACATGCCTTTATTTGTGCTCTCTGTATGAGAAATCACTTTCTTTTCTGGCCTCTTTGCTTTCCACAGTCCGATCATGGAAGCGTTTGGAAATGCCAAAACTGTTTACAACAACAACTCCAGTCGCTTCGGAAAGTTCATCCAGCTTCATTTCTGTCAGAGTGGCAACATCCAAGGAGGCTGCATCGTCGACTGTATCCTACTCATCAATACACTCCCTGTATAAAATATATACAATATATGTACACATGCTACCTATTTGTTTACTTTTTTTAAGTAGCGGCCATTGTGTTTTTAAATGCAGTCTGTTCCTGATCCTTTACGGTGCACCTATCTGTCTCTCTGTTCTCTAAGATCCGGCATTACACCATGGAAACATCATCGTGTAGTCATGTAGTCACTGTTCCAAACAATCCGTTTTTTTACTTAACTTTCCTTCTTTAGATTTGCTTGAAAAGGTAAGTCAAGTGTGTGCTTTATTCACCTGGGAAGGGCAAATGACCATTAAGTGCCCTCGCTGAGGTATGTACAAACATGACCGAGAAAAGTCGCTGAGAATCTGAGCTTATTTTTGTTCCAGAACCGTGTGGTGAGGCAGAACCCTGGAGAGAGGAACTATCACATCTTCTACGCTCTGCTGGCCGGCGCTGATAAAGGGCAGAAAGGTGGATAAACAAAGCACACACAAATACACACAGTATATAGCCAGTTCAGTCTAATCAACTAAACGGCTAAAAGCTTAATGTCTTGGAAAGGTGGGAAACGCTTTGGCTAATTAAGGAGCCAATATCCGTAATCCAAAACAACTATAGAAACTATTTTTTGTGTGTACTGTATAAAAATACTTGTATCAAATCATAAAATCATTAAACACATTTAATTTCCAGAAGCAATGGACAGCCAAAGATCTTGTTTATTGCTTAAAGTATATTATAGACATCTGTAATTACTTTGTCCAGTTACTCGTACTGTACCTCTCTACAATATTGTGTAATAAACAGTGTGACATTCTGCCCCTTAACATCATACCACATCTTACCACATACATCACTAAGGAATTACTTAAGAACTTTTCTGGTACATGCACGTCTCTTATAATGCGCTTTTTCTTCATTCTGTACAGAAACGTATTACCTGGCTGAACCTCCTGAGTTGTTTCATTACCTGAGTCAGTCTGGCTGCGTGAAGGACCGCAATCTGGACGATAAGAAGCTCTACGACAGTGTCATGGTGAGACGGGTGTCTGACTTCTGGGGGTTTTGATGCTGAGAGATGCTCCTTCTCATTTTGTAGTGCATTTCTGAAGTTGCACATATCAGCAGTAATGCAATACACATTTGGATGAGGTTGCCAGATTGATAGAAAACACAAAGGTGCTCTCAATTCTATGCAGATTGCATCTGCACTGTCAGAAACAAAGGTACCAAACTGTACTTTTCCTTGTTGCTGGGGTGATACCATTAAGAGGGCTTGCTTTCTACATTTAGTGTGTAGTAAAACCTAATTAGAGGCAGGTAAAGATACACTTGTTGTTGTTTCTCTTTTGGCTGCTCCCATTAGGGGTCGCCGCAGCGGATCATTGGTCCACATATTTGATTTGGCATCGTTTTTACGGTTCATGCCCTTCCTATTTCAGAGAGGTACTTTTGCTTGTCGTTGGGGGCGTACTGTCAAGGGTGCATCTTTTTTTTAAAAAACTTTTAGTGTAGTTGGACAGACTACTGATCTTCTAAACCTAGGATCAGTTTTAGTAAGTAAAATAGTCAGTTTTCTGTTCTACAAAGCACCATCTATAGTACCACCTAGTGCTACCAAGGGGTACTCATATCCCCATTTAAGAAACACAGCATTATGCTGAGCATATTTTCACAGCCACACGCAAAACATAAAGGATGCTACACGCCCAAAGACAACCCGAACTGTTGCTTGCTGTATAGTACACTCTCAGAATAAAGTGTACTAAACTATACCTTTCCTCATCACCTCATCACATATTAAAGGTACAAAAAATAAGGGTACCACCCCAGTGACAAGGCTGCAAACCGGAGCTGTGCCACACCCACGCACACCCCCAAACACACACTCTGTCACTGATCCCTCTGTCTCTGGTTTTAGGAAGCGCTGAAGGTGCTGGAGTTCAGTGAGGAGGAGATCAGAGACATGTTCAAGCTGCTGTCTGGAGTCCTGCAGCTCGGCAACATTGAGTTCATGACAGCAGGAGGCGCTCAGATCACCACCAAGCAGGGTGCGAACAGTACCTGCTCTTTACGCTGTGAACAATGGGACATCTGTTACATGATGCAGTAAAGCCTTTCTTGGTGAAAATGAGTTAAAATATGTGTTAAATATGTTATTACCTGCCACGGAGTATATGGGAGAATTTTGACACCAATGTATTGCTTAAAATTTAAAACATAAAAACTGAGTATATTCAAATATTATGGCTCAATAAGTTAAAATGAAAGAAATATAAAATCGAAACTTATGAACGTCAGAAAGCATTTAACAATTTAAAAATATTTAAATCCATGTCAATTCTTCTTCTTCTTCTTATTATTATTATTAGTGATAGTGATAGTGCAGTGACTTGTGGCCAAGTGTGGTGACCCATACTCGGAATCTGTGCTCTAACCCATCTAAGTGCACACACACAATAGTGAACACACACACGGAGCAGTGGGCAGCCATTTTAGCTGCGGCGCCCGGGGAGCAGTTGGGGGATCGGTGCCTTGCTCAAGGGTCTCACCTCAGTCGTGGTATTGAAGGTGGAAGAGAGCGCTGGTCATTCACTCCCCCCCCCTGGACCCGAGACTCGAACCCACGACCTTCGGGTTCACCTTCAGGTTACAAGTCCGACTCTCGAACCATTAGGCCACGACTGCCCCCATATTATTATGCCAAGCTATTCTTTTAGTTATAGGGTTTTATGGTATCACATAAACCGAAAGTGGAAGGGATCGAATCTCCTTAACCCTTCTCTATGAGTAACAACAAAAAGAAAAAAATAACATTATCATCATCATTGTGTGTGTTTTTCTCTGCAGTGGTCACTAACGTCAGTGAGCTTCTGGGTCTGGACTCGTTCCAGCTGTCTGAAGTTTTGACTCAGCGCTCCATGATCCTGAGAGGAGAAGAGATCTGCTCCCCGCTTACTATAGAGCAGGTAACACACATTCACCCAAATTTCACAAACACACTTTCAGTCTAAGGAAGTGTCAGAAGAATTCTACCAATCTAAACGTGGCATTGGTCTGTACAAATGATCGACTATCAGATTCAGTCAAAATTGTTCAATAGTTTTGCTTATCGAGATCATTATCTTCTAATAAATTAGCCAATATCAATGTCAGCCTTTTTTTTTAATGATTGACAAGGTGTTTTACTTAGCTGTCATTAGGATGTACTTACGCTTTTTTTGTGTATTTTTTGTATTTTTTCCCCCTAACCTTTAGTTTTAGTTATTATCGTTGTTCTTTTTTTTTTTAAACAAAAAACCGTGATCCGAATACATTCTAAATCTTGCTTATCCATATTTGTATATGGATAAGCAAGCTCCCTTCAATAACGACACACTCACAATACACATTCTCCTTTTATCACTTTGTTCTCACGATGATCAGGCGATAGATTCGCGGGACTCGGTTGCCATGGCGCTGTACTCTCAGTGCTTCTCCTGGATCATCATGCGCATCAACCAGAAGATCAACGGCCGAGACAACTTCAAATCCATCGGCATCCTCGACATCTTCGGCTTCGAGAATTTCGAGGTGAACACACACACGCGCACACACACACACACACAGATACGCTGAAATGGTTTGTACTTTACGAACATGTCTCTTGCAGCAGTGATGTACTACAGTCTCATACACACACACGGAACAGTGATGCACACCAGGCGCATACACACCGGGTTGATAGATGACAGATGGAATTTCACACACTCGTGTTTGACACACATCTTGTGCACGTGTTCTGCAGGTGAACCGCTTCGAGCAGTTCAACATCAACTACGCTAATGAGAAGCTGCAGGAGTATTTTAACAAACACATCTTCTCTCTGGAGCAACTCGAGTACAACAGGTGAAGATTTTAACACGTACATATAAGCTGACTTACTGTTTCCACACAGAAGTTGATTACTTTCATATAATAGCAAGTGTTTTATTCCTCTTATACCAACAGTTACAATATTTTATTAATTAAAGAATGACACATTGTGGGTTTTTTTGTGTTAAAAGCTCTTTGGGTTTTGGGTGATGGATAAAGAGCTTTTACACATGAGCAACCTTGTATTTATATCCCAGAGGAAAAAAGGATCTGGATGTATAATGTATCATTTTTTAAGGCTGACAATTTATTTGCATATATTTTATGTAATATTTAATATATTTAGGAAATATTTATACATATATATCATATATTTAGGAAATATACATTAAATAAAATGAACATTATACATTCTAAGAAAAAAATCACTTTATAAAATTTAAAAAAAAAATTCTTATGAAAATGATTTTTGTTAGAGGACAGGAAATAATTGTGTGTATTGTTTATTTTATGCAACCTTCCCCTTTAATTGTAGGGTGCCAATACTTTTGGAACCAATTGTATATATTCGACTATTAAACATATGAGATAGTGAACATGGCTGCATTTATACTGAAACCCCTGTATGTGTGTGTGTGTGTGTGTGTGTGTACAGGGAGGGAATTCGCTGGGAAGCCATAGACTGGATGGACAACGCAGAATGTCTGGATCTGATTGAAAAAGTAATCGCTCTGTAATAAAATCACAATTATTGCCACATTTTATTTCAGTGCAGCTGAGATTTCTGTAAACACCGATGGAAAATTCATTTCTATAAGTCATTTCAAAAGTGAGAGACCATGTGTCATTTAAACAACACAAAGGTTAATGAGTGTGTGTTTGTAGAAACTGGGCATGTTGGCACTGGTTAATGAGGAGAGCCGCTTCCCTAAAGGCACAGATTTCACTCTGCTGGAGAAACTACACAGCCGACACTCGGTGAGTGTCACACACACACACACACACACACGTTGAATATGGCTTCAGATTGTAAAGATGGGTGTGTTTAATATTTGTGGTTTCCCGTCATCAGACAAACCCGTACTATGTGAAGCCTCGACTGGCCGATCATCAGTTTGGCATCAAGCACTACGCTGGAGAGGTGCGCTTTCTCTCTCTGTGTGTTTAACAGTGCGGAGCTCGAAGGTTTAAAGGAATAATCCGGTGTTGTACAACTTCATCTCTATCTACCACATCGGCAATTTCACACTGAATCAGAAACAGTTAAACTGAAACTCACTTACAGTGGAAGTCTTGTTGGGGAACGAAGTAAATGTTTGTACAAAACACAATGTATTTATGTTGCGGTTTCTACTTTGTGCTGTCTCCGCCCCTCATCGTGTAGTTGGAACTCTTCCTGATTATGTTCGCATGTTTCATGTTTCCCCTTGATTAGTTTGTGTATTTATACCCTAAAGCTTGTCGTACATTTGCGTCAGTTTTCCCTTTTTTTGTTGTTGTTTTGAGTTTCATCATTTTTTATGTTTGTGCATGACACGCCGTGGTGTTTTCAGTGATAGCGACGAGGAGACATTTGAGTTAAGGTTTTCGCAGTAAGGCGACAAATCCAAACAACTGGCTCAAATAATTCCTCAGACGAATCCTGTGTTCTGACGTTTCTTCAGTTCCTACCTCGAATTGATGCTCAAAAGTGGAAAAAAATATATACCCATGGTTTCTTCTTATCCTGTCTCATACGACCTCTCGTTAAATGTGAGTATACAGAGCTAGTACCGTTTGCTTGCTTTGCTAATCTAAGCTAACAACGTTACAAGCTAGAACGAAGCCTAGCATGTAACATGTAAACCAAATTTTAAGTGCATTATTTAGTTTGAGTTTAACTAGTTAGCTTTAGAAGCTATATATAGCTATCACCATTTCTCGTTGGAGCTAAAATAAATGGAGGACAGAAAACGCATGAGCTAGTTTTTTTTTTCTGTTTTTCGGAATATGCTTAAAAAGAACAAACACCTTTGCCAAGATTTTCTCATCAGTCTTATCCTAATTCCTTTATTGTTAGAAGGTAATAGTAATCATTTTGGATTTTTGCCATCTTGTCTTATTTTTATTGGTTATAGACGGAATTCACGGCTGCCCTTAGACGTCCATTGTAAGTGAACGTGAAATAAATTTTTTTCCTCACTACAGAGAAAGGTGTCAAAATTTGCCATTACAAATGTGGTAGAGAAAACATGGTAGCTAGGGATTTGGTTAAAAAGCAATGTAAGTATTTCTTTCATTCTTCTCTACCTTGTTTTTTTCGTCTGTTCTTTTGTTTGCGTCGTCTTTTCAGGTTTTGTATGATGTGAGAGGCATCTTGGAGAAGAACAGAGATACATTTAGAGACGATATCCTGAACTTGCTGAAGGACAGCAGGTTTGAAACACACACAACTATGCATGTGTATTCCCATACAATACACATACAGTATACAAGCCATGATCAATGCCAAGTGCATATATATGATTATGTGTGTGTGTGTGTGTGTGTGCCAGGCTGGACTTCATCTACGACCTGTTTGAGCAAGTGGGTAGCAGGAATAATGAAGAGACCCTGAAGATGGGCACCGCTCGGAAGAAACCCACCGTGAGCTCCCAGTTCAGAGTGAGTGCTCCGGTACCTTCTCCACAACTCCAAAAGAGAAAAACATGGATTTTCCTCTAATTTCAGGAAAATGTATGTGTAAAAAACTGTGAAACTTTTTCCCAGGAGGCCACACGCATAGCATCACAACAGTTTGAAAGCGAATGGTGTTACAATTCTACAGATAAAAGATGATACAGATCCAAATAAAAATGATCACTGGTGCTTGTTAGTTCTTGTCTTGTCAGAATGTATATTTTTTATGTGATTGGTTTTCTCTCCTGTCACTCAGGACTCTCTGCACTCCTTAATGGCCACGCTCAGTGTGTCCAACCCCTTCTTCGTGCGCTGCATCAAAACCAACATGGACAAGGTGAGATATGGGATATCATTTAAGGCCACTTTGACCACTTTATATTTTTTTCCCTGGCGTTGATTAATTTTGAATAATAACAGCAGCTCTGACAGTAAATCAGCTGCGAGGCAAATCACAGGTTTATATTAATGTGCGTTTTATGGTTCGTTATAGTTTCTATAGTAACAGCTCTTTCACCAGGACTTGTACGGTGGACGCTCCACGTATACACACTTAAAAACCTGTAATTGTTGATATGGTGAAGTTTGAAATTGAGAGGAAATGTTTATTTAGCATTTATGGAAGGAGTCTGAAGTGTGAGTGTTTTCGTAAAAGTCGACAGAGGAGCTTCTCGGTAACATGACAAGCTATGTTTTTTCTCATTAACCTCAAGAGAGAGAGAAAAACAAGAGGCTGGTGATGGAAGGACTGTTTATAGCTGCTATAACATGAATGATAACAGCAACTAACTCGTGTCCTGGACGTTTCAGAACATTAAATGTAACTATAAACAGATAAAAAGTATGTTGTGTCGATCTTCAATAAATACAAATTGTAACTGAGAAGTTGATGTTCTACTAGTGGAATGAAGACACTTCGGGATGCGCTATTATAGAAAAATAAATACACACTGGGGTGGTAACAGGAACTCTTCACATCATTGTTCGGCTGTTTTCCGTGATATAAGACTTGATTACGTTTTTGGCCATATTTTCTCTGACGAATAAATGAGATATATTGTTTTGGGAATGGTGACAGTGCTGCTCCTTCCCTTCCTATGCATTCATCAGTGTTTTTTTTTTGTTTTTGTTTTTTTTGCTGTTGTTCTTTGGTCCTATTAAAGTGGCGCAGTGAGAAAATGAATCGGACCAAACAGCCAATGAATCAGATGATTCAGATTTGACAAGCAGTCGCATCTTAATAAGAATTCAGATCATTCAGTGATCAGTGTAGCGTTGTGTTTAACTGATATATAACACTTTATACCACACATCAGCATCATCCAACTCATCTGAATATTTTTTATTTTTTTATCTCTATAGACACCCAACAGGTTTGACCCGGAGGTGGTTCTGAATCAGCTGCGCTACTCGGGCATGCTGGAGACGGTGAAGATCCGGCGTGCAGGGTTTCCCGTCAGACGCACTTTCAAAGACTTCTTGAGCAGGTAAGGGTTTAGTAAACATGAACGACTGCACCAGTTTACACTCTCAGATAGTTTATTCACCCACAACGACTTCATATTATTGTCTATATGAAGGTATAAGATTATCCTGAAGGATGGCGGGAAAACGGCAGCAGCTGATGGAGATGAGAAAAAAAGGTGCACTGATCTGCTCACCGAATACGACCGCACCAAGAAAGACTGGCAGCTCGGGAAGACCAAGGCGAGCCCACGTGTCTTTCTTCCTCTTTTTTTTTTCCTCAGTTCGTGTTTTTATGCGCGAGGTCTTCGTTCTTACACTTTGTCCTGTCGCTCGTAGGTGTTTATGAAGGAGTCTCTGGAGCAGAGGCTGGAGAAGGAGCGAGACGAAGTGCGCCGTAAAGCCGG
The DNA here is from genome assembly GCA_037576675.1 of Pangasius sanitwongsei. Lineage (NCBI taxonomy): Eukaryota > Metazoa > Chordata > Actinopteri > Siluriformes > Pangasiidae > Pangasius > Pangasius sanitwongsei. Next base: position 31,549,766 of record CM075004.1, on the reverse strand, counting down.
CCTCATCATACGAGCGCACCTGCTCGCTTACATAGCGAGGTATCTGTGTGTGTGTGTGTGTGTGTGTGTGAATATATACGTGTGCACATTTACTGTTGGAAGCTGAAATCAAGTAGCTGAGAATATTTTTTATTATTTACTACATTTATTATTAAAATTTGTCATACTCTATATAACACTATAATATTATTGTATTTGTTATTTGATATATTTGTACAGTTTTCGTACATATTAATATAGAACACTATAGAATAATAACATCAAATATTTAATATTTATTTGATAAATTATTTTTATTACTAGTAAAATTATTTTTCTATTTCTATTTACCTTGTATAGTGTGCCTTGCATTATTGTGAAAATTTATGAGCGATGGCCTTGATTTTATATTATATATTAATAGAAAACATTGCATACCGTATAAATTATTTTGATTACTGTTAATATTAATGTCCAATTAGTACACATAAACTTATTAATAACCTTTTCTTCATATTTTGAAAACTGATTGCTTATGAGTATTCTTATGACTTTATATTATATATTAATACAAAATATTATAATATATTACTATACAGTATTTTAGTACATTATTTATTTTATACATTTTCATTGATATTAATATTTATTTCCACCTCAGAAAACCATTCACACGTGATCTCTCGTTCCAGGAAGCAATTTAAAAAAGCTCTGTCCAGCATCGTGACCATCCAGAAGAACTACCGTGCACATTTCTACCGCCGCCGATTCCTACGCCAACGCTCGGCCGTGCTCGTCCTGCAGAAGTGCCGGCGCGGGCAGGTGGCGCGGTGCAGGTGTCGCAAACTCCGAGATGAGAACAGGAAGAGAGAGGAGGAGGAGAGGAGGAAGAAAGAGGCAGAGGAGAAGAAGAGAGAGGGAGCTGGGGCACGGGTGAAAGGAGAAGATGCAGAAAAAGGAGAGGATGAGGCAGCAGGAGGCACTCAGGTGAGCAGGAGGGGATTTTATACACGAAATGAGTTGTAACCTTACTGGTAGGTACAGAACTTTCTGACTCTAATCCCAAACAGTGAAATGTATGTCTCTCACTCTCTCACTCTGTTTCTCTCCAGCTCTCTGAGGAGGAGCAGAGCCGTCAGATGGAGGAGATCCTGAGGCTGGAGCGGGAGATCGAGCGGCTGCAGAAGCAGAGGGAGGACGGCGTGTCGCAGCTGTGTGAGAGCTCACGGCAGGAGCTGAGGCTGCGCCGTCACGCTGAGGCCCTGCGTCTCAAAAAGGAGGCATCTCGTGTCGCCACTCAGTCGCTTGACCTGCAGAGCTTCGCTGGCATCCAGCCTGAACAGAAGGTCCCTGCGCCGCCACCGTTGCCCACTGCGGCTGAAGGTTCCAGTGTGGGAGAGGGTCGAGTCTCGCTGCCTGATTTCCCTCCTCCGGCTGAGGTGCCTCCTGATCAGGAGATCTTAGCCACGCTGCCTCCACCACCACCCGCCTTCGCTGAGGGCACGCTGCCATCCTCTTCACCTGCTGCTGCGCCGACCGTCCCCGCGCCTCCTCCTCCGCCTCCTCCGCCTCCTCCCCCACCTCCTCCTCCACTCCCAGGAGAGGCTGCACAGGTGAACATGAACGTCTCCAAACCGGAGGAGGAGAAGGAAGTGTCCAAACCTGCAGAGCCTGAGAAAGAGGAGAAAAAGCCAGAAGAGGCAGAAGGTGAGGCAGCGGATCGGGGCAGCAGGCTGACCGAAACCGAGGAGCCGATTTACAGCCTTCCGCTGGACACAGAGTCTGACTACGACCAGGACGAGCTGGAAGAGGGTCAGAGCAACAACGCGGCAAACGACCCGGAGCACGCGCGCAAGTCCACCTGCACCAACGCCAGCCAGGAGTCGTACAATCGCAGCTCAGACTCGGTACGAGACACACACAAACACACACACAAACACACACAAACACACACAATTTCTATTACAATTTTATATATTTTCCTATTTTCGGCATCTTATGCTTTTTTATTTCATTTTTTTCTTTTGAGCATTTTGAGCTTCATTTTAATGTATCAAAGGTGTTATATAAATAAAAGTATTATTATTATTATTATTATTATTATTATTATTATTATTACTACTACTACTATTACTTTTACTATTATTATTCCTGTGTCAGGAAGTTAGCACACTAGACTTCATACACACTTGACAATGTTTAAACATCCTCTCTCCCTCTCTCCCTCTCTCTCTCTCTCTCTCTCTCTCTCTCAGTATGTGGAGAGTGATGAGGAGCATGACGGTCTCGCTGATACAGATGAAGAGCTGTCGAACGGTAAAGGCAACGTACTGAATGGTAATGGGCCTCCATACTTCCACAGCTACCTCTATATGAAAGGTGAGTGAGTGTGCAGATGTTGTGTAGTAAAATATTGTGTAGTCAGACATTTAGAGCTTGTAAGTCAACACTTCTTCATGCCTCTCTCTCTCTCTCTCTCTCTCTCTCTCTCTCTCGCTCTGTGTAGCGGGTTTGATGATCCCGTGGCGAAGGCGCTGGTGTGTTCTGAAGGACGAGACGTTCATGTGGTTCCGCTCCAAACAGGAGTCTCTGAAGTCGGGCTGGCTGTATAAGAAAGGCGGAGGACTGTCCACGCTCTCGCGCAGGAACTGGAAGATGCGCTGGTTTGTGCTGCGTGATTCTAAGCTCATGTACTTTGAGAACGACAGCGAGGAGAAGCTCAAGGGCACCATTGACATCCGCTCAGCCAAGTAAGGAAACAGACTAGGATTGTATCTTGTTTCTTTCTATACTGTCAACTGCAAAATTATTGGCACCCTGTCTGCAGTTTGTTAAAATGGTCCTTGGGGGGTTGAAAAAAACTTTGCCACCTACTGTATGTCTTTTCTTTCTAAGAGAAAGTAGTGTTATTATAAAAATACATTCTTATGAGTATGATAATACGTATTTTGGCAGCGGGTAGGTGTCATGTAAATCAACTTTCCTATGAATGCACTAGATCATTTATGGCTGATTGGCATTTATCACTACACACACGTGAGGACGAAGAATTTTTAGTTCGGTTTAGTTCAACATTTACACACTGATAGACTGATAAAGATTGAAAATGAGGTCCATTGTGGGTAATTTTGATGTTACATGATCTCCATTGCCCATTCTTCTGAAGGGTGCCAAAAAAATTTGTAGTCGATTTATACAGACACACTCTGTAACATGGTGTTTGCTGGTGTTCTGTTCAGGGAGATAGTAGACAACCACGAGAAGGAGAACGCACTGAACATCGTGACGGATGAACGGACGTATCAGGTGTTTGCCGAGTCACCAGAAGATGCCAGGTGATCCAGCGCACTACCTCTGTAAAGGGTTTCCATCTGTTTCGCATTAGAATCAAGGGCGGTATGATGCGAAAACAGCCTCCATTTATTCTCATTTTATCGAAAATGATTATCATACCATACCATAACTGATATACAGAAATCAGGATGAGTAAACAGGAAGACAAGAGAGATGATGCTTTTCCTTTAAGAGGCAATATATAAGGTGTACATTGTTTCAGAAGATGATCTGTGGTCAGATGTGGGCAAGAGTACAGCTTATTAATGTCTTTATTTTGATTGTAATTGACTTCACGGGGAATCAGAGGCCTCCTAGAAAAATTACAGACTGCTTCTTTAATATGTGTGAAACACCTTATTTTCTGGTTATGTGTTCTAAGTAATGCTTAACTGCTTACCACTGTGTGTGTGTCTCAGTGGTTGGTTTACTGTGCTGAGTCGGGTCCACACTGCCACCCCCGAGCAGCTGCTGGAGATGTCCCATGAGCAGGCGAACCCAAAAAACGCTGTGGTATGTAGCTTTTTTTTTGTATCTGCTCCACATACTACAACACGTCCGTTCACAAGTCTACATTTAACATTCATCATGAATTGAAATGGTGAGTTGATTTTTGATAGTTTGTCTGCGATATTTTCATGATCAGAATATTTAACATAGCCAGAGCGTTGAAGACAAACACACCTCCTGAACTCTTTTTCATCTCTCCTTCTCTCTCAGGGCACTCTGGATGTCGGACTGATCGACTCTGTGTGTGCGTCTGACAATCCAGACCGGTGAGTATTTAATATCAACAGTTACACCACAGAACTATTGAATTCTCCATTCTGATTGGTCAGAATGTGTCGATTCATTTTCTGCTACAGCAGATCTGATAGTAGTGCCGTCTGCATGTTAAACCTGTGTTTGTACCCGGCAGACCTAACTCGTTTGTGATCATCACGGCGAATCGGGTGATCCACTGTAACACAGAGCTGCCGGAGGAGATGCACCACTGGATCACCCTCCTTCAGAAGCCCAAAGGAGACACCAAGGTCGAAGGCCAGGAGTTCCTGGTTAGAGGTCAGTCCTGCATCCAACCACACAAATGGCGAAGGAACACTTTTACTAGTTTGACTTTAAGCCGGAATTCTGTCTGAAAGAGGTAGCTGGCGTAGTGAGGCGACAGGTATAAGTATGTCTTCTTTGTGAACCAGGCTGGCTGCATAAAGAGGTGAAGACCGGAGCCAAGAGCAGTGCGCTGAAACTGAAGAAGCGCTGGTTCATTCTGACCAACAACTCTCTGGATTACTACAAATCGGCCGAGCGCAGCACATCCAAGATGGGCACGCTGGTGCTGAACAGCCTCTGCTCCGTGGTCCAGCCCGACGAGAAGGTGTTCAAAGAGACGGGTGAGCCAACATGACCCAGAATGTAGCATTAAACAGTGTGAAGGTGGCGTTAGAATGTGCTGTTATTGGAAATTAATACAACACGGACGGTAACAGTAACTTTGCTGATTCTTTTCCAATAACAGCAAGTGTTTTTGCTTTAATTATTGTACGATTAAATGATTACACTTTCTCTGTGGGTAAGCATTGTCAGTGTGTCCAATGTTGCTGTGGCTACGCTGTAGGGTACTGGAACATTGTGGTTCACGGGAGGAAACATTCCTACCGGCTCTACACCAAGATGCTGAACGAGGCCATGAGATGGGTTTCGGCTATTCAGGGTGTCATTGAGAACAAGGCGCCCATTGAGACGCCGACGCAGCAGCTCATCAGAGACATCAAGGTAAATGCTGCGATACACGGATATAGTTTTCTGGTCCTGATCGCAGAGTTTGGATTTTCTTCTAAGGCATGCTTGGACAGTAATGATATAATAATACAACAATAATTAAAAACATGATTAAGATACGCTCTTCTTTGCTTTGTTCAATTTATATTATGAATTTAATTTTCATTGTAGCCTTCCATGTTACTGTTTAGTATTACGTTGCCAATGATACATCTCAGACACAGGGTCCTTAAAAAAAATGCACCTCTGAAGGTTCTGCAAACTGAATTAATAAAATAAATAATAAAAGATCGACTTTTTATTGGAAAAACATTTTATTCAGCAAAACATTTTATTCATTTTATTTTATTCTGGATCACCACTATAACCACTTTTTGTCTTTTTTTTTTTTTTTTTTTGACCTTTATTTCTCGTGTAGGAGAACAGCGTGAATTCGGAGGCGGTGGAGCAGATGTATCGCCGGAACCCCATCCTGCGCTACACCCAGCATCCGCTGCACTCGCCCCTGCTGCCGTTACCATACGGCGAGATCAATGATAGCTGTAAGTGCTTATTGCATATTGAAATGTCATCAGGTTCTCTCTATGAGTTCAACTACATTACTTTACATTATTTTGGGTCTTCCTTTCCCTCCCTCAGTGCAAAAGAAGAAGGGCTACGGCAGCCTGCAGGACGAGGCAGTGAAGATTTTCAACTCTCTGCAGGAGATGGAGATTGTCTCCGACCCAGTGGCCATTATCCAGGGCATCCTGCAGACCTGCCACGACCTGAAGCCGCTCCGAGACGAGGTCTACTGTCAGCTGATCAAACAGACCAATCACGTGCCTCAGCCCAACAGCCCGGGCAACCGCGCGCACTGGCACCTGCTCACGTGCATGAGCTGTACGTTCCTGCCCAGCCGTGCTATCCTGCGCTACCTGCGCTTCCACCTCAAGAGGTCAGACACGCCTCACACTGCCACACCTCACAATCAGAATCGAGAATTTAACAGTGCTGTGGTATAAATCAAATAAATGTCTTGTGTATCAATCTCAAAATATGGTACTAAAAGCAGGCCAAGTTCCTAATGATGAAAATTTGTAAAGAAAATCACAAAATATGGTACACAATAGTATACAGTCACGTGAAAATCTGACCTGATACAATGTAAACGTAGTAAAGATTAAATTGTGATGCGACTCTCAGGGTGAGGGAGCGTTATCCTGGCACCGAGATCGAAAAGTACGCCCACTTTATCAGCGAGTCGCTGAAGAAGACCAAGACGAGGGAGTTTGTGCCCTCTCAGGAGGAGATCGCCGCCCTGCTGACCAGACGCGAGATGACCACCACGGTGTACTGTCACGGAGGAGGATCCTGCAAGATCTCCATCAACTCCCACACCACTGCAGGAGAGGTGAGAGTGTGTACAGTAGGTGTTAGGAAAAAGTGGTACTGTTCTCTCATTTTTCTGTTCAGTTACTCTTTCAATGACATTTTATGCTCATTTTAGATGTACGTCACCATGAGAAACTCTCATTTGTATCTGTATGTGTGTGAAGGTTGTGGAGAAGCTGATCCGAGGTCTGGCGATGGATAACAGCCGGAATTTATTCTCCTTGTTTGAACACAACAAGGTGGAGAGCCGAGCTATCGAGAGCCGTGTCATTGTAGCAGACGTACTCGCCAAGTTTGAAAGGTGCACAGACTATGCACTGTTTCAATAACTATAACATTTATTATATTATATACAATGTGTATATATTTACTAAAATCTTTGAAAGCCCATTTGATTTATTGCACACAGTCTTTATATGTATCTAAGATAATCTGATTGTTTTAATGGCCATCACTTGCAGACTGGCAGGAAGTGAGGAAGAGGAAGAGGAAGGCCCTTGGCGGCTTTATTTTAAACTGTATTGCTTCCTCGATGTGGACAGCATGCCCAAAGAAGGGGTGGAGTTTGCCTTCATGTTCGAACAGGTGAGCTTGCGATAACATCCACTCGTTAGTTATGTTTGACTTTTTATGATCTCCACCTTGAATATCCCACCCTAATGTTTCCCTTCAGGCTCATGAGAGTCTGATCAGCGGCCATTTCCCGGCCTCCGAGGAGACGCTGCAGCACCTGGCCGCACTTCGGCTGCAGTACATCCACGGAGACGTGGCGCGCACGCCGTGGAGCCTGAGCAGCGTGTATCCGGTGGGCCGCCTACGCACCCGCATCCTGCACTCCACCAAGGTCGGTGGGTCGGGTGGGGTGGGAGTTGCGGGTGTCGGTCCAGGAGGTCACACGCTCGAGAGAAGAAGGACCAGCTTCCTGGACGGCACGCTGCGGCGCAGCTTCAAGACTGGCTCGCTGAAGAAGCAACGTGAGGAAGAGCAAATGCTGGAGATGTTTGTTAAGGAGGAGATGTCGGCCACTCTGACCAGCGTCCTGGAGAAGTGGAACCGCCTGCACGGCATGCCTCAACACCAGGCTATGCTCAGCTACATGACCATCATCAAAGAGTGGCCCGGATATGGCTCTACACTCTTCGACGTTGAGGTGGGGTTCATTATTGGAATATATATATATATTTAACATTACAATAATTCTCAAATTCATTAAAAATAATTTACGAAATTTAGCAAAAATTGTTCAGCAGTTCTGCTCCAGTTAGTGGCAGGACTTATTTTGGACCCAGAAAAAATAATAAACTAGACATTATATATTATTGTGCATTACAGTTATTTTAAACATTATTATTATTATTATTGTTGTTGTTGTTGTTGTTATTGTTATTATTATTATATATGTTAAATAAATATATAATTAAATCTAATTAAATATATTTCTTTAAATTATAAAATGTCATTGAAATAAATATAAAATAAGTAAATATTATAATTTTTATATTATGCTATTTTATTTCCTGTTTTTATTATTATTATTATTATTATTATTATTATTATTATTATTATTATTGGCCCTCATATTATGTCCCTACATGATTTTTTTATTATCTCTTTTATTGTTTTTTTTTTCATTTCCTTGTGAAGCAATTTGGGCTTCATTTATGTATGAAAGGTGCTATACAAATAAAGAGCATTATTATTATTATTATTATTATTATTATTATTATTATTATTATTACAAACTGCATCTTTAAAATGGTATAATCCTCAGCAGAAATCTGACACAGGAAATGTCTAATATGTATGATCATGTATGATTACACATTTATATGATAATTGTGTTTGTGTGCAGTGTAAAGAAGGAGGTTTCCCTCATGACCTGTGGCTGGGAGTGAGTGCAGAGAATGTGTCTGTGTATAAGAGAGGAGAACCCAAACCACTAGAGACCTTCCAGTACGAGCATATAGTGTTCTTCGGTGCACCGCAGCCCAGCACCTACAAGATCACCGTCGACGAGAGGGAGATGTTTTTCGAAACTCCTCAGGTGAGTCTGGGCAAAGACTGTCCTGTCCTGTAAAGTTTCACTGTAGTTTCACTGCAGATTCAGTATTCGATGTGTTTGTCCTTGTTTGTGCTTGAAGGTGGGTGAGATCACAAAGATCATGAAGGCCTACATCAACATGATTGTCAAGAAGCGCTGCAGCGTCATGTCCGTCACCAGCACCGGCAGCACATGGATCAGGTGATCGAAACCAGCCAATCGGTTAGGGGCTGGTGAGCGATAAAATTACCAGCGAGAGAAAAAGTCCTTGTGTTGAACCAGGAAACATGAGCACACAGAGTGAAAAAGGAAGAGCAAAACAGCTGGACAACAGTTTATTTGATGAAACGTATTCACACTGCTACGAAGCACAACAAATCCTGCAGTCCTGTGATGTGAACCCTCCCTTAACGCTGGCACCACCATTGCTGGCCTTCTCTCTCATCTCAAATTCTTCTCTCTTTCATCCAGCCCTTCTCAAAAATGTTCATCTTGTGATGTTCTCGATGAACGCTGTGTGAGTTTGTGCTGATGTCGGGGACATAAAAGTGAACTCCTCCATAAGAGTCACACTGAGAGCCATTTTTAAAAGCCAAGGCAACTGGCAGCCATGTTTTTATTTATTTATTTATTTATCTTATTTATTTATTTATTGATCACCGATCAATTGATTGATTATTGACTATTGATTATTGATCAGTATCAGCTCAACTCAAGTCTTAAATCAACACAACTCATTTGAGCTTAACTCAAATCAGCTCAACTCAAATGAACTCCATTGAACTCAACTCAGTTCAGCTCAGCTGAACTCAAATCAACTGAAATCAACTCAGCTCAAATCAACTCCACACAGCTGGACTCAGCTCAGATCAACTCATTTAAGCTTCTCTCAAATCAACTCAGCTCAAATCATCTTAACTCAGCTCAACTCGACTCGATTCAGCTTAGCTCAAGTGAACTTAGCTGAACTCAAATCAACTAAAATCAACTCAGCTCATCTCAAATCAACTCAACAAAGATCAACTCAACACAACTCTAATCAGCTTAGATCGACTCAACTCAACTAAATTAACTCAACTCTGCTCTTCAACACAACTCAGATCAGCTCAACTCAAATCAACTCATTTGCACAACTCTGAGACTGATCAGAGACCAGAAATGTTGAGTATTCACCCATTAGAGCCACTATAACAGTGATTGTGTGGCTGTTCTGATGTCAGTGTGTACTAAATGCTTTTCATATATCACCATCAAAATATATTTTATACTGCAGTGAAAGTCAGGACACATCGTCTAACGGACATACTTTAAATCTGCAAGTGCAACAAAAACACATTGAATCCCTGCATTGTACACACCAATGCACAAATAGGCTAATGAACAGTGTGAATGCACAACAGTTTTAAAAGTCTCTACATACCTCCGTGTCCCCAGTACGGCAAGCCAAAACAACTGACTACTGAGAAAATATATCAGTATTACACCAAGCAAGGCCAGTGTTAAACTGGGGACGTTCACGTAACCAGCGCACAGATTTTTTTAAAAAATGCTGACTTTTACTCAGTAACTTTTGATCAAAAATTGAATCAGTATCGTGTGTACCATGTGGCATTCATCTGCACATCCAGTACGTTAAAAAGGATGTTTTTGAATGCAATCTTAGCTACTGAAATCAAAATCTTTCCTCCATTAAATGAACCAGTATTGATACTTTGAATCCTACCATGAGGCTTTTTTAACGTTTTCCACTCAAATGTTGTTTGCGAAAACTTGTGAAAGCAATTCTGGCAGAAGTTAGCAGGAGATAGCTAGTCGCTAAAAATGATCGGCTAAAGTTTCCGGTTGCTCCCTTAAGGATTTTTTTTTTTTACTTGCACTCAAACTACCCTAACCACCCTACTAATGTCATTTACACAATCTAAAGAGAGTTTTGGGTTTTTTTTCGTTAATGAACACAGCACAGAAATATGGAAGGTTGCAGACATCAAGAAGCAGAGCAATGACTCTACTGTGTAATGGTAATGTTAGCTAGGCTAAAACCAAGCAAATGATAGCGACTTACAGCAGAGATGTTAGCGTTTTATTATCATATAATTGCTGTGACCAAAATCGTCATTTCTACCTGTAGTATCTCACCGAAAGTCTGTTCCTCACACGTCAGTCTCGGGTTTATAGTCCTGAGGGCATCACCAAGATGGCCGCCAAGTAGACAGACTTGCCTATAAGCGCTCACAGCTGAAATGCGACACTTGTGAATGTCAGGTAACTTTATAGAAAAACCATCCAGCAATCTAGTTGGTTTACAGCTACTATGTGGGCGAAATATTCGGAACACTAACAAATTGTACCAAAAATAATGACGCTCACTTTTCATCAGTAACAAGCCACACTAATATATTGATGGGATCCGTTTTCATTTTTTTTATTTCGTTAGCAGTTAGGCATTTTACTTCGCTACATGCTATCTTTTGCACTAAAAAGCCCACAAAAAATAACCAATGTTTAACCCAGTTTTTAGAAGAAAAAAATCTTAGTGTGATTTAACTTTAATTAAATCTTAATAACTTAGTGGGTCAGTATTTTAAACCGTATATGTGTAAATCAAATACCTTGTGTGTCTAGTTGACACTCTAGTGTTAAAAGCACTTAGCAGTAATGTATTATGTGACATAGTATTTTATGTATTTTATCCCACATCGCTGCTGAATTCTCGATTCTGATTGGTCAGAAGGTGTTACTTAATTTTCTATAACAACAACTCTGACAGTAGTGCAGCTGCAAATCACAGGTTTATATAACATGCTCGTTCTAATACGTTACCGTTTCTGTAGTAACAGCGCACACAGTACACTGTACACAGGATTTGTTTACCGCATCCTGCACATAAACCAAATTAAAAAATAAACTGATTAAATAAAAATAAAGAAAAACATAATCACTGATATGGTGAACTTTTCTTTGAGGAGATGTTTATTTAACATTTATGGAAGGAGTCGCCAGTGTCAGTGCTTTGTAACAGTCAAAGGTAAAGCTGCAACTTTAAGTTTTTCAACATGAGAATGCCTTCAGAACAGAGGAAAGTGAGGTCATGACTGTTTATAGCTGCTATAACGTATGTGATAACAGGAACTAACTTGTGTCACAGATGTTCCACAACATTAAATGTAATTATAAATGGATTAAATGTATGATGTGTCTTACTTTAATAAATGAAACAGTCAGCATTGGCTGTGGTGTAAGAGGTGTGGTGTTACAGGAAAATAATGAGCAACGGGGTGGTTTGATGCATCCCGACACAAAGTGGAGTTATTGTTAACACCCTGATGAAACCTTATGAAACCCTGTCCCCAAAGACCCCTAATATACTAATATACTTTACTGGACAAATGCTTAAATAATATCCTACATTACACTCATATCATTGACTCTTCTTCATCACCACTCCAGTATGAGTGTCTCGTATGCCTGTATAGACTTTTTTAATAAAATATATAAATATAAATCTACCGTATCTCACAACAGTACCTGTGTAATTTTGCTGTTTGATATGCAACTGTTTGTCAATGTCATGCAAGGTTTTTTTGAGTGTATGTCTGAGAATTTTGAACTAAAATGACATGAGCAAAAAATGATTATGGATTATGGTTATGATTGTGGTTGTGGAGAAATAAGCATACATGTATAGGTATGGGTGTTGTGATTGTTATTTAAGGCACAGATTAAGGTGTGTATTGGGAAGGCAGGTGGGCCAAGGGTTGGTGTATTTATTTCTTCTTACGATGTTAACGGAGAGAGCGAGGGAGTGGGAAGGTCAGAGATCAAACTGATGGTGGATTGATGCTCTCTGTCTGTGCTGATCCAGGATCAGGTTTACATCTAAACCTTGATTACCAGTAGCCTGTTGTGGGTGCTGGGATTGTGTGATGAGAGATATGGATGCACAGAAATGATGTGTTGAAGTGGTGTGTACGTGTGTGTGTGTGTGTGTGTGTGTATCCTATGGCAGTGTTGATTGCTGACTGAACAGCCAACCTAGTTCTTACAATGCCTCATTATAACGTAACACACACACCAACACAAATACATGCATGCAAGCCACACACACACACGCACACACACACACGGCTGGCTGGTTCTATCCCTCATCTCTCTCACTCTTTACACTGGGACCCTTGCTCAGCTGCAGGCAGCCAATAAAGGGCCTGAATGTAAATCTTCCTCATTATCATTATATGACTCTATATAAGATTAAAAAATATGACTGTGCTTGTTTAAGAGAGAGTAATTTTCTTTTTTTTTTTCTTTCTTTTTTTTGTAACTGGCTTTACAAAATGCTTTAATAAATTATTGGAATTTATCAACGCAGCTATTTGTGTGATTAATTTTATCCAAAAAAAAAACAAACAAAAAAAAAAAACAGGACTCAGCCTGACACAGAGACAGCGATGATTGAACACGGCAGTTGGAGTGCGTGCTAGTACATCTGTTATTATCAGTGTAATAACAGAGTATTATACAGGTTTGCACACCCCAGCCCTTAGCATTCAGGTGATAATAGCAAAATGTAACTCTGTTTTACAATTTGTCTACAATGTCTACAATACAATATTAAATTAAATGAAAGGGGGTTGTCAGAGTCAAACTCAAATGAAAAAAAAAAGTTTTAAATCAGAGAAAAAAAGATTAATACCCTTTCTAAATCAGGTGGTTTATGATATATTACAAATAAAAGGATTCAAAAGCTTTTCAGAGGATGTAAAAGACCAGTAACAATTTAGCAAACAAGTTATTAAAAACATTTCAAGTGATATCATTTAGGATTTTGTCCATTATTAATATCTTAATATGCCATATTTGACCATTTCCCCCGAACATAGTTATGATAATCCAGTGTCACCCAGATGAGGATGGGTTCCCTTTTGAGGCTGATTCCTCTCAAGGCTTTTTCCTCATGATGTCTCAGGGAGTTTTTCCTCGCCACATCGCCTCTGGCTTGCTCATTAGGGATAAATTCACATGTTTTCAATTTATTTTGATTTAATTTAATTTGAATGTATTTATTTCTATAAAGCTGCTTTGTGACAAAGTCCATTGTTGAAAGCACTATACAAGTATTAACACATCAAATTGAACACAATTAATGTTTTGTTGGTTAAAATGAATTTTGATGGTCTTGTTCATTTTGTTCTGAGGGTATGTAAACTTTTGCATGCAACTGGAATGTGTGATCACTTTAATAATGAAGAAAACAGGACAGAAGTGCGCAGTGACTGTTAGACATGAATCACAGACAGTGCTGTGAGGATGCTGCACCTTTTTCAATGGATAAATAATAGATATTAGTTTACGACGAACATTCCTAAAACATTCCTAAACATTAATATCAGCAATAACGTTCAATAAACAAGAAAAATGTTCAAACTGTGCTCAGGCATTTGTGGTTATATGATACAATACCTAATCTTGGGTGTGTTTATTGTGGTATAAGGTTAGCCTATTCAGTAAATTAATCCATTTCTAAAATAATAATAGAAATATAATGATTGGTAAGTTCACAAGCTGTAAGATTGTGTTCACTTGCAGTTTAAACACTTTGCTAATCGTCTTTGTTGCTAATTACTCTGAGCCGCCATATTGGAAGGGGCGGAATTCAATTTAGTAGACCCATTCGTCGTTGTTTGTAGTTACTGTCCCGCTTTACCCTGATTGAACTGGCTGTAACTCGCCTATACTGAAATGCAATTAAAAAAATTTAATAAGCATTGTCAGTATTTTGATTGAGCCTAGCTTCTGGAAATGTAGCTAAATGTAGCTCATTACTTACTTAACTCCAGCGTAAACTCTCTCATAAAATATATATATATATATATATATTTATATTCCTGCTGCAATTTGAAAAGTTGCCCCCTCCAAGATGGCGGAGCTGTAGCCGTATCTAAGGTGTCCTTTTTAATATGGAGGGAGAGTACATCACGTGACTTGGTGCGCCTTTGCCCCGCCCCTCACTGAGCAAAAGCAGTCAGGCAGCGGTGTGTGTGGTTGCAGGTGCTTTACTGAGCGCGCAGTGTTTTATCGCACAAAGCACTGCTTCTGTACCTGAACATTCGTGGATTAAGTCTTGTTTGTGGACATTTTAATGAAGATAAACATGAATTTGGGGATCCGCATTTCTCTGTTTCTGCTGGTTTGTGGTTTGAGCTCGACCTTGGCGCAGTCTAACATAAGTAAGATGATACATATGTGTGTGTGTGTATATATATATATATATAGATAGATAGTTCTTTATTTTTATTATATGATTATAGATATAGATCAGTGTAATAAACATATGTTGTTTTTGTGTACATGTTATTATTTAAACTGTACAGCTATGCAATTAAGCAATCTTTATACATTATAATCTATCTCAAGAGATCACCTTTTTTTTCTAAAAAAAAAAATCCCTTCATATATATATAAATATATATTTTTTTTATCTAATTACATTATCTGATAATGGAGAGACATTACAATACAGTAACAAAAGTAATAAAAGTTTTGTTTTAAACAGTTTGTTTCGGTACATTCCATTCCATCATGAATGATCACCTGTTTTTTTTTTTTAAAAAAGTGATTTTTTTAAAATCTAATAATATTAACTGATAATGCACAGACATTACAAAACAGTAAACACATTCAACAGCTGAATTACATTTGTAGCTGAATATAATTCAACTAGGATTATCATTATACTATTTTTAATTTGAACCATTTATTTTTATATCACCCTTTCTTCTAAAATGTTTTTTCTTTCTTATTTTTATTTAATCATCTCACAAAACACTAAAAAAAAACTCACATTACATAGATAATTCAGCGAGACGTTAAAGTCTCTTCAGTTTCAGTGGTACGTCCTGTACATAAGATTTCACTTGAGATAAAATGATCATTTTACTTCTTTTGTATATAGTTTGCTTTAAACACAAAGGCACATAATTAACCGATACTATATCTGTTCCTTTTCGTGTGATCTGTTCTTCACAAAACCCTGACATCATGTTTCTTTTCATTTTAAAACCAAACCTGTTTGACTATAAAATGATGGACTTAAAAAACTGAGTATCCAAAAACACTCTTATCCCAATTTGTGATTGTTTGAAAGCCTCTGTTGTGCTGTACATCTGAATGTACCAACTCAGTGCTCAAATCCCTTCAGTCCTTCGTCCTTTATTCCTAAGAGACCTCGTGCAATCGCTTGAGTGTGTTGGTAAAAGTAGGCCATGGAAACATCTGATCCCACAGAGGTCCGTGTGTTAAACAGACCTACAACTGGGTTGAACCAAATGATTTCCTGGATTTCCAACTAACATTTATCGCATGTTTCTTGCTGTTTTTCTTTCTCTAGCTTGTGAGAGCAAAAGCAAGACAAGCTGCGAGGAATGTTTGGCTAATGTGTTGGTAAGCAAGGCCTTTTTTTTTTTTTTTTTTTTTTTAAATATACTTTATTCATTTATTTGGCACTCCAAAGTCTATGGCATTTTTCAGTATTTTTTTTTTTTAATTTATACAATTATTGAATTCTCGACTCTGATTGGTCAGTAGGTGTTGATGAATTTTCTATAGCATCATTTGTGACTTTAAATTTTCCAACACAGGATTTTTTTTTTAACACAACAAGCTACATTTTTGTATTATTCATTTCACAAAAAGAGAGAGAAAACAGAGGCTGGTGAGGGAACGACTGCTTTATAGCTACTATAACATAAGTGATAACTAACTTATAGGTGATAAGAACTAACTTGTTTCATAGATTATCCACAACATTAGATATAACTATAAACGGATAAAAAGTACAACTTGTAGTAAATGAAAAATCTTTGTTTGTAATCGTTGACAGATTGCTGTGGAAGAAACACATGCTGTTATTGGAATAATCAGCTTCATCACTGATTATTTTCCTATAAAACCCCTAAAGTGTATTATTTCTAACTTAAAATTCTCTCATGTTAGTTTCATTTTAATTTGAACTGATCTTTTGCAGTTGATTAGAAGATGTGTAATTATTTGCTCTCCTGTACAACTGGTGCATTTATCTCACCCGGCCGGGAGAATGTGTACATTTTATTAGTCACGGTTTTTACATTTGATATGTTATTAGTTATCGTTTGTGTTTTTCTCTCTTTCCACTCCACCGTCTCTCTCACCGTTTTAACCTGTCACTGAATCACACTGTCGAGTATTTGCATGTGGACACTGCCTCGCAGCTGTTCTGTACCACGTTTAGGAAGTGAAAAGAAGGGAGACAGTCTGTGTACAACCAAGAAGACAATAGGTCAAGTTGCTTTAAATGACATGCTGATAGAAAGAAATGAAAAAGAAGGGAAAAAGAGAAGCAGGAGTGTGTAGGAATTGAGGAATGGGGATCTGGTGTCTCAGGTGTTTTGTATGTGTATGTGGTATCTCTTAATCACATCGTCACACCTGAGAAACAGGTCTGGGTAGTGTGTGTGTTTATGTATGTGTTCACTCTCTCTGTCTCTCTATCATTATAGAGTTGTCTTTCTGTCGAAACTGTTAAAAACTGTATATTAATGTGATTAACATGATGAGATTGTAGTTTTATGAATTTCAAATCCATATTCAGATCTTAGTGGAGTTCAGTACACTGGATCTTTGAACAAATCACTGTCGAAGATTCTTTGCAAATATGAACTGATTATCTCCTCCCTCTTGTCCAAGTTTCGTTAAGAAAGAATCAGTTCTTCTTTTTCTGCTAAAGCTCCTGCATGAACTCGGTCTTTTCTACACAGATCCATTGTTCGTCCTACACACTTAAAATGTGCTCGATTAAATGAACAGTTCAAAAAAAGCAACATTAATGATGTTATGCAACACAGAATTCAGTTGTTTGACCAAAAAGATTGCTCATGCGAAGAGTATTTTTAGTACAAAATAATATATCCATGCTGTTATGTGCATTTATTGCACATAATCATAATCAATCACAATTCTACAACATCAAAATAAATGGTAAAAAAAAAAAATCCAAAAACGTCTTGTTTGAACCACAGAAAAGAGTCGGAAATTTGTGTCTTGATGTAGTGACTGAAGTTTCATTAACACTCCTTACATAGAAAAAGAAGTAGAAAAAAAAAAGCATCCCTGGCATTGAGATATTTATAAAAGATTATTGAATCCAGTGAGTAAGAGGCACAGATTTGATTCATGTCAGTGTACTGACTCAAATGAATCACACTCAAAAAAAATTAATCTGATGGGGCGGGGCTAAAAGAAAACGTTTCATGAGTTGCATGTAAAAAAAAAATATATATATATATATATATATATCTGCATGTAAAATGTTTGCAGATTATGGATTTTTAAGTTTACAGTTATGTTACCAGGACCAAGTAGCTTCCCACCATCAGTAGTGTGTGTGGTGCTGGTACGAGTGTAAAGGCTGATTTATACTTGCTGTTAACTAGGCGTACACGTACTCAAGATGGCCGCTACTACTGAATAAACAAACTACCATCGTTTATCAAATCGCATACTTTTGTACAATTCTTGAGTGTTGACACTAACTGATTTTTCTATTACAGTTTATGTTTGAATGTTAAAAACCTACATAAATTTACTGAAAGGTCTGTTTTGAACCAGTCTTCTGGATTTTCTAAATATTTCTGAATGCACGGTGGGGGTTTTTTGATTTGAGTCACGCCCACTGCAGAAAGTTTTAAAGAGAAGCAGAGCTCGTCAGTCTGTTTAACGTTACTGTGCCTGAAATCGCTAAACACTTGGAAAGCAGATGGACAGAGATGTTTCGGCTCTGATGTGCCTTCTAGTGGACACCACTTTTAATCCTTCAGATGTACATAAGACACGCAGGCGGGAATGTGAACAATTACGCTTGCGTAGCAGCTGCTCACGCGCACGTACGTGTGGTGAAAGTGAAGTATATTTGTGTTTTAACAAGCACACCCCAGTTACTGCATGTTTAAAAACACTGAGTGAAACACTTTCTGCACTTTATTACCATATTCGAGTCTTCAGCTCATTTCTCATATAAACAGTGTGTGTTAATCATTCTTTAACCTTCATCAGCGTCAGGTTCTGACCTCAGGAATGCTGTCGGTTGGATATTTTTGGCTTGTGGATTATTTACACCCTTTCATTGCTCAGAAATTCCAGTCATCCTGCTGCACCTGATATGCTCGTACCAGCACCACGCCCATTTCATTGTCTCTGCAGTTTGCATTGGTTCAATCCAAACATATAGCTGAGTAAGTGAGTGGCCCAAACACTTTAACCGCTGAGCCTTTGTGGGTGTTAATGTTTCAGTTTACATCCTCATTTCATGTTTATAAAAACGCAAAGGGCAAAGTTTTTTTCTTTTCCTCTTTTTTTTTTTTTTTTTGCAAAACTGATTGATCAGATGGTAGACTGATGATGATGGTGATATAAGGCAGGGTTGCTTAATGGTCAAAAAAAAATAAGGTCAGTAAAAATTCGGGCTGTCTCAGATATAAGGAACATTTGCGTAAAATGCAGTTTGAATAACATCAGTTCATTATTATACGTTATTATGCATATTAGGCGTATGCATATAACGCACATAAATGATATCGTTATATAAAGTGTACAGATGAGAATGAGTAACAGCAATCACATAAAGTGCAAGTAGTCTACTCATAGTCATACTCAATGATAGATACACATACACGTGACAGACTTTGCATTTACAGTTTGCATAAAAAAACTTGTTTGGATTCGATACAGTAAATCTAAGATATGCAAAATATTTAACGTCTATTAAAATTACCCTGCAGTAGCAAAAAGATGACCCAATTATACACAGAAATCATGGACCTGGCACCCCTGATGTAGAACATACACTCTATGGCCAAAAGTTTATGGACACCTGACTGTCACACCCATATGTGGTTCTTCCACAAACTGTTGCCACAAAGTTTGAAGCACACGATTGTATAGAATGGCTTTGTATTTCCCATTTTCCCTTCACTGGAACTAAGAGGCCCAAACCTGTTCCAGCATGACGATGCCCCTGTGCACAAAACAAGCTCCATGAAGACAT
>CM075004.1:31485722-31530086 GCA_037576675.1 Pangasius sanitwongsei | reverse complement strand
AGTGCCTGATCTCACTAATGCTCTTGTAGCTGAATGAACACAAATCCCCACAGCCACGCTCCAGAGTCTAGTGGAAATCCTTCCCTGAAGAGTGGAGCTTATTATAACAGCAAAGGGGAATAAATCTGGAATCAGATGTTCAACATGCACATATGGGTGTGCTGGTCAGGTGTCCGAATACTATTGGCTGTATAGTGTATAATAGACACAGTCTCACCTCCTTAAACTCATGAAGGTACCTGCAGGTTTTCCTAATTGTGTGATGCACACTTGATTGTTCAGTGCTCTAAACTGATGAAAGGTCTCTTTATCAGCTGACGAGGGAATTGAGGTGTGTTAAGAACGTCAACAAAAACGGCACAAGAGGAGGTGTGGCAGTCTGGCACTGAGCTGTAATTAGACCTCTTAGGCATCATAGTTTAGGGCATTTTAAATCCCTGTATGTCATTTGCCTTAAATGACATAATGCTTGGGGTGAAAAATCCAAAATGAAACATGAGTCATAAACACAATTATGGAGATTTGCAGGGAATTATTCTTAAAACCAGGGTTCATTTACACTTAATAGAAAACTACACAAATATAACACAGTTATTGGTGTTTTAAAGTAAGTCAGCGCTGACTTAAGAGACAATAGACCTAATAGATGATTAATAAAAAGAAAATAATAATAATAATAATTGGTCTTTTCTGTTGATTTTATGCCACTTTGTTAATGCTAATAATAATAATAATAATAATAATAATAATAAAACACCTTATGAAACACAGCATTTAACTATAAAATTGTACTTGCTAAAAATGTACTCTATTATTTTAAATTCATTTACTCATATTGAAAGAAAATCGATATTGCGAAAAAGGGTGGGGTGCTTGTGTACTTTTCCATACAGAGGTTATACTTTTCCATCCAACTTTATTGTTTAAAATGCAAAATAAAGATGTGTGTTTGGAAAAAAAAAAAAACTCTTTATCAACAGTGAACTTAAATAATTAACTTGAGTTAACTTTCCTTTCAGCTTTTTAGCTTTCAGACTGGGAAAGATGCGAAGGAACTCATGAAAAATATAAAATAACTATTAATGTCTATTAAATAAGTAATTTAATAACAGTATAGAAAAAAAGATCCATCCTCAATCATGTGTCTGATTGAATGTACTGTTGACATCTGAGTGGAAAACGTTTTCCTTTTTTTTTTCCTTTTAATATTTTGGTATTTAAACCTGCGCCTCTTTAAAACTGTTTTAAAAGATGTTTTTAATAAATCCGACATAACTATTACTAATTTACTCAAGCATCCCTGCATATACTGAGCACGTACAGCTTTTATTGTGTACTATTTGCTCTGGGAAGTAATTTGGCCAGTCTGAGCGTCTTATTTCTTTTTTTTCTTCTGTTCTCTTTTGCAGTGCCTGTGGTGTATAAGCACCGAGTCATGTTTGACATACCCTTACCGTACTATCCTGCCTCCCAACTCTCTGTGCCCGCTGAAAGAAGCCCGCTGGGGACAGTGCATGAGTACGAGCCTACGCAAGCCTACTGTACACTTTATACTTCACACACTGATAACAAAAGCCAAGAGCTGATAGCATTTTTGTTCCAGTGCAAACCAAAACAGAAACCTCAGACTTGAGTATAAATGTTTGTTCTGACTGCATGCATTTACGACAAAATGGAGACAAAGAAATGTACTTAATGACAACATTACTGCGTTTGGTTTCATAAATGTGGTCAAGTAGAACGTGTAAAGATATTAATAGTGAAAAAAAAAATCCACAGAATGTTTGAATCTCTCTTTCTGAATGCGTAACTCTTCTAGATCTCTTACATTGTCTTCAGTCTGGTCTGGGGACAGAGAGGCTCCTTTTAAACCTTTCAGACAGTTTACATTTTGGACTGTTGTCTCGTCCCAGTTCACATCCACGTTTCATTTTTAACCTCTTGCAATTCTTCTTATTTGTAGATAAAATTGAAATTTTTTTTGCACAGAGCCACGTTTGTATTTATAGTTAAGGAATTTAAATCCTGTCATTATCTAATAAGCTAATTAGCTCACTTATAGATGCTAAGTGCTCTGCTTCTTATTGTACTCTTTATTTTCTTAATGACTCAGTAAACTTCCAGACCCTGATCATTACGCTGTCAGTGTTTGGCGGGGTCATCATCATCGCCTTCTTTATCTGCCTCTTCTGTTGCTGCAAGTGTGAGAACTGTGGGTAAGTTCAAAAAACGGCCTTTTTTGACTCTCTTCAGGCAATGTAGACGTCTAGCATTAATGCACGTGGTGCTGTAAACTTCCGGCAGTGACATGAGTTTATTTACGTCACATTTTTAAAATCATAGTCTGAGCAAGATCCTATAGACAAAAGAGACATGGACATGCTTTTGTCATTGTTTTTCGTTCCACAAAATCTCCCGCCTCTTTCAGAAACTCCATCCAAGAGCGCAAGATGCAGCGGAATGCAGACAAGAAGTCATCCGCACAAGAGCAGCGGTAAATTTATTCATGAAGAAGATTCAGTCTGAGGGTGCTTTCACATATGCAGCATTTAGTCTGTTTGAATTGAACCCTCGAGTGTTTTCATGCTCGGTCCGGTTCTTTAAGTTAAGAGTAATCAGACTCCGGTACGGAACAAAACAGCCGGTCTGAGAGCGTCAGAATGTAGTTGGGTTGCGGAGAGAAAGTAATTCGACTCTGAATCGACTCGTGTGCAGGAAGTGAATCAAACTTACCGTGCAGCATTTTTGTAGACGTGAGCTGCTAAATTGAGCCGCAAGGTGCAAACTGAGCCAAAGGACAGAGCTGTAGAGCTGCAGAAATGTAATGTGCTCTGGAGATTTGAACAAATCTGAAAATAATTCCTGGATGTGAGACTGAGTATTGAACCATTTGTTTAGCCCTGACTTTGTATTCTCCATACTTCTACAAGGCTTGTTTACGTTTTTCCATCATATTGTTACAAGGACATTTTCAGTCCTATATGGCACTCAGATAAGTTTTTTTTTTTTTGCATTTGGTGTGTTTAATGATGTGCTGTGTGAAAACAAACCAAATAGCTAATGAAACCATTCAGATTTGAACTCGAACAAATGGACTAAAAGGTGTGAAAGCACTCTTAGTTTGTTGAAACCCTGGAATTATAAGGTTCTATCTGAATAATGAGCTACATTTTTACATGATATTGAATTTTTTTTAGATCTCATATGCCAAAATAGCTTAGAAATGTATGAATATATATATATATATATATATATATATATATATATATATATATATACTGTATAAAGTTAGAAAGTATCCTCTTTGAGTGTCAAAACCTTTGGCTCAATAGCTTAAAATCACAAAGCTGTCAGAAGGAATAACACACGACAGACCGAGCTGTTATACAAAAATAATGCAATAATCCTGTGGCACGAGGCTGAAGCCGAGTGTTGCTAACCCCACTGAAGTGCATTGTTTTTGTATAACACTGCTGTCTGGACTGTGTTATTACACCCACTTATACCACAGCAATTTGCCAAAGATTGCAATGTGTAATTTATTAATAAACAACACATTGTGCATTTTAACGTTTATCCTTAGATTTAATGCTGTGGAAGGTCCGAGAGACAAGTTAGTTCCTGGTCTCATTTACGTTGTAGCTGTGATAAACAGTTGTTTCCATCATTTCTCTCTCACAAACACACACACACACTGATCGTTCAACCACGCTGTCGTATAAAACCTTATAATTCCAGGGTCTTGAATTTAGTGTCATTATGCTTCTAGTTTGTTAATCTGATTTAACTTTTCCTCTAGATACTAGTTACTCAATTATTTCACACACATAGAGATCAACTGACCGTTTATATTGTTACATATAGAGTATCTTAATGTTTTCTGTGTTCAAATGTTCATATTTATTCAAACACACACACACACACACACACACACACAGACTGTTAGCTTCTCGGATACATATCTCAGAACAAAAGGTTGAATGCCAGTGTCAAGTTGGACGTCATTAAAATTTTCCAGCACAAACCGGTTTGACCGTCATACCTGCCTGAGAAATTGTGCATTTCTTCTGTGTGTGTGTGTGTGTGTGTGTGTGTGTGTGTGTGTGTGTGTGTTTACTAAAAGAATGCATTTTCTTAATTTACAGGAGAACTGAGATGATGGCGAGACATGATGAGATTAGGCAGAAATATGGTAAGCACTTCACAGAGTGGTTATGGTTCATGGTATGAACGCAGCATTAAAAGAATTCTCTTGCTGACTCCAGCACTTTAGCGATCAGCACGCTGAAATCTGTTAACGTGAACGTCAGTGTGTCTAAATCCACATCCTATCCACTATATGGTGTATTTTGGGAGCCACAAAAATTTTGGCAGCCTGTAGTTTAGCATCTAAATAATGTAGCAGGTATAGAATACCCATAATGCACTTTGCTCGTAGAGAATAGGAAGTGCTATTTTGTTTGAAGTAATGGGTGAATCAAAAAAAAAAAAAAAGTTTAATTGTTTTAAACACTCTTTGAAATGTAGGTATGAAGAAAGCGTTTCTTTTACAGAGTAGGAGAAGCAAAATGTTTAAAACGTGATTGTGTAAAAGGAAGCAGGAAGTCATAATGTGACACGGCAACTATTCAGTAAGAAATAAAACACTCCTGTGCTGTTACAGGAAAATAATTAACGACCGGGTGGTGTGATGAAGTGGAGTGACTGTTACCACACCAAAGCTGATTATTTTCCTATAACAGCACATCCTGAAGTGTTTTATTCCTTTTCTACGACAGCAGTGTGTGCATGATTATAATATTGATCATTCTGATTAAATATGATTATATACTTTGCTAAAGAATGACACGTGATACTTTTTCTCCATTTATAGTTACATTTATTGTTGTGGAACATCTGTGAAACAAGTTAGACATTTTGTTTCATTGGTATACTTACGGCCGCTTTTTAAAAACGCTGACGGAAATCTTCTTCTTCTCATGCAGGTTTCCACTATAAAATTAAAACTCAAAAAGCTGACCTTGAGTTGTGCTCATGTGTAAATATGTGCCTCTCTCTCTCTCTCTCTCTCTCTCTCTCTCAGGTCTCAGCAGAGGCAGCGCTTATGCCAAGTTTGACAATTCTGCTTAAGAAAAGCTTGCCCTTGAGCCCTCAAAGCAATCACTGAACCTTTCCTGGCTTCTCCTTCAACCCAGTGCTGCACTTTAATGCTGTCTGATGAGTTCCTTTAACTGGGTTTTGATCGCTCAATAGCACAGCTTACTGGACGATGCTAACTCCTGAACTTCTTCTCAATGTTCACTCCATACAAGCTTCCTGCAAACCGTAGAATTTATTTATGTAGGTCAAAATGAAAGTCATGTTTTTAATATAAAAAAAAATGAAGACTGTTGGACTGTTGTCATTTAACTGTTACTTGCAAAAAAAAAAGAAAAAGAAAAAAAAGAACAAAAGGAATTAAATTCTTTTTATACAAACATGCTTTATGTGTTTTTCCTTTGTCTGACTGTTTCACCAGTGGCATTGATGCTCTGTTGTTACATTCACTCATTCAGTCATCTTTGATAAGCACTTTATCCTGGTCGGAGTCTCGGTGGATCCGGAGCTTGTCCCGGGACCCCTGGAGCTTGAGAGGATAATTCAAATAACGCCAACGTGTGTTATTTGTCATAACTTTTTATTTATTTATTTATTTTCTTGTGCGATACTGATATTTTGGAATAAGCAAATTAGCCTTCTAAAAAAGTCACATGATTAAATATGACTTCTGAGCACCCAAACAATCATGTCCAATCCAGATATTTCTGTAAGAGGTTTAAGAATCACATTATTATAGTCGTCTAGTTGAAATAATTTCAGAATCCAAGTTAAAAAGCTAATTAGAAAATTAGCATTCCAAGGTTGTTGTTGTTGTTGTTGTTGTTGTTTTTTGCAAAACATTTTTAACATGTACAAGATGGCTGCCAAATTTAAAATGCAAAAGTCCACTTCCTCTTAAACACACGCCTCCACCTAAAGTCCCGCCCACAGAGTTTGATTGACAGGAGTATCTCTGACAAACAGGAATTTGAATTTATTTTTTATTTTTTGTATAGTTGAAGATTAGATTTTCTAGCTTTTCCATTTTTTTTTATAGCTTTTTCAATATGCATTTAAGAAATTTTTTTTTTTTACATTAAACTGACTTAATTTTTGCATTTTAACTAACAATTGGACATTTTCTATACAAAAAAAAAAAAAAAACAATTAAAGTCTAGTTCTCATCAGTTTTACAGCACTTACGAGGAAAACACACCGGAATGAACAAAATGAACTCCATGTTTTTTTTTTTTTTCTGTCCTCAGTCTGGGCGGCGCTTGTTGTGCGCGAGCCCGGCGCGTTTGAATCAGGGGGGAAAAAAAGAAAGCGCGCACTAGTGACGCGCGCTCCCGCGAGGTTCGGACCACGTGACCCAGCGACGTCCAATCACGTCCGTAGGAGGTAAAGAGTGGCGCGTTCTCGTGGCGGCTGGGGAGGACAGGCAGTTGTAGAGAGCGCATCTTGTGTAAATTAAAACAAACCCATTCTTTTTGGCAAAAATGTCCGAGGATAAGCCTAAGGTGAGTTCTGCACATTTCTTTTTTTTGAAAAAAGAGGTGTGATGGAGGATGTTGCAGACTGCAGAGTGAGTTTATTGCGGATGGCTTTGCGCAGCCTCGCTCTACAGGGCAGATTGCGCATTTTGTGCGGGAGAAATGGACGCCGGCGTGCAATCATTGTATTTTTTCCGCTCTTTCTCCTCATCTAAACGTTTAATCCGCGTGTGTGTGACTTTCAAAATGTCGCCTTGTGAGAGGATTCGAGGCGACGTTGATTAAAACTGTGATGTTGTTTGCTTCTGGCGCGATTTCCCCCCCCCCAATCCGCCGTCTTTCCTTTGCGGGTTTTCTTCCTTTGTGAAAGCGAAGTGGCGCTTCTCGGCCACGTTACGCAAGTGGCGTAAAAAAATGCCGCAAGCACGAGAGCGCGATTGGTTGCGCGATAACGAGCCGAGAATCGGCGGATTTCATAAGATCTCCCCGGTTTAGTCTGTATATGCGCCTGAAACGTGCAGCACGAGCGGTTTCTTTAACAGCGGCCGCTGCTGCTGCGCCAGACGAGGTGCGAAAATGGCGCAGCGTACTCTACGCAAACAGCGCATCGCTCCAACAACACGATGATGGATGACCGCATGTTTATCGCGACATGTGCCCGGTGTGGTGGGTGGCTGTTGTTTTTGGGGACTAATTTAAAAATCTTTGATATTATTAACGTAAGCGCGTCCAGCTTCAGCTGATGAGAAATTTGTACGTATCTTACGCAAAAAAAAAACGGTATGCACGAAAAACCAGCACGCGCATAACAAGCCAGAAACCAACCCCCCCCTAATCCCCCCTCCCCACTCAGAAATCAACAAAATGTTCTCCAGGCCTGATTCAGGATGTAAATACAACATGTTGCTTGAACTACACATCCATGGAAAGCTTGTGCATGCATTTTTAGGCCATGATGTCATTGCTTTAGGGTTTATATTGTGTTTTGTGTGTTTTTTTTATTTTTTATTTTTATTTATTTAGGAGGGAGTGAAGACAGAGAATGACCACATCAACCTGAAGGTGGCTGGACAGGACGGCTCTGTGGTCCAGTTTAAAATTAAGAGGCACACACCGCTCAGCAAGTTAATGAAAGCGTACTGCGAAAGACAGGCGAGTGCCTCGCAATGCTTCCCTGTTTTTGCGTTAATAGCAGAATGAGATCAGATATAGTTTTCGTTTCACTTTGATACACTCGCAGGAAAAAAAAATGGTACTGAACCTTTACCCTTCCTTGTTGCTAGAGTTTACCTGTGCATCATTCACCTGGAAATGTGGAAACAGCATTCCTTAAAGAAAGATTTAAAGTACATTATTAGACTGTAATTAGTTTTTTGAGTAAACCTTTTAAAGGTACACTGTGTACAGCTTTCTAAAGAAAAGACACATACTAAAGAGTACTGCGGGTGTACCCTTAAAAGTACCACCACAGCGAGGAGGAAAAGTACAGCTTAGTACCCTTTTTTTTCCCCTCATACTGTACTTTTCCAGAACGCTCGAACCTGGAATGACACACTAAAAGTTGCTGGGTGGAAAATTTGGGTTAATTTGGAAAACCTAGCTTTGGGTCCAGTATGGACTTTACCCAGCCGTGTTGTTTTACCCCAGCAGCGTGGGTTGGGATTTTATTTTATTTATGTATTTATTCATTCCAACCTGTAGGTAAAATAACAACTTTTCTGATCTGTAGACTCCAGTGCTATCTGATAATCCGAGATAACGTTACAGAGAAGATGCGAGGTAGCTAGCTAGGTAGTTTAACTAGCTAGAAGTAACGTTTAAAGTTTTTGTAGCAACCCAATATTAGGTAGCAAAATGTTCATTGTAAATATACTTATGTAAGAATTTAACCTAATCTTTCTTACAGAATTTATTTTCTTACAATAATGCTAATTTGACTTATTTACTTATTTTTCCAGTAAGCCTACTTCATCCTCGCAAACAATGTTAGCTAGCGAACTTCTCGTCAGCGGGGCTAATATGTCATGCTGTGAAGCCGAGCTACATGTTCAAGTCATTTCCTACATATTGTCTAGATTTTACAGAAATATAATTTCGAAAGGCTCAACTTAACCTTTAGTTAGGTGCGAACAAAAACTTAAGTTTCTTGCAGTTGCAGCTGATTTCTGTTACTTCAGACTTTTTCTGGTTTCTGCTCTGTGGAAAATTCCAGAAACTGAATCTTGATGCGTTCCCAAACTCAGCATCAGCCACTAGATCCTCTGGATCTCCACCCTTAACATAAGTACTGGTCTTGCTCTTATGTTGTTGTTTTTTTTTGGTTGTTTTTTTGCAGGGATTGTCGATAAGACAGATTAGGTTTAGGTTTGATGGACAGCCGATAAACGAGACGGATACACCAGCACAGGTGAGCTTATGACCCTCATCTACCCCTGCGTTCACACCAGCGAGCAACAAAGCGACGCTCATTTTCTATATACGCCATTCCAGCTACAGCGCAACAATTGGATTGAGATTCTCTGAAATACGACACGATAAAGCAACAAATCCAAATGATTGGCTCAAGTGATTCCTCGGACCAACGCTACAGCACGTGTGGTCCGATGTTTCTTCATGTCCCCACTCACAACTTTGGTTCCTACCTGCAGCTAGTTTCCCATTTACTGTTTTATCTTGCAAAAGTGGAAGAAAAATGTATTATGGTTTCATTTCATCCTGTCGTTTAGAAACTCTCATCGAATGTGAATAGAGACGTTACAAAGAAAAATAAAGCTCGGAAAGGAAGTAGTTTGCTTTGCTAATCTGCCAGCGGAGCTAGTACGTGGCCGAGCACAACGTGTAAATCAAACATAAATGCATCTTAAACAAAAGCATTGTGTGTAGGCTAAACATTTTGGCTACATTCTCACTGTGACTTGTCGCTTGCTAGTGTGAACGTAGGGAAAGGTTTCTTATAATGAGTTGTCTGTAAGTTGCTAATATTGATGGTGGTTAAAGTTATCCTTGAGGAGATGCATTCGTGCGTTTGCATGGGTTTTGAACAACTCCCAATCATCTGTACTAGCATACTAGCCACAGTATTCGGTATAGCAGCTACCTGGTAATGTTAGCATTATTAAATGAAAATGTCACTGTCTTAACAAAACTTTTTCTTGTTTTGGCAGTTGGAAATGGAAGACGAGGACACTATCGACGTATTTCAACAACAAACAGGCGGCCATCGCTAAACCCTCTCCTCCACACAGCGGGGCTCTGCCTGGGCTGTTTTATTTGACTCGATCCCCAAAATGTTTAACTGTGCTGTTTATTTACTCCTTTTTGTCATGTTGGTTTGGATGTCCTCCCTAGTTTTCATAGGGTTGGGCTCTCATTCTTTCTTTTTTTTTTGTCCCCCTCTCCCAATATTTAAAGATACATGAGGTAACGTGGCTAAGAGGCGAGTCCAAGATGGCTGCCGTAAGGTTCAAAATGGCTGCCGCTGTATGAACAGAAGGCCCATTTTCTTGAGAAAGCCAAGCCCTGAGTTTCCTGTCCTGATAAATAAAAACAGTTCATTCCCATTATCAGTATGAAACCTGCCAAATTTATGAGGAGACCTGATTTTTTTTTTTTCTTTTTTCTTTTTTCTTTTTCTCTGTCTTGTGCAGCTTTAATTCTATTTTTAATCCACGTCATGTTTGTTAGTTGAACGGATGCCCATCCAGCCTTGTTATTTGGTCCAACTGCAGAGATTAAAGGGAACTTCGGTCTCTTCTCGGACCAAATCCCAAATATGTCCCGGATTAGTCCAGGTTTTTATTATAAATCTCATAAGTCCCTATTTTCCCCTGTCATCTCTGATCTTTCAAAGGCAACAAGTCATCACTCTCTGCTCTGTGACTACCGTCTGTCACCCCGAAGAGGCATAGTCTTATTCGTCCCCCGTAAAGTCTGGCGTCCATAAGGGTTGGGACTGAATCAGCGTCCATGTGGTCTCATTTTTTTCTGTACTGATTTGTACATTATTTGTTGTCCTTTACTACTGTATACAATAAATATAGTTTGGTACTCAGATTTCTTGCCAGTGCTTTCTGTCTGTGTCTAAATCTTGTGTGAATACACAAATTTTCAAAACTCAAGCAGATTATTGTCCAAAAAAATGTTTAATATTTTATATATACAGATAAAAAATCCATACAAACCAACTTTAGGAGAACTTTCAATACATAAGCAAATGTAAAACAGCACATGTATAAATAAATGCAAAGGCACCTGAACTTTCAACTTTGCATAGTGTCTTAATGTTTTTAAGTAGCTTCTCTATTGAGTTACAGTAACAGAGAGCTGTTATATATTATACAAAATATATTTGATGGATTTTTAAAAAAAACAAAACAAAGAAACCTGAAGTGCAAAATTTTTAAAATTGAAGAAAATCAAGTGTCATGTAGCCCATTTTCTCGATAGCTACTATTTGTAATCATGAAATGATGTAAGATCCAGATTTGCAGTATTTGTTATAAAAAGTCTTTTTTTTGTGAAATCTTCATTGAACTTTTTGTGTGTTTACTTTGCTAGAAATAAACAAGCACCACAACATAGTTGGACTTCCAGACTGTGTTTCTCCGGGACACCCTCATAAAAACACCGAAATGGCTTCCGAGTGGGAGAGTCTGAATATAGAGCCATTTTGGAGAGCATTTCCTGCGGATGGAGTGCTTGCAGCACTGTCAGTAAACTTGTTTCCCCTAAGCTTCTCCTACACAGAAGTAGCCCTGGTAATCTGTATGTTCCCTTCATTAAGTGTAGGAGTGCTTTGCTTCATTCACATTCTTGATGTATTGGAAATCTTTAGGTGATTTGGCGTAGCTAGGAACAGACACAGTGCCACACGGTGTCTCTTGTTGTGTACAGTTATTTACACATCATTTCCTCCAGCTCAAGTCTCCTCAGCTCATAAGATGAGACGAAACAAACAAGCAAAGAACTGAGAGATCTTCCAGTTCCAAAGGGTTACTACATACAGAACTGTATGCCCTCAAGCATGTTAACCTGAGTATATAAGTTTTCAGCTTAGCTTCATTGAGTAATACATGACTGATGTTGTAAAAAAAAAAAAAAAAAAAAAAAAAAAAACATGCTTGGAATTTCTGGAAATCATTACCCTTCTTATTTACTGAAGCACCATGTTGCTTTTACAGCTTTTCTTTCTTTCTGTATTATGACACTGGCCAGCTGGGGGATGCCTCTTGGTGTGACTGATGCTTGAAGTTCACCACAAGGTTGCGCCAGTGGGCTACAAAACCAGTTCAGAGCGCAGCTTTAGGGCGTGCGTTTACACCAACCCAGCTTCTCTGCACATCCGATAAAACTGTCCTCTCTGTGCAATCAGGTTAGCGGGGGAGTCCATCTCCATTATGTGCCCTTTGTCCATTACAATAACTCTGCAAAGGAGCAATACAACGTGATTAATTTCTGGTTTTGCATCTTCTTTTTTTTTTCTAATGTATTACTACCTCCAGTCTCAACCAGATGCCCTGGAGAGCTTTCTAAAAAAAATAATCGAATAGCACACATCCTATTCGTATGTGTATTTATATCTGTTTAGAACACGTTATCTGTTCATTGTGAATAATGTATTCCTATTCGGTTACATCGCTACAAGCTACATACTGTAAACACTTACTTGGTGTAGTCCATGATGGTGTTGAGTCTGTGTGCAATGGTGAGCACCGTGCAGTCCTCAAACTGGCTGCGGATGGTGGACTGGATTAGCGTGTCCGTTTCCAGGTCCACTGCCGCCGTGGCTTCATCCAGAACCAGGATCTTCGTCTTCCGGAGGAGAGCCCTCGCCAAACATACTAGCTGCCTCTGGCCAAGACTGTAGGACAAGAAAACAGTGATCCTCTAAAATTCATGGAACCACCAACGGCCAATAGAGATGTAAATACGTTAGCAATATGGAATGTTAAAAGGCCAATGAATAGTATCGTGGATATTTAGCATCATTCAATCGTTAGATGGTGTTATAGAGGCTCAATGTTCTCACCTAAGGTTTTCTCCTCCTTCAGAGCACTCGTAACTAAGTTTATCAGGCAGCCCGGAGACAAAGTGCTTCAGATGCGCCAGTTCTAAGGCGCTCCACACTTCCTCATCCGAGTAGGCGTCAAATGGATCCAGATTCATACGCAAGGATCCGGAAAACAGCACTGGATCCTGTAGGAACATGCGAGAGAACCAACCAGAGGAGACTTTTAGAAGCCTTTCAGATATAATGCTAATTGCTAAAGCTAATTTGATATACCAGTGGTTATGCTATTTTTTAAATTGCACAAGGTACGTGTTTTTTTTTTTTTGTTTGTTTTTTTTTAAGTCACAAGACTCTCACCTGTGGAATGATAGTGATGCGGGATCTCAGATCATGAAGTCCAAGCTTAGCAATATTCACCCCATCTATGTAAATCTCTCCTTTCGCTGCCTCCAAGATGCGGAAAATTCCCAGGGCCAGTGATGATTTCCCTGCACCGGTCCTTCCTACAATGCCGATCTGAAAGCATAGCAGTGCAATTTAATGATTAACGAAAATGACATGCTGTAAATGATGCACTAAACTGAGCAGTATATTGGTATGATGAATTAACAATCCTTTTATTTTACCTTCTCTTTTTCTTGGATATGTAGGGAGATCCCTTTCAAAGCAAACTCAAGACCTTTACGGTACTGCAGTCCATAATCCTGGAACTCTATGGTTCCTGTTTGAGGCCAAGCAAGTGGGAGTGAAATGTCTTCTGAGCTCCATGCAGCCTGCAAAGAGAAAATATAGAATGCTTTTCTCCCCATTTATGGACAAATATGATTCAAAAACTTGTTTTGATTTTAGGCCAGAGGTCGTTTGTATTCAATTACACACGTGTCAGAATACAGGATCAGATTTGACTTTTGGAATAAAACACTTGGGGGTGTGCTATAATAGGAAAATAATCAGAAACAGGGTGGTCCTATAACTTATGTTATAGCAGCTATAAACAGCCATTCCTTCACTAGTCTTTCTAGGGGGGGGGTTTGGAAATCGTAATTTCCCATATCAAAAAAGTTACAGCTTTACTTCTGACAGTTACAAAACGCTGAGACTGGAGACTACTTTCATAAACGTTAAATAAATGTCTCCTTACAGAATGTCATGATTACATGTTTTTTTTCTAAACTGATTACATGGAGCATCTGCGTCATACAAGTCCCTGTGACTTCATCGATACTACAGAAATGATAAAACGATTTTAATTAATATAAACCTGTGATTTGCAGCCCGAACTACCATCAGAGATGCTGTTATAAACAAAAAAAATCAACCAATCCAAATCGAGAATTCACTAGCCCTGTGGTGTAAAACTGTATAAATATATACACAGATGAACTGGCCCACATTGTTCAGTGTTTGCTCACCTCTTTGGGCGTGTCTGCATACTCTTTCACTCTCTCAACCGACACTATGTTGTTCTCCACATCTGTCCATGACCGCACAATCCAACTGAGGATGCCTGTCACCTGAAACAAAAACATAAAGCTTAGTTCAAATCCGTACTGGAAGTTTGGGATCTGGATAAGCCTGGACTAACCCTTTCGGTTTCCTTGACATCTCAAAAAGCCCACAAATGTAGACATATTCAAACAGGTAGTGCTTTTGCAAGATGGTAGGATTTTCTTTGAGGTTAGACAGCATATAAGACAGAACATTGCAATAGCGGAAAGAAGATAAGAAAGAAGGATATAGTGACAGCTCCAGGAGATAATGTTGGGATTCCATGGTTGGAATTGCAAACATTCAGTAATAACTCTCACCTGGAGGGAGTGAGACACCGCCAGGCCAACAATCCCAGGACTCAGAGTGTCTTTGCCCATCACAGAGAGAATGGCAGCAGCGAGAACGACACCATTACCCAGGAGCTCCAGGTTCACAGCCAGCCACCTGCAGAGGAGCAAATAAACACTTGCCAACTCCACGGATCCCACAGGGTTTTCTTTTTTTTTACAAGTCTTGTTTGAATGAAAGCGATGTTAACAGCTGTGACGTTTGCAAAGAAAGGGTATAATCCCAGTCTCTTAACACTTTTGACCTCTACAAGACCTCTGTAGCTTTTTTTCTGAAACTGGTTTCAAATGTCCGTGTGCAACGTTTGCAAACAAATGGCAGCCTATGCCTTCAGAAGGTCACTTTGTTATTCCATACTGCTACCTTGGCATTTTTTAACAACACTGTAACCTCAGAATGTCATGCTGCTGGATAGAGCAAGAGCATAGCATAGGAAGGAAATGTGTAATGCATTTGTTTATATCACTCTGGAGGAAGTAGATACATTTGAGACAGGATGCAGTCCAAGGATAGCATTTCAGGGTCAAGAGTCTTGCTCAGTGGCTCAACAGTGGTTCTCTGGCAGTACTTGGTTTTGACCCTTCTAATTACTAGTTAACCACTAATTTGTATCCAGAGACTTTTTCTGTAACCAAAGTGTGGCAGAATCCATTCCAAGAATGCGTACATCAGAGCTGCTGAAGGTTAATGGCTAAATTAAAGAGCCCAACAGTGGAAACTCTAAGGTTGTTTTCACACTTGTGGGTTTTTCTGGACTCTGGGCCGTTTGCTCATTGAGTTCATATAGTTCATATTTACATATGGTTCACAACAGTGTGAAAGCTGTTTTCAAGCCTGAAAACAGTCCAGAGAACCAATCCCTGGTCCTCAAATGGTGGTCTGGGGCTTTAACTGAACCATGGTGTAGTCTGCAAAGGTGTGGAAGCTATCTGCTTTCAGCACTGCATGCCCAGTAACATGATTGGTTCAACTTGTCACATTACTTCCTGTTTCTACTTTCGAGATGCTGGTGAAAGGGTTGTTATTGTCAGAGGATGAGATGGAACTTCTTATACAAGAATGGTGCTTGAGTATTGGTACCACAGGAAAATAATAAAAATAAAAAAAATCAGCAAATGAACCTTTGTGCAATCTGTGTGCACAAAGGTTTGCACTATACTTCTAGGGGAAAGCAAACCTGCAATTATGAGTCCCTCCCCCAAATGAGCTCAGAACTGGTCCTGGTTGCAGACTCATGTATTTGGACCAAGTGTGAAAACCTTTATAACATTGTGATCATTGCGCCTGAACTTTACCCACTGAGCAACCTGTGACCATCAAGTAAGGGCAAATCAATAGCTGAACTCAGTAGTTACAGATACCACCCTAGTGATCATATTTTCCCAGAAGCCAAATGGTTAAATGTCTGATTATGTAAGGAACCACCTTTGAACAGCAGGGTGTCTTACCTGGTTGCTACAAATCGGGGGAAGTAGGCAGTCTGGTTGTGATCCACCCTCTGATTGGCCTGCAGAATGAAGCGTGGTTGCTCACCAAAGGCCCGGATCACACTGGCACCTTGCACCGTCTCGTTAAAGTGGGTGTAGATGGGAGAGCGACTCACAGACTCCAAACGCCTAAGCTGGCATGATGTGGCCACATAGAAACTCTTCAGTGAGCAAGTGAGAGAGATAAAAAAAAAAAAGGTCAAAACCCAGTCAAAAGAATCCAACATTCCTGATGGTAAAAAAGTCCAATCTGAACAGCACGGTTTTTGTTTACCTGCACAAAGGCGTAGAGCAGTGCCAGAGGAAGAATGATGACTGCGGCAAAAGGTGTGGCAAGCAGCACTATGATGCACACCTCCATCAGCTTGAAGACATAGCCCAGCATCATCTTAAGTCCATCAGGTATCATGCAGTCGATGGCATCGATTTCCTTGGCGAAGCGATTTAGCAGATTGCCGCTGGGAGTGGACTCAAAGAAGGACATGGGTGAGTGGAGCACGTTCTTCAGCAGGTCCAGGTGCAACTGGCGAGAAGCGATGATTCCCCCAATAGAGATGGCCACTGTGGTGCCAAAAATGGCTATGCCTGAAATATAAAATAGTGGGGTTTTTTTTACGTGGCAAAACATGTATAACAAGACTGGATTTGTGGGTTAGCAAGCTAAGTTCAAGCTGATAGTAGAGTTGAATAAAAGTATTTTTGGTTCAGGCTGCTTATTCACCAGCAAGTCAAGGAAGCTGGACTTGTGTTAAATTATCAAAGATGTTTCACCACTCATCTGAATGCTAATAAAGCCCACTGATTATGTACTGGTAGTTAAAAATTTTGGAATTGTGTATAGGACTGGGCAGTATCCACTCATCAATTACCTTGTGCAAACCCGAGAGCCCCGTAGACTCCCAGCTTCATGTCGGTGTTGAGCTGTGTACCGTTGATAATGGGCTCATCAGCCCACATGCTGAGCCAGTAGTTGTATGCCAGAGAAGCTCCCTGCTGAAAGGCGTACAGGAAGAGAATGGGCACGATCAGAGCCAAACCGATGGTGCGGAAGTACTCGACATACATCTCCAGTTTCACCTGGAAAGGTAGATGGAGACAGAAATCTGAGCAATGCCCATATAATAAGATCGAATACAGCAACACAGCATTGTTCATTGGTTATCTTGCTGAAAACTGAAAGGTTTTAGTCTTAACTGTAATTTTATCCTTAGACTACATGACAAACTCACCCTGCCTATCCGAGCCTTGTCCACTTCAGTCAGTTTCCCCAGTTCTTCCGGAATTTGCTCCTGCTCAATATCAGGGTCTACACTCTGAATAGTGACACTGTTTGTGTCACCACTGAGGCAAAGAGAAGGAGGGTTAGTGAATGTAAATGGTTCCAGGGGTTTCCAGTTTTATCTGCAAGATTGGACGTCCTTGTACTAGTATTTCTTTGGGTATACTCACCCAATCAGTTGCTCCTGAGAGAGGTCCCTGGAGAATGGCATGAAATCTGTCACACTGAGCCTTGAGCAGGACTTTCTGGAGCCTGAAACAAAAAAAACAAGTTTTTCATTTGACATTAAAATTAATAGTTGAGCAATTTGACTAGGGGCTAATAAGACCATCCAAAAGGGATGCATCAATACTATTTCACTATTACCAGTATTGGTATCGATGCAACCCTACTGTTCAAACATGACGAGGTATTTTTGCTTAACACATTTAAAAAAAAAGATAGTATTCTGGACATACTGAAAGTGTTTGATGTACCTCTCTGTGTGGAGCACTCCTTCCTCTCAGAGCTGGCGAAAGTGTGGATGAACTCTGCGAAGGCTCCATTACGATTCAGCAGCTCCTGGTAGGAGCCGCTCTCCGTGATCTCTCCCTCAACCAGCACCAGGATCAGATCGGCCTGAGGCAGGAAGCTTGTCCCGTGGGTCACCAGGATGCGAGTCTGCCAAAAGTAGAACAATGTAAACCTTCATAGAAAACTGCACTGCCAGCCAAGTGTTCAGGGATAATTTTTAGAAGTGTGTTTGAGCATTTTTTGCATACAGTGTGTTATGTCTGACTCCATGCCAAATCCAATGCATGCGAAAAGCTCAAACACTAGCACACATTTGCTCACATATAGTTGTCACGTTCACTGATGTTAAAATGATGTTATTTCAATTCTCTCTTTGCTCTGTTAAAGAAAAAAAGAAAGCGCTTTCATTCACCTTGTCTCTCAGCACACCCTTGGGCCCGATGACCTTATCAAAGATGTGCTGACCCACATGGGCATCCACAGCAGAGAGAGGATCATCCAGCAAATAGATATCAGCTTTCCTGTAGACTGCACGAGCCAGACTCACCCTCTGCTTCTGACCTCCAGACAGGTTCAAACCCTGCGAACAATTTAGGAATTTTAAAACACACTCGCAAAAAATAGTTATGAAATATAAGTTTGTGAGAAGGACAACACCTTCTTCATAGTTAACTTCCTATAAATTCCCATCTCTGTTTCTCCACTAGTGACGACGTTTCCCCACCGTCTACCCCCAGTATTCAACACCTCCTACCCAAGAGTCTTCTGTGGACAGACCTGTTTATAAACCACAAAGCTGTCCAGAAGCCCAAGTTCTCAGAGTTCTCCCCACATTTTACAGTTCCACAGTCACTCAAGCAGTTTAGTTGAGGGGGTGTTCTGCACTTGCAAACTGACTATTTCACTGCAGGGATCTAGATTTACTCCAGGCACTATAATATCTTGGAGGTCAAATTATATGAGCTGTGTTCTGAAAAGTAAAAATCTTAGCAGAAAGGCACTCTGAGAAGGAAAAGGGGTTCTCAAGGGATCTTTGGATGTGTAAACAGTTTATACAAAGTTTAAACAGTTTAAACAAATCTATAACCCTTAATGGTTCTTTGTTTTATTTCTCTGCTGAACCTGCAAATAGGGTTTCAAGTAGATTTTTTTTTTTTACTTAAAAACACTTAACTATCCAAAGAACCCAAGAGGAACCCTCAGCGATGAGCAAGTTTATAAGTTTTCTTCTGCGAGCAGAGTTCATGAGCACCTTCTCGCCGATCTCAGTGGCGTCTCCTGCTGGCAGGATGTCGAGGTCAGGCAGCAGAGCGCAGGCCTCCACCACACGCTGGTACCAGCTCTTCTTCTTCTCCCTACCAAACAAGATGTTGTCCTGCAGTGTAGCATTTTGAATCCAGGCCTGCTGAGGGACGTAAGCCACCGATCCCTACAAACCCATTAACAGAGTCCACAAAAAAGACTCTATAAGATACACCAAGACGTAATCAGAATTATAAAACCTTTAACATATTTTATAATTCATCTATTTTTACCTTGATGGAAACACTACCACTTCTTCTCTCTGTCTCTCCAAGCATAGCAGAGAGCAAGGATGACTTCCCGCTGCCAACATGGCCAACAACTGCAACCAATGCACCACGAGGAACTCTCACACTGATCCTACAAATACCACACATACAGTATATTTACACACTGCTGCTAATTACCATAGGATAATTCATTCATTAAACCTATACCACAGCACTATGACAGCAGTTCTAACAGTAGTTCCAGCTGCAAGGCAAATCACAGGTTTATATTAACGCGCTTGTTCTAGGAATGTGTATGGAAGAGAACGTGTAAGGAGACATTTAACATTTGACATTTTATTTCACATTTTAGGAAGGAGTCTCCAGTGTTGGCGTTTTGTAACAGTCAAAGGTAAAGCTGTTTAAAACTTTTCCGACACAGGAAAGTCTTCAGGACTGAAGGCTTTGTGATTTTCTCAGCTGCGTTTTTTTTTTTTGTCTTATTAACTTCCAGAGAGAGAGAGGAAATAGAGGTTGGTAAAGGAACAAATGTTTTTAGCTGCTATAATGTAAGAGATAACATGAAGTTTCATGGATGTTCCACAACTTTAAATTAGCTATAAATAGATAAAAAGTTTGAGGTGCCATGTGTTATAAATAAAAATGTGTAATTTTTTAGCAAATTGCTGTAGTATAAGGGGAATAAAACACTTCAGGGCATGCTGTTATTGGAAAATAATCAACTTCAGGGTGGTAAAGTTAACTCCACATTATTGATTATTTCCTACAACATCATGCCCCTGAGTGTTTTATTCTTTACACATCCTATCGTTGTACCTTTTCAGACAAGGAGGACCATCTTTAGACCAACTGAAAGTCCCGTTCTCAACCACGACACCTTCTTCTTCTGAGTGAAAAAACAGAGAGAAAAAGAAAGGAGGGAAACATGAACAACAAGTCCTCTATAATACACCGCCTGGTGTTTACACAGTAGAAGTTCCCCACACATGTGCAGGGCATACATGTACATGCTGTTCTAGTGTATGGGAACCATTAAGGTGAGAGCAGGGGACTGACTGTGAACGTAAACTTCCTCTCTGGCAGCTTGTGGAATCAAAGCCTCTCCTTAATTACGCACAGTCTAATTAGCATCATCTTCAAAATAGCAGTTTTCACGAGCTGTCTGCAAATGCGCTGACAGTTTGCTGGGCCAAAATGTGTTTGTGTTTCATGAAAATAGAAGGCTGTGTTGAAACCACAGTCTAGCATGGGCTGCTGCATTGCATCTCTAATTGCTCTCTCTCTCTCTCTCTCTTTAGCTCTCCCAAAAGGAACAGGAGCTGGAGCAAGGCTGCCATGGAATTCAGCAGCTGTTGACAAATTTACATTAATCCATTCAGAAGTTGCCAAACTAAACGCTTTGTGTGCATATTATAGCACCTTAATATAAATATATTGTATTATACAACTCACCTGACTTAAAAGCATCTCTGGACACGTTGTCCGGTTTTAGCTCTTCTTGGCACAAATATTTCCCCAAACGCTTGAGTGAGACAACAGCCTGCGAAATAAAAGACACAACTGAAGATAAGGATCTGATATAAAATGTGTGGAGTAGAGGATCCAGACACTTTTATCGGTAGAGATGGTGGTACCTGCATGGTGGTGCTCATGGCAAAAGGAAGTTGGCTCAGAGGAGTCTTTAGGATATTGATGAGTGCCATGGAGACAAAAATCTTCTGAGCGTCCAACACATTCTTGTCATCTATGAGTACATACACGCCAAACATGGCGAAGGCGATCTGAGCATGGAGGGGGGAAAAAAACTGTTTGGTTATACTGTATTGCTGCTGAAATTCAGAGTGACGTCTCCAAAATGGTGGATGCTAGAGTTATTATGTCTGCTACACACCAGGAAGGATGAAGAGTTGAAGGAAGCGATGGAGATGGAGTAGAGGATTTGGGACTTCTTCAAGGCTCTAAGCTCTTTTTCTCTGTAACCCAAGACCTGCTCAAGGAAGGCCTTTTCCCAGGCGTAGAACTTCAGGATCTTTATGCCATTCAGGATTTCGTTCATGAGCTTGATTCGGCCATCCATGAACTTCATCTGGATCTCCTGTAATTTCAAAAATGATGGTTGGGGATTACAATGCTAACATAATGTTGAGGTTGCAGTCTGAGTCTTTATAGAGTAAGTCAGCAAGTATATGGTGTCAAAGTCAGTGGGAATGATGGTGATGACGAATGTGGAAAAAAAGTTCCTGTCTGTTTAAATATTTAAATGTCCACCATTTATTCACAGAAAGTCTGGGGTTTGGTTTTACCACATTCCCTGGTTTTTATATAAATACAGTATATATGTCAATTATCACAGGCGAACCTGCAGTTATGACGTGATATTTCTAGAAAACTGGGTCAGCCAGTGTCTCGCAACTCAGAAGGTCCAGACATAGATACGGGCCAAGGTTACAACCAAAGTTCTACGACTTCAACTTTGCCCGAGGGTGCGAGCATCTGCTGTTTTCAAAAGGAAGAATAAAATATCGCCACTTGTTGCACTGTGGTTGTCTCCCATCTATGGACATGTAGAGACATCAAAGGGACGAGGAGCTTGAATCCAAGCCACACACCCACACTCTGCTCTGTGCTCGCTGTGCTATCTGAACCAGCTGTGGCGCTTTAACACTGACCCGTTGTCTGGTCTGGGATTATGGTTAGGGGATGTGAAATTAGTTAAAATAAGTGCATGCTTTGCTTTGTCTTTCA
Organism: Pangasius sanitwongsei; assembly: GCA_037576675.1. Lineage (NCBI taxonomy): Eukaryota > Metazoa > Chordata > Actinopteri > Siluriformes > Pangasiidae > Pangasius > Pangasius sanitwongsei. Next base: position 31,508,109 of record CM075004.1, on the reverse strand, counting down.
TTCACCTGAGCGCAGCTGGTCCCAGAGGACAAACCCTGGTACCAAAAGTGTCTGATTTCTTAAAGTTTTTGGCACAGTTTCCAGCAGACGACAGCTTGAGGCAAAACTGTTTATTGCTGACCGTGTGATACTGAAGTTATGTAAACTTTTAACTAGTTTAAATATCTTGCAACCGCAGTCCTTCCTTTTTTGACCTGTTTACCCAAAAGGCTTTATTTTATTTTATTCATCCAGCATCTTTGCTACAGCACCTGCAGTTTGCTTCTCTTCTTGGCGATGAATCCGTTCAGAGGGAAGATGAGAAAGACCGTGGTGATGCCAGCCAGAGCAGATGGTCCCAGGTGCTGATACAGGAACAGTGTAAGAAATTTAAGTTCATGATTACAAATCTAGGTCAAAAATGAACACATTTGTGGTGAAAATAAAAACCTCTTGAGAAGCTCACCTGCCAGAGAAAGAAGAGGCAGAGGGCAATTTCTATGGGAGCGAGCCACACGGCATTGAAGTACACGACAAAATCCATGAGCTTTTGGGTGTCAGCTGAGACCAGATTCACAATCTCTCCTACAGTACACGTCCTCCGTGCCGCGCTGTTTATCACCAGAGACTACAGAGAGGCAGACAGACAGAAAAGCGATCACTCAGGAAGCCCGATGTGACACTGGTTGGAGTTTTACCATATTGTGTTCTTAGTATTAATATGCTCGTTCTTATACATTAGTGTTTCTATACTAACAACTTCAACAACAACTACGGCTGATGCTTCACATCTAAATCACATCACGATCTAAACCAAATAATAAACTGATTAAAAAATGTGTTGGTACTTGTGGAAGGAGTCTCGAGTGTCAGTGCTTTGTAATGGTCAGTAGGTTTTCTGCCATGGGAAAGTCTTCAGAATTGATAACTGTTTCAGAGGACGATTTGTAATGGAGAACAGTAACATGGCAAGCTGTTTTTTTTTAACATTATTAACTTCAAGAGGAAAAAAATGGAGATTATGGTGAGGAAACTATTTTTTTATAGAGGCTAAAACGTAATTGGCAACATTAAAATGTAACTATAAACGGTTAAAAGCTCAAAGTGCCATTCATTGGTAAATTTAAAATTGCAATCATTGCCAAATCACTGTGGTATAAGAGGAATAAAACACTTCATGGTTTGCTATTATAGGAAAATGGTCCACTTCAGGTTGCCTTCATGTCGGGCCTTGTCAGGGATCATTTTCCTATAACAACACGCCCTGTTGTGTTTTATTCTCTACCTATCTGTTATTAATTCTTCTCCCAGATGCTGTACTTTATACTGTGTGGTATACTGTAATTGTCTTACACCACATCAGGCACAGGGTTAAATCTCAGTCACTGTAATTGTTAACTAAGTTTACGATGCTAAATTTACAGGTACGATCTTGTCAAAAATGGCTACTCTACAAATTGCACCAGCTATTTTTGCTACTACAAACTACTTTCACTTCAGCTTAGGAGTAAACTTAGAGCATGTGTTTTACAGCGTCTGGCTTAAAAAAAAATCAGATGCAAATTCAGTGCTGCCAAAGAAGCTTCTACCTTCCTGTAGACGAGGCCCATGACGGCCGTCTTGACTCTCATGCCCACGGTGAAGCAGGAATACATGTACTGGTGGTTAAAGAGGGACTGCAGGCAGGAGAGGAGGAACATTAGGGTGGCGTAGAAATATCCTTTCCACAGCGGAGCGTCCTCCTCCCTCATAAAGCCCAACAGCAGACTGTGAGGATAAAGACAGGAAGAACACATGCTAGGGGTTAAAACCTGAGGCAGTTCATACATGTAGGTCTGCTCTAGTAAACGCAAAGGGGTTCTGGTCATGAATTAAAAATGAAATATTAGAAAAAACATGAATATACAGTAGACAAATCTACTCATTATGAGGTTATAGATATGATACATTTTGCAGTGTTTGGGATTAAGTTGATCGAGACCTTCGGTTTATTTGAGCTCCTGGGCTATAATGTGATGAAAATATAAATCACAGCACAGCGTATTTCTTGTAATAATACTAACCCTTTAATAAAGTTTCACAACTCTTTCATCTTCAAATAAAAAATGTTTTTGTATAGATTATACAGCTGATCATTAATGCAAAATTCAGCTAGTTTTAAAGCCTTACCAAACCATGTATCCTTACCTAAAAAGAATCTGAACGTATTTCTATTTCATTTTGATGTCAAAATAGAAATAAACAAGGGTTTGAAAGATCTAGCAACCAAATAGTTAGCTAAATTAAGCCTTTAGGACAGAGCCTGTTGTTAAAAACAACACTGTTGTTCATGAGATTAATGTTAAGAACTTAAAATAACAAATCTCAAATTATAGGGTATTAAAAGACGCCACAAAGAGGCTTCCCCACCACAGTTTAACCCCTGAATGAGGCAGGTTGAATATTTATCTTTGACCCTTGCTTAAGAAAACAAAATATTTAAGCACACTTTGAGCAAGGTGTCAGCTTTCTATCTATCCATCAGAAAATGAAGAACAGTTGGATGATTGTTGAAGTGGTAGGAAAGGACAAAGCTCAACAAAGCTTATCTTTGGCCAGAGCAAAGTGCAGACCAGGCGAAAAAGGTCAGGATTCTATATCAAGAAAGTAATTCTCAGTGAAAAGTGTTTGGTTAATTACTCTACCCCCAGCAAGAGCTTCACTGAGTTGAGAGTTAACGCCACAACACAGTTAATTAAAGACAATGCGTTCTTAGAAACTTAGGGCCAGCTGATGGCAAGGAATGCTATCTTAATTCCAGACACAATCACTTTAGGTCTTTAAAGCGAGTAAAAAGGGCAACGTTTACTGCCGTAGTTTGCTGGTGGTTGTCTCGTACTTCTGGTTGGCTGGCTGACTCTCCTGCCACGGCCGCATTTCGACCACAACCTCAGCAGTTCCGCTTCAGCTTCACTGGAGCAGACGCGTCCACACCGGGCACAGGGCTGTGGCGACTAGTTCTGACCAGCGTTCAGACTCTAAGCCATAATTGCCCCTCTGTGGGCATAAACAACCCAATCTCTCCCTGGCTTGGCTGACACTGACTAACCGAGCACCTGCTACAAACTGTGACTTCCTGTTTTTCTGAGATATCATGAACCGTACGATGGACACCGAAAAACATTTACAAAATTTGTCTTTGAACCATCAGGAGACAGTTTATTTCAGAGTCTGTGTTTATGTAATGAGGAGAATTTTCATAAACTTACCTCCACGTGCCAAGGTTCATGAACTTAGAAAAAAACAGACTGGACCAGATTGTGTCTCCTGGTTTGATGGATGTACCTACCTGAGGACTTGTGGAATGGCAAACATGAAGGCATCATGGACCACAAGGCACAGCGTTCCAGACAGGAAGTAGGGCCCACAGTTGCGAGCGAGCGTCCGTAAAAGACAGAAGCCTGAGCTCTGTTCCTTCTGCAGCTTCCTCAGGAGCTGGGCCTGATCTGGCAAGCGGGTTCCCAACACCACACTGCTGCTGAGCTGCTTCTCCTGCCTAGTGATCAAACAAAAAAACATTAATAAGGATGAGAGTTTAGCCAACTCATATAGTTCTTCGCTTGTTTAAAAAAACGTATATGTGCTGAGGAAAAGCCTTCAGCGTACACACAAAGCTCTGCATCTTTTAAGTTTTTAATTAAAAACAGGGTTAGCTTGGCTGCAGTATGCGTCGGCTTTCCACAGGTCGTAAAAAGCAAATGACCTCTCGCATATGAAGCTTTTGAAGAAGTTCCAGTTGACTCAACACTACAACGTATCTTCAAAGCAGAAAGAAATTAACAAGCTGGCACTTGCTGTGCCGCTTGCCGCGGTTTGATCCATTTGCAGCTGCTGTAGTGGTCATCGTTCAGATAGAGATTTGATTGGTCTGATTATATCCGAGTCAAAACAACAAAAGGAACCACAATACTTGCCTAAATGTCACATCTTGAGGATTTTAGCTAAAACAAAACCAGAAGCAGCAGTGTGTCATCTCATGGCAGATAAATCTTAACTCACTGATAGGAAATACATCAAATACATCACTGTAAGTGCATCTTATTAAGCAGACATCACCCAGAAACCCTGTACTGACTCTAATTTATTAAACGTGAGGAAATATCTCTACTGGCACTGAATGGGAATGTGAGTATGGATATAGATGGGATTATAGACAAGATTCATACTGCTGCAGTTTGGTGCGTTCCTTGGTCCATTCCTCTTCCAGATCCGAGAGGATTTTATGTGACGTGTCCACCTCACGCAGGCACCACAGATCTTCTGCCTGTAGAGGGGTGCGGTACCCTTTAACAACCAACCTACAGGAACACAAACACACATACACACTTACATATGCACAAAGATGCGTACAGATTAGGCTTTCTATTACAGTGCAAAGGGTACTCCTATTGCACTCCTATTCTGCAATTTCTATACAGAAATTCTAATAAGTTAAAGATGAAATGTGACTGGATCCTGCACAAAAAACTCCATAGACAAGGCAGAAACATATGACTAAAACACAATGGGGATTTGTAGGAAACTAATCAACATTAGGGTGGAGCGATGCAGACAGATATGAAACGGATTTACAGTTACCACCATAAAGTTGATTATTTTCCAGTAACAGCCCGTTCCAAAGTGCTTTAATCCTCATATACCACAGAAATTTGCCAATGATTACAATTTTTATTTATTACAGAACAATGTGACACTTTTTATCCATTTATAGTTACATTTAACATTTTGGAATGTCTGCGAAACAAGTTAATTCCCTCACCAGCCTCCCTTCTCTCTCTCTCTTTAACAAGACAAAGAAATGCAGGTTGTCATGTTATCAAGAAACCGCTGACTGTTACAAAGCACTGACACTGGAGACTCCGTCCATAAATGCTAAATAAATAATCTCCATATCAGTGATTACAGTTTAAGTTTATAAATACTTTTTATATGGAGCGTCCACTGTGTAAATCCCTGTGTACGTTGTTACTACAGAAACGATGACGCATTAGAAAGAGTGCATTAATATAAACCTGTGATTTTATAGCTACAGAGCTGCTGTTATAGAAAATTAATCAACACCTTCTGACCAATCAGAATTGAGAATTCAACAGCGCAGGGGTCTAAGAGCTTTTATCTGATATCTATAAATGAAGTTGTTACTTCTACCGTTCTTGTTCACATCGTCCTTTAAACTACTAAAAAGTTGATTTGACAAAAAAAAACCCAAAAAACAACAAATATCCAAAAGACAGAAATTAGGACGAGGTTGTCTTGCTTACCCGCTGAACCACCAGAAGAGCATCTTTGACAAAAATGACGCATCCTGGACAGGGCACGCATTCTGAAATAAAAAAACAAATGACCAGGTTTATAAGTTGAACTATTTGTTATGTTTGGTGTACTGTATATTGTAGATGTATTGTGGTGTATACTATACATGTCATATCAATTAGTATGGTTTAGATAAATAATAAAGATCTGTTATGAAAGTATTTTTAGAGAGTACAGGTTTTACAGTATCGCTTTCTTGGATAGCGAGGCTGGGTGAGCAGAAAAAAAAAGCATCTGGCCGCAGTGCGCTGAGGGTAAACAGAGAATCAGTGAGAGTGTCTGTGTGAGTAAGTGACAGAGTGTGTGTGTGTGTGTGAGAATATGTGAGGCTGGCATGGGCCAAATTACTACACATTTCCACCCACAGCTGACCTCAACTCTGCCCCTGTCCCCATCCACCCAAACACAGGCACACACACACACACACCACGCACACACACACGCACTCACACACACACACACACACACACACACACACGCGTTTCTACACCGGAGGTCTCACTCAATGGCATGCTGTGAATAACTCAGGAAGTGACTGAGCCAGGAGAGGAGCATGGGGTGTGGCACCCATGTCTGTGGCTTCAGCTTCATTACACACACACACACACACACACACACACTAAAACAGGGCATGTTTATTGCCTATTATCTCATCATTCTCATCGTTCACATTCTAGAGAGCATGAAGACGTGAAATAGATGTAAATAGATATTAGTGCGGTTTAGTTTTTTTATGCTTCTTATCAGAGATGTAAAAAAAATTACAAATACTGTGGTCATACAGAAGACATCAAAGTTAATATGGAACAAAAAAAAAAAAGACCAATATTGGCCTAAAATAAAGATGGACCTGGACTGATCAGCCTTTTTTAATGGGTCCAACTTATTTTTTTTAAAGACATTCTGTCATGTATTTTGTGTTGTGTGTGGACTTGCATGTATTTTTCTTAGTAAACACCAAGACATTGGGTTCTCTGAGCTGCAGTCCTGGGCTAAAATGGGTAGATGTCATTATCAAGGCAGGAGGGCCTCGGTCCTAAAGATGACTCACCAGTTAACCGATCTTCAAAACATCTCCTTGAAGCAATCATGAGCTCTCACTAATGACAAGGCATCACTTACGAGGCACGTGTCCTCACCGCTGGTGTGGTGTGGTCTTATAGTCCATAAATCTAACTAAATTACATGTTGGCTCCTTTCTGCCTTTCTGTTTCGTTTTGTCTTGTACACTCTTACCTGGAGGACGGCTTTGCCTGGAGGAGCCTGGTCTGCGAAACAACTGAGGAAGAGCTGCGCCAGTTGGAGGGCGAAGTATGAGAAAAAGGCCAAGTAGTGCACAACGTCAGGAGTGAGACCCTGTAAGAAAAACAGGATTCAGGAGGGAGTTAGAGAGACAGAGAGATGGAGACAGACCAAGATAATGTACTCTATGACCATGCATCACATTGTACTCTATGACCTATAATAGTGGCTTCCCATCATTTCTTTCTCGCCCTGTAGCCACAGACTTCCCAAGACACATTTTTTATGGTCTGCAAAGATATCTAAACAATCAAATCTCATTCCTATACATAATATTGTGCCATTCTATGGTATACTAACTGTGAATTCATACATATTTATTTATGAGCTCAAAACCTGCATTCCAAAGTAGGGCTGAAATAAACTGAAGCTTGTTAAAAACTGAGAGCAATGCAGCATACTGAACTCATTCCTACACTGATGTATTCTTGATTCTTGATTGGTCAGAAGGTGTTGATGAATTTTCTATAACAGCAGCTTGGACAGTAGTTCCAGCTGCATGGTTCATAATAATACGATCATTCTAATGTTATCGTTTCTAAAGTAACACCTAACACAGGGATGTGTCGACATGTTTTCTGGTTTCATACATTTAAAATTTATGGAAGGAGTCTCCAGTGTCAGCATTTTGTAACAGTCAGAGGTAAGTTTTCCACCATGGGAAATTCACAGCATGCTATTTCTTTGTCTTATTAGCTTAAAAAGGGCTGGCAAAGGATTGAGGAAATGAAAAGGTACATGTTAATTTGCTTCATGGAAGTTCCACAACATTAAAAAGTACAACATGATGTTCTTTAATAAATAAAATAATTGTAATAGTTGGAAAATTGCTGTGCAATAAGAGGAGTGAAATACTTCAGGACATGCTGTTACAAGAAAATAATCAACTTCAGGATGGCAACTGGAACGCTGCTTCATCACAACACCATGTCATTGATTATTTTCCCAACGTGTTTTATTCCCTACTTGCATAAGGCAGACTTTTGAGACTGTAGGCTTGCTCGATAGTGCAGGCTGATGGGCGTGCTCCTGGCATTAATGATACCATAAAGCTTATTTTGAATAGTTAAGGCAAATCATGGTGAAAACCAGAGTCTTTAATGGTCTGCTTTATATAAATGAATTACGCATGAAAAGAATAGTAAACACAAGGAGTCACGCTACGGTTTGGAAATGCATAGATTGCGTTCCCGGAAGCCCGCGGCCTCCGTTTGTGGTTGAGCAGCCCAAATAAGTGTGTTATTTACCAACTCCATATGCCAGTCATATGCGATTCTAAACACATAGTCAGAAAGAGGTGAGCCTGTGCCATGTTGTGTGAGGTCCAGGCTGCACTTTGCACTGGATTTGTGAAACAGCAATCCGAGAGTAAACATCTTGCCTGGGCTGAGTGCGCACCATGCCAAGATACGACTATATTCTTCCCCCCACCACAGAACAAAACAGGGTCAGCCTTGGTTTGAGCGGTCGCAAAATATAGTTCAGTCAAACTGTCTGCTTCTTTTTTTTTCACTCTCATGCAAGCATAAAGTCAGCTTTTAGCAAGGCAGTGAGAAAAAAAACACGTATCTCTCTTACCACTCTTTTTTTTTTTTTTTTTTTGTAAAACTGCAAGCTCAGGTTTAGAAAGCAATCAAAGCTTTATTGGGATATATTCACTAGAATATGACTGAGACTTTATGAAAAATGCCCATTATTTAAAAAGACGTAACTTGACATGGTAAAGGTCCCAGTAGCGCGATATCAAAATTATTCACATTGCATTATGCAAAATGTTAGCGCCGGATCTTTAACCGCACATTCCTACGCACAAATCTGACATTCTGTCCATGAAAAGAGAGTGAGCATTTAATCAGATGTATGTTAACACATTCTGAGCAATCATTCCGAATTTCACACTAGCACATTTCATGTACTTGACTTCAGTTCATATATTCATATGACAAACCATAACAAACAAACAAAAAAAAGTCTCCATAAGAATAGCTGCCACAAAAATGCTCTGGGAAAAGTAACTCTGGAATGTGTCAAATTTAGTGCAAAACTGTGTGCACATGCATGCATGTGTGTTTTTCTCATTGTTTGTACATGTGTGTATGTACATATATGTGTGAGGGTTTGGATACAGGTGTATGTGTATGTGTTGTCTTTCTGGGTTTTAGGACAGGACCGTGAAATGGATGCCCCAGATTGGGGGTGCGTGTCATTTCTCTCACCTGTTCGACGGCCAGCTGGATCTTGGCCCTCAGAGGAACGAGAGAACACACCACGCTGAGCAGCCAGTACAGGAAGAGCACTACAGAGGAACGGCAGCCTCGCACTCGCTCCCACTGGATGATACACACCGCTAACACCTGGCAAACACAGCACTGAGCTTTACTGACCGGACCAGACTCATATTCTGCATCCTGTGTGGAATTACTGTAAACGTGATGACAGCAGAATGACTATGTGCTTTGAACGTAAATGGGTAAAAAAAACAAACATGAGTCATGAGCAAAGGTGGAAAAAAGGACAGAAAGTTTGGGTCTGAAGTCAAAACATTGACTAACACAATTAAAAGGTGGAGAGTCAAAATCATACATGAGTGAAATTTGAAAAGCGTCCACACTTTTAAATGTGCTCAAGTATTTAGATAAGTAAAAGGAAATTAGAAGTCAGGATGTCTTTTCTTCTCAACATGTCATATGACTCAACTTGTAGAAAAAGTTATGAAGGTTAAGGTTAGAGTCAGGGCTGGAGTTAGCATTTGTGTCTTTTAGCCTAACGTGATTTCATTCATATTAAATCAAGAAAAACCTTACGCATATTCTCACACTCATTCATTTGAATTTGTACAAATTAATGTCAAAGCTTGAAGTTAACTGATTGTTCATACAAATTGGTATGGATGTGATTGGATGTTTTAAATATGTAAGGAATAAAACCTCGGGGCATGCTAGTATAGGAAATTAATCAATAACAGGGTGATGTGGTGTTACTGTCACCATAATGAATTTGATCATTTTCCTTTACCATCCTGAAGTGTTTTATTCCTCTTATACCACAGCAAGTTGACCACGATTGTGATTTTGCTGAAGGTTGATCAGCGAGAGACGAGAGTTAGATCAGTTTACTAGATGCACTTGTTCCAGTGGAAAAAAGGGAGTAAAATGTGTTTAAAACACGGATACCGAATCAATATTTCAGTCCCTGTTGTTTAAAACTGTGTAAAAACTGTAACGTGTACATTTATTATGACCAAGGCTCGGGTCAGATCCTCATATAAATGAAAGGGAGTCTGTATTTCTGCTTGGCCAGTCGTGCCGGGTTTGTAATGGGATTTCCCCCGTCTACCACGACAGCTGGTTCAAGAAAAACCTCCCTAATAAACCAAATGTACAACAAGGCCGGTGCCGATTCTGCGTTTCGCCTTTAATTCTCTTTCTTTTCTTTGTCCCAAAAAGCCTTCGACACTCTCCATCTCAGAAAAACACAGGCTGACGTTAGGTTGCTCTCGTCTCATCCCAAATGTCCTGTGGCGTGTCGGGAATATCTTTTCACGGTCGTATGTTTTCAGAGCATCTCCTAGGCGGTGGAAAACACCAGATTACGTAAAGCATGGTTAAAAATCAGGCTTCAAGCTATTCCTAATGATGCCTCCTCCAAATCTAAACTGCAGCTTTTTCCAAACCAAACCAAAGTCTCCCAACCTCAGGGTAATGAAGTAAAGTGTTTCAGGGAATCTCTTAATCACTTGGTGTGGACTGAACTTTTCAAATACATCTCACTTTATCTTACAAACAGTAAGTGTATGATCAAAAGCATGCTAATGGGTGTTTATGTTTTTTCCCCGTCGTAGCTGCCTTGTAATGGGGTTAGTAATGGCCCCTTCTCTGGAGTGTGGGAGGAAGCTAAAGCATCAGTTAAACCTCAGACTCAGTGCCTACCTAGTAATCAGAAAGGGAAGTGCTGAGTGAGGTTGTTCTGAGATCTGCATTGCTTGGCTCCTGAATAGAGCTGGTGATGCACTGACAGGTCTGCTCATGGGAAGAAGGAAAAGACGAGGCCCACTTAACCACTCAGACTTGGTGGTGCACCAGGACCTGCCTTGATTAGCCTGATCTTTGGGTTTGTGTGAGGATTTTTTCGTGGATAAGCTCTGTCTGCAGTAGAGGGCATGTCTTTGGGTCCATATGGACATAAACAGACCTGCACTGAGTGGCTTCACAACCATTATGTGAATGCGTGTGTGCCTTTGGGTTCATATATGGAAAGTAGGAGCAAGGAAATCATTATATGACCTTATTTTTTCCCCCTAGATTTTGTTAGCAAGATAACAACATAACCAGATAGCTAACGTTCATAATTCGTACTGCTAGCTCGTACTAGCTACTGGCTAACATGAGCTAAGATGATTATTTTAAGTCATATAAAGCCATAAACGTTCATAATCATCACTAATATCATTATTTTACCAGCTAAGATGAACTAACCCTGACAGGATTTCTGAGAAGATTTCAATGTTAATAATAGTCAGGTGGTATTTTAAGATATTTTAGGGAGCCTCTTTTAGTGTGATTATAAAACGTTTCCTAATCAGTAAGGTTTAAATCTCATTTGAGGTACCATATCAAGCTAACAGATAATGTCAGAAAATACTGACAAAAATAATAACTGCGGGAGCGGATGGGATAGGGATTGGGATTTGCTTGCATTAAAAAAAATACACTTTACATGTGATCACATGAAAAACATGTGAAGGTGCATTTCACCATGTATTCCCTGAAACTGCATATGATCACATTTAAAAATGAATTATGGGAGAAATCATGGGAGAAGTCAAAGTCAAAATCAAAATCAAAAATCCAGATGAAACCACATGCCCTACATGTGGAAAATTATGATTAGTGTGAGAAACCAAGTGTGAGAATAAAAACGTACGAAAAATGTGTGAAACATGTGAAGTGTAAATTTCACATGTGAATTATTTCATTATGTACATGTGAAGTTCATGTGACTTTTTTGTCAATTTAAGTTTAAATCCCAGTTTGTATTCGCTCAGCTTTGCGCTTTACGCTACCCGTCATGTATTTCTATCTGAATCTGCTTCTCATAGCGCCTATACAGGTGGTAGAAAAAAGCAAGCACAGCAAAAAAAAAAAAAAAAGAGTACTTCAAGGATTTAAGGCAATATTTGTGTACATTGTTAATAAGTCACCCAACTACGAGCAAATTCTTTTGACCTATATCCCTGAGCGTGACTACATTTTCAGCTATTTACTTTACTATTTATACAGTTGAGATTATGATCGTTGATGGGCGAGTATTCACTGAAAAAAAAAACCCCTGTCTATCTCTTTTACTGTTTTTCCCAGAGCTCAGGTCAGTGTTGACTTAGGTGTCTGAAGTGACCACAGATAGGGCGAGAGTCTAGTCTGGACGCAAAAAGGGGGGAAAAAAAAAAATCCCTCAGCAGTGAAAACTTGTGGCCTTGTGTTTTGTGCACCCACTTCGCTAACCTACACAGTTCAAACTCGTGTTTAAAGTCACCCACTTTGAGATAAATATGTCTCTGTCTGTGCTGGTCAGGTTACAGCTTACGTAGCAGTGTGTGGTTATGGAGGCTATCTTTGATCTTTTACTTGATAGCAATATTTTCTGTATTTTTACCTCAGGAACACAGCTGAGTTAGCCTAGCTAGCAAGGCTTTTTTTTAAAAAAAAAAAAAATCCAGATGTCATTAAATGAGTCTAGAAATACTCTAAAACCCATTTCACAACTAAAAATTAACCTTCACTTGCTGTGTTTTACCTCAGAGAAAATATCCCAAACCTACACGAAGCAGTTAAAGCTATACATTGTCCCCATGTTTTCTTAGCCAGTTAGCTAAAATAAGCAGATAGCTAACGTCCATATATGGCCATAATCTTCACTGGCAACACTATACAGCTAAGCTAAGATGCGCCAATGTGACAAGACTTGATATTTTTAAGTGATATTTATAAATGACTTTTAAATATGTGCATTTATCTTCTCAGATCTTCCTCAGATTTTGTTAGCCAGATAGCTAACATGAGATGACCAAATTTCTGAGAAGATTTTTTTAATTTATATTTATAAGTGTCCATAATTTGCACTGCTAATGCTAAGTACTGGCTATTTTTACCTCTGGAAAACAGCTAAGTTAGCTTAGCTAGCAAGGATTTTTGTCTCATGTAAATCTCATTAAAGGAGTCTAGAAACGCTATAAACCCTCTTTCACAGCTAAAAATTAGTCTTCTGCTGTGTGGGTCAAAAAGCTTACCTCACAGAAAAAAATCATACAAATAAATGATTGTAAAATTGTGCAAAATGTACACAAAGCAGCTAGTTAGCTAGCTACCATACTGATATATTAGCCATAGACAGACAATAGATTTTGCTGTAGCGTTTGCCATTTATAAAAGTTATTGATAACAGATATCTTAAGTGATAGTGTATGTTCAAAGAGGATTGAAAAGGAGCCAGGGCTGTTTTACAAAATTATTATTCTTGTCAGTTTTTCAAAAACACCACCACCCCTGAAATCCAGCTAAAAAAAAAAAAAAAAAAGCCTGGATGTTTTTTTCTGTGTTTGATTTACAGTTCATCCTTTCCATGCCATCATTCCTGGCAGTGGTTAAGACTGGTGGTCTAACATATCATTTATGGCATGTTAACACTCCAGTGTAATGGAATATATGTTACCACAGTGAGGCTGCGTATGACCGAGGCCAGGAGAAAGATGAAGTGGCGGTGGATCTCTTGATTTCGCTCCAACAGGATGTAGAAGAATTCAACAAAGCCAAAGGAAGCCAAGAAGAAGCCCAGCAACTATAGGAGACAGATATGAATGGAAATCAGACCTGGGTGAGAAACTCATCTGACTCATTCTTCCGGAAATTACTTTGGTCACTCAGTACACTGCAGGAGTTACGTATTATGTCTGGAAGGATGGTTTTTGTAGGCGGCAGTGGTGCCATTTAACCCTTTCAGAGGTACACTCTAAACTTTCCCTGCTGGAACAGCAAATTCCTGTAAACCAAAAGCTTAAAAAAGGGTTCCTCAAGGGTGTTTTGGGTTTGGCTTCCTAGGTTGAACCCTCTTTGAAAGGAAAACCCTCTGTTGGAAATTTTCTACAGACAATCTTTAAAGGTTCTCACAGAAGGACATACCAAAGAACGCTTAAGGCAGGGGTGTCCAGTCTTATCCAAAAAGGGGCTTCACAAGGGGATCAGACTGCAGATTATCTTTACAAATAATCAGGAGCCACACCCAATAGTCAGCTGAAGGCTGGTTAAACAGGTGGAATCAGACCTGCTCCTGACAGGTTGGAATGAAAACCTGCAGCCATGCTGGCCTTTGGCAGATAAGAGCGGACACCCCTGTCTTAAGGGTTCTAGTTCTACTTGTTGATCTAAGACATGATAAACACCTACGATGTCTAAAATTTGGTCATAATTATTTAGAATTATTATTTATATTATAAATATTATATTAAACAGACATCATTATTTTTTCTTCAACAACGAATAAACAGTTACTCATAAACTGAGCATATATGGTAGCTATGTGAAATCAGTGTATCGCCAAGCAAACCCAAACAAGCACCAGTGTATTACTCTCGCCCACAAGATTTTGCGGTGCTGGGCTGCTGTCCCAATTCGCCATCTCCTTCTCCAGAAACTGTCCCTCAGTCCAGACACCATCCTGCCACGTTTGCTTTCATCCAACACCCTCCAGTTTAGCTTTTATAGCCAACTTGGCTCTCTGTATAATGCCTAAAACTGTCTCTAAGCCTGATACTTTCATTCAACACCATTCTTTTGAGCTTTAAGACTTAATATGGCCTTGAGTCCTTGAGGCTGAGACCAATCACATTAACCATAAAACAGGTTCCTCCACACAAAGACTACCCGAGAACTCACTCACCAGCTTGGCACTGCAGAGCAGTGAGAGGGGCAGGCGTCCTCGACCATGGCAGTACAGATGAAGACAGTAGAATGGTGAGCAGAGCCACAGGTAGATACAGGGCGCCCACACCAGCACTGTGTTCTGGAAACAATCGCTCAGTTCAGGGGTGTGAGTGTACCATGTCTGGTTCCAGTCCTGGAAGATTAGGAGAAGAGTGAGGTCATATCCTGATATGCCATGATGAGAAACATAATGGTATCCATTAGTTGTGGTTGTTTTTCAGGCTAATCAATAAAACCCATTTGATCTTTAAAAATGATTTCTGATTTCAAAACAAAATCATGTGTTGGTCTGTTTCGTTTTCCCATACAAGCTGCATCACATTTTCATGTCGAACCTTTTTTTTTTTTTTTAAATAATAAGCTAAACAAAACCACCACTTCTCATTAAGATACCTTGAGTCAATCCACATGTAGGCATGGGAATGTCCTAAAATGACTGGAATTACGCTGAATTCACTGAAGACTCACTGTCCCATACTGCTAATTTTTATGTTGTTTAGAGTATTGGTACAATGCTGTCCAGGAAACATTGGCGGCTAAGCCCCAGAGATGGATCTGCACACCATGTGCTTTGGTGGTTTGGCTAATTTCACCAATCCATCTGCTGTTGATCTTAAAGAGTACTGGAACTCCTACTGTCCATAGCATTGCAAAAAACATGGTCTGACTTAGCCATTCTTCTTCTTTAGTACCAGATGAACTGAACCTTATTGTAATATTCTTTCTTCTTTCGATTTTTGCGTAATAAAACCCAGAGGTCCAGATGTACATTTCTTTTTTCTTGCAACTAAATACATTTCCTAATAGTGAAACTGTAGTTACTGAACAATTCATAGTGGCTACTGGAAGAATGATTAATCAAGGATAATAATAAGCTGAGAGTTTGAGAAGGTAAGAAGTGAAAGATGGAAAGAACATAGCGTTTCTGTGTTGATTACAGTATGTTGTAAGCAACATAACATACTTTTGCATCAATGCAGGCTACACTTTGTTCAATTACAGTGGGTTTGTACTCAGTTCAAATTCGCACTTTTGGTTTTATGTTTTACGTTTTAATATGCATTTTGGTTTCTTTTGCATATCCACTTGAACAAGAATCTGTTGTTTGTGCATGCACATCTTATGAGAACCGGTGATGAGGCATCAAAAGGTCAATAAATCATACAGCATGTGAATCATATTACAAAACATTTATCATAACAAGGAGATTACTGACTTCCTATAATTAGCATGAACAATTCAAATATCAAAATAAATAAATCAGTCAATCAATCAATACAAAGGATGATGCCTGACATGTTCTTAGTTCTGATCACTCACCCAAAGAGGGTCAAGGCCACTGAGGCTGCAGAAAGTATCCATTCACTCTCCTGTTCCTGAAGCTACCACACGTTTCACAGGTTTCTTTCGTGGCACTGTTTGGTTATTCAGCACGGGATGGAAGAGTGTGTGACTGTAAGTCCAACTCTCTCTCTCTTAATAAAAAGGTAGTTTTTCGTCTCTCTCTCTCTCTCTCTCTCCTCTCCCATACACCTTGCGACTGAGAGCTCCTTGTTTCTGAGACTGTTTGGAAGACGGGCTGTTTTATGGCTGTTGGCCAATTAGGTGGGTGGTTATATTCTCTCTCTCACTCTCTCCCTCCTCCTGTTCACATGTTCCCGCTCTCATTTTCTCTATCCCTCCCTTTTCTTCATTTCTTCCCTCCCTATCTCTGTCACTCTGCCTCTATTTCCCTCCCATTCTCTCTCACATGAAAACACACTGACTCGAAATCTTTATCAAAACATCAGCTCAGTTTTGTATAAGGTCAACAACAGACATCTAGGATGCAATATGCAATGCATCCTTACATCCTTTTCCATCAGGCCATATAGTAATCACTCTATAGGATATACGTCTGCCAGATGAGAGTGCCAAGACTGACACTTCTTGGAAAGAGGAGTGTGCCAGTATTTAGCAGTGCAGAGACAAGAACAGTTAGAGCCAAATGACCTGTCCTCACAAAACAAACACACACACACACACACCTTTGCTTTAACAGATCAGCACTCCTGAAACAGACAGACAGATTTGTATTATGTCTGTCTCTTTTGAAGCTCTCAGTGTTCTGTCATGAGCTAACATCGGCTGAACAGATGCTAGTCATCGCGGTCTGAAGTCCTGGAAAAGCCAGGCACACTGGCGGAAAGTTTTAGGCCGACCTTGGCCAGGGAGCCACAGCCAAGACATGGAAAAACCGACGACTGGACGAGCCGACCCATGCTGTCCGTGTCAAGACATGTTCTACAGCAGAGTAAATCTGCAATGCTTTTCTTCAGGAGGTGCAAATAGTTGTGTGCCTGCAAACCTATTTTCACTTCAATTCTCCAACCAATGTAACTCAGCCACTACAGCCACTGCAACTCTGAACTCTGGTTTGACCTTTGTTGAGTCACACTTACTTGGCACTGAATTTCAATGTATATTTATATTGGGGTTAATTATTGTTAAGAAAGAGTCATCAGTCTAGTTCACCACAGAAAACAACACACGTGCCACCCGAATCGGGTGATCCCTTTGCTTTTCTGGGTCATCCATGTTTATTTATTTTCAATGCTTTTGGGCACATAGATTTAGCAAGAATTGATGCAATCTGCACGAACCCGGTGATTGCTATATTATTACGCACAAAGTGTTTGAAGCTCCAGTCTTTCATAAGAACTTCTTAAGCCATCCATGCCCAATGTGAGTATCTAAGAAGGTAAAAAAATTGACATTACCAGGCGTCTACTATAGGCCTACAACAGGGTTCTCCAATTCTCATCCTGGAAAGTTGGCATCTAGCACAATTTGGTGATCGCCCTGCTTTGATCTGACTCACCAGTTAAATTACCAGTTTAAGTTTGTGTCCAGTAAGCTGTGGACTGAAATTAGGTAACCTGGACTACATTATGCTAAATTGTTGACTTTCACATGTGTGGGATATGAAAGTCCAAATTGTGTATCAGCCTATTTTCTATCATGTGCAGCTTCTTAAAGAAGGCCTTTAATTAGCTCTAAAAGTATTGTTGATTGAGTGAACCTACTGAACCTGAACCCAGTGGCCCCTGAGAGTGGTGGTCACCTCCATCCACAACTGTTTACAAAGCTGTCAGTAATAGATCATAATGGTGTCGTCGTCTCATATATAAAGTGCCCATCTATAGCGGAGTGTAAACAATACCAGAGGCGTTAGATGGAGAGATGAATGGAGGCATTCTTGGTGGTTAACCATGAAGCCACCAAGGGTTTGACTAACTGGCTCTAGACAACCGAGCGACCATGTTATTACGTCTGAAGTAGCAGAAGCGGGAGGAAGCAAGCCTGGAGCGCTGCAAGAAAAACTGCCACACGCGACTACAGCAATAACACGGCCCCTGAAAATGGCAGGGGGTGGCTCTGGAGTTTGTTTACATCGAACAGTAGTTATGGCTTATGAAACATTAAACAGCCATGCCATGGGGCATATCCAAGATGCCACTTTATCTTGCTTTGTTTTTGTCCTAATCAAGACCAGACATCTAAATAACACTCTAAATATTGGTTTAAACCACGGTGCAATGTGGTGGGCCAAACTGATTCTACAGGCTTTACACAGCTGAAGGACTATTTTTTAATTGGATTTTAGTGAAAGTATATACCATTCACAGTGTCCTGTACTGACCTCATAGTTACTCCAATATGAAAAAAGCAATGAATCACCAGTCTGGGCTATAAAATTAGAAAACAGTCTAAATTAAACATAGGTTTTTCTGTTTGTATTCAACCTGAGAATTCCGGGGGTGGCAGTGAAATATCCTTAGATGTGGTCAGGATACTAAGATGCTCTTGGGTGTATTCACATTGTTGTTTCCTCTAGTGTTAATGTGGCCATTTTTAAGCCATTACACTCCCAGCAAGGCTTCCTTTCCATCAAACTCACTTTTGGGGTTTTTTTAATATGCATTTTTTATTTGCATATATAAGTAATAAGAATTTGCTTGTGCATGCATTAATTTTGGGAACACGTAATGAGGCATCATATGGTCACTAAATCATACAGTATGTGATCATATCATAAACAGAACGTGGCAATCACAACTAATATTTAAAAATGCAGTACACAAGCTTATGTAAGAGCGTTGTTGATTGTGTGACTTGCATCATGGACGCTGCACATAAACTGATTTTAAAAAATGCGTGTTATCGTTGATATGGTGAAGTTGTCTGTAAGAAGGTGTTTATTTAGCATTTATGGAAGGAGTCTCCAGTGTTAGCGCTTTGTAACAGCCAGAGGTAAAGCTGTAAAGTGTTCAGAACTTTGCGGTTTCTTGCTTCAAGAGACTTTATAGCTGCTATAACATAAATGATAAAAGGAACTTGTTTTGAGGACTTTCCACAACATTAAATGTAACCATAAATAGACAAAAACGTATGAGGTGTTGTCCTTTAATAAATAAAAAAATTGTATTTGGTATAAGATGAAGAAAAGACTTTAAGATGTACCGCCAACATTCGGTGTGGTAACAGTAACTCCGCTTCATCATACCACCCCGTCACTGATTATTTTCCTACAAAAGCACAGCAAGTGTTTTATAACTTACATAATACCTAACTTTTGGGGGTTAAATTTAGACATGTCCCTGGTCCTGATCATTCACTCAAAGGAGGCCAGACTGCAGGAAGTATCCATTTACTCTCCTGTTCCTGAAGCTCTCACACTTCTTCTCTCAGGTTTTTTTCATGGCACTGTTTTGTTTCTCGGCACGGGATAAGTGTGTGACTGTGTGAGTTCATGTCTCTTTAGGGAGATGTACTCCAATATGAGCAAACAGTGAATCACCAGTCTGGGGTATAAAATTAGAAAATGGCCTAAATTAAATATTGGCCTAACAGTTTGTATTCAACCTGAGAATGCTACGGATGAAATATCCTCAGATGTGGTCAGGATACGTTTCAAATAAATTTTATCTGGGAAAAACTAATCTGTGTCAAAGCACTCATGCTTGAATGATATACGCCAAAGATAAGAGCCAGATTCTTGGTTATATTTGAGTAAGGCCTCTTCTAAGAGCATACCACTGAATGCAATAAAGCCCTATGGAGCAGTCAGACATTTAACACTAGAGGGATAAGGAGCTGAAGCCAGCGAACGCTGGACTGTAGCCCTGCTCTGGCACATAAGGGGGTGGTGTAGAGCTGCATCTGTGTATGTGTGTGAGAAAATGTCTATATTCCAGTCTAGAGAGCGCTGCTTTTGCCAGACCGACTCACCTCCACTTCCTCTGTCTCTCTTACTTACTCTCTCTTTCTCTCTCTCTTTCTCTCTCACCCTCTCTCTCTCTGAAGGAAAACAGTCTGGTGAAAATAATGGTGTCATTTTCAGCCCACTCGCTTCAACAGAGAGGTGGGAGGAGAGGGGGTACAAATTTAGCATCAGCCCTGGAGAGAAGTTCCAAACCCATTAAGGCACAGCTTTGAGGAGCAAGCAAAAAAAATATGTTTCTTTATTTTTTCAGGAGTAGCGTAGACTGTGGCTCTGAGCCAAAAAGTGGTCATTCCAGATGTGTCAGCCTACGCATGCAATTATGACTCGACTTGTTTTCCTCCACACACTACACCACTCCCCCTTGAACCAAACCTCCACCTTCCACACAACCACACACATCCTCTCTCCTCCTGCCTGAGACTTCTGCCCCCTCCTTCCTCTTGTCTCGGGTTTGATGGTAAGACTACGTGCTCAGTCGGTGCGCAGTCGGCTGTCTGAAGGCTGCTCTCACAGACCACTGCTAGCGTATCGGCACTGAAACTATTTGCCACCAGGCTGTTCTGAGACCTGTCTGGAGTTTGCTCCAACAGTATCAACCATAAAGCGTATTCACATGCTAATGTTATGGTCAACATGTAAAGGTGGATAGAAGCAAAGCCAAATTTCAACTCTCTGAGATATGCATTGTAACATGTCCGTTCCTATATTCCTACCAAAGTCTACGCTGTAATCCTGTCAACACAAAAGTTCTGTTGTGCAGAAAATCAGCTCAAAAAGACTTGTGCTGATGTAGACGGATGGTATTCCATGCTAAGGCTTCCACAACCACAAAAGGATCATGGGCTGACAACCAAATTGCAGTGGCGAATGATGCTGGGTATTCCCGTCTGGATGAAAGTTCCACCGGAAACGGTGACGTCCTGATATCTTCGCCACATAAACAACTCTACTAATTACAGCATTTTAATTTCATGTCTGTACAAACTTGCCCCGCCGTGTAATTACGTCTGGATGGAGGACTGATCTACTGCTGTAGTACCTGGCTTGGATATTATCTGCTCCTGGAGATCTACAGGATTGCAACAGTCCTAATCCGGCAAAGATAATCTGGATAATCGAGTCCAGGGGTGTAGCCAGACCGTTTATAATCAGGTGGCCAGATTAAACTCAATTACTTTATTAAGGTGTCAGTGTAGGGTGGGATAAAATACTAATCCGCATCAGTGGAGAAAATGACATAACGTAGCTGACCCTATTTGTGTATGGATTCACACTGGACATTAAAGGCATACAGCTAAGCAACATTTGTTTGTTGTCTGGCTAGCCACAGACGTCATAGCTAGCATAACATTATGCTGTATCGTATGAAATGCATTAATGTTACAAATTAGTAGCTAATAACAAACTGAAGAAATCCAGTGTTATACATATCCAAATAATGTGGTCATTGTGGCCAGGGAACACTTCTGTGAACACTTTTGTGTTTTCTAGCTAAAAATGCTTGTTCCTACACGAAAGTCTTACTGTGGTGGCTACTATTTAGCTACGCCCATGATGATGGTTCGACTAATTATCTGGAACCGAAGTCTTGGTTTAGGGTTGGAACGGAATTTTGCAGGGTGGTAGATGTCCAGGAACAGAGATGGTTGGTGATCAGCGGTCTAAACTGTTTAAATGTGTGATACTAAAAACATCTCAGTGAAATATCATCGCACAACCCACAAACCTCCTACCAGTGCTACACTTTACACACATTTGACACATTTAGCCATGTTATACACATTAGAAATTTATTATCCGTAGGCCAGAGATGGAAACTACTTTCCAACAACTGTACAACTTTAATTGGTTATTATACTTAAGCATCACTTTATGGACGTTATTCACAAAGAGGCCATGAAGCATAGCTGAGGGGGTCATGCTGTTTTTTTTTTGTTTTTTTTTAAGGCTTTGTTACAGATGCACAACCCATTATTATTAAAGTTATATTTATTATTGAGTTCTCATAGTTATTAGTCTACAAGTAATCCTGTAATTAATGTCAATTTGAGTCTAATGACAGTTTTAATAGAAATGGGTTCTATGAGTGGAAGGTTCAGGAATAAAACCTTTATGGCTCCAATGCCCAGCCCAAATACTGTATTACTGTGCAGATTTAAATAATGAGCCTAATATCTTAATAGATATACAATAAATCTGTATTGTGGGTGTTCATGATTTTTTTTTTTTTTACACTTAAAGGGGTCCCTGCCTACAAAAAGTTTGAACCCCTGCATTACGAGATTTGTACGTTGCCTGACTGTAATAGAAAATGAATACTTGTCTTCTTAGTTACATTTCAGAGCGATTACATAATTGCAAATCGCAAAGATAAAAGATAATGACTTTTTATTTTGTCCATGTAACAAATCAATTAGTTGCATTTCTGTGCATATATATATATATATATATATATATATATATATATATATATATATATTTTTTTTTTTTTTTTTTTTTTTTGTTTTTTTTG
>CM075004.1:31416536-31469537 GCA_037576675.1 Pangasius sanitwongsei | reverse complement strand
GGAATGGGATGGCACTTAAGTTCATATGTGAGTCAAGGCAGGTGACCGAATACTTTTGGTAATATAGTGTATATGTATAAATAAATGTTTGAGTTTTTAGCCAATCGTGGGCATCTGTGAGCTCATGTATGTGGAAGAGGGTAGATAGCGCTTTCTTCAGAGTGTGTTGCGATGTCCTGTGATGCAGCATGGGCAGCAGATTAAAAAGATGTGATTGGCTCGCTTGATGTGTCTCAGAGGAAGCAAGTGTTAGCTTTGACTCTCCTCAGTACGCAGCTGTGGTATGATGGCGAGAGCTGACTGGTGTGTGGGAAGTTAGGGAGAATGATTTAGAGAGAAATTGGAGGGGAATTCCCCCCAAAAAATAAAAGTCAGAGATTTTCTAATTGCCTTACTGTTGTATTTTGGTTTTTTTTTAAAAAAGCTGCTGTGTTTCTAGCAGTATATTCAACTGTCTCCTTTCTACCAGTTTGAGCAGCTCAACCAGGCTGGATTGTTCAGCAGGGTTATGTTTAGCTCTGTGTTATCAGTTCACTTATTTTTGTGCTCTTATTCTGTAAATCACCTGTTTTGTAAGCATTTCTTCTCATGATTAACACAGATTTGTTATCTGTGTTTTCCATGTTGAATTGTGGCTGAGGTTTCATGTTTGACAGAAGAACTTTAAGGTTAAACCACTGCAACTCTTTCTGTAGAAATACCCAGGCCAGTGCCCTAAAATGTGGGAAATCCCAAAATGACTAGCTAAAACTCTGTTTAGCTATAACTCTGCTAAAGCCATCTGAATACATTTCTAAAAGAACTCTGTATGAAATAAATAATCCTGAATGTATACATGTCGTTGCTTTTTTTATTTTTTATTTTTTAACACACCGACAGCATGTGTCACTTTATCCCTTCTCGCCTTGTACTAGGTAACACAGGATTCAGCATTTGGATGACATCACCCTTGTGCACACACTAAGCTGGACTACTCACGAGCCGCTCTCCATATATAAATAAACGTCACGCATGCCTTCATAAATCAAGACACCCCCCCTTAAGCTCCTACTGAAAAACAACAGATGAGCTGGACAAGAGCAATTAAGGCGGCCTTGTTACTGGTAACGCTTCAGAATGCATATCAGCTCACTGACGGCTTTCCAGTTCTTCTGAGGTGCTACATTCCTTCACTATGTGTCTTTTTTTCATACCTTAAACATGAACAGCTGCCTCTGCGTACAGCTGTAAGTTCATCTCTTGGTTCAGGCTGCTAGACACGGCACTGTTGAATTCTCGATTCTGATTGGTCAGAGGGTGTTAATTAACTTTATATAACAGCAACTCTGACAGTAGGGCGGCTGCAAATCACAGGTTTATATTAATGCGCTCATTCTGATATCGTTGCTATAGTAACAACTCATCCACGGGGACTTGTACAGCAGACGCAGCACATACTCTAAGACTAATGATGACCAGATTGTTTTTTTTTTAAATATGTGTTATTTAGCAAAGATAAACATGTAATTGTTATTGATATGATTTTCTGTAAGGAGAAGTTCATTTAAAATCTATGGAAGGAGTCTCAGTGCTTTGTAACAGTCAGTGGTAAAGCTGTAACTTAAATTTTCCAACATCAGAACATCTGGACTTTTCTCAATTGCAAGCTGCATTTTTTTGTAAGTTCAAGAGAAAATGAGGTAATGACTGTTTATAGCTGCTATAACGTAAGTGACAGCAGATGTGCCACAACATGTGACTAAAAACATTCTTTCTTTAACAGATAAATAATTCGGAATCGTTGACAAATTGCTGTGCTATAATTGGAATAAAACGTTGAGAGACGTGTAGTTACAGGAAAATAATGAACTTCAGTGTGATAACAGCAGGCCATGTCAAGTCAGCTTTATTTCCATATGTTCCATATTTCCATAAGTGAACTTGGTTACATATGAGCTTCCACTTGCAGAGCAGTTTGAAAAAGAAGGATGGAAGGCTCCATCTCTGTATCGATTATCAAGTTTAAAACTCAGTAACGCTAAATTACAGACATTCCTTGTCTTTAGGCCTAGCAGCTTTGAAGTTACTACAGCCAAAGTGTTCATTAAAATAAACATCAGTTTAAATTGAAACTTAATTCAGTCACTGTGAGAGTTTTCTATTCATTTCCGATGTTTTCCTTTTGGGAGTTAAACCACTTGGTAAGAGCTTAATAGTACATCTCCTAGGGAATCAATTATTGTTGCATGTTCTCCCCATGTCTGTGTGGGATTCCTTCAGGTTGTCCGGGTTCACCCCTCCTCCCACCTCTCAAAAACATTTCCCACAAGTTTAACATTCACTAACAATGAAATGCAGATTTTAGTCCCAGCAGCTCTGAAACATGTTACTGGTGCTCAAGTGGTCATGAGACTAAATGTGCAGGTGCATAAAAGACTCATCATAACATTTCAGTCAGTATGAGTATGACACGATGCTCTATGGGCTGGTCTCTTCTGTTCTCCATTTGGAAGTGAAACTACTGGGTAAATGCTTAATAATCCATCTGTCAGGGAGGTGTTTATTGTCTTGCATGTACTCCCTGTGTCCGTGTGGGTTTCTTCCAGGTTCTCCAGTTTCCTCTCACGTCCCAAAAACATGTCAGTAGGTGGTTTGACTACTCTGAAATGCCACTAGGTGTGAATGAGTGTGTCACTGATAGTACCCCGTGATGGACTGGCGTCCCAACCAGACTGTATTCCTTCCTCACACCCAGTGTTCTTGAAATAGGCTACTGATCCACTTCGACCCTGACCAGGATAAAATAGTTACTGAAGAAAGGAATGAATGAATAATCCCTAAACTGTTCACAATCTGATCTGTGAACAGTTTCATTAATCATTCTCTGGTTATCAGTATCATGTGTTCTAGACATGATTCCTCAACAAACCATCAAGATTACTGCAACATCCTTGCAGTGTTATGAGTGCTCTTACAGCATGCAACTACACGCGAGCAGTACCTCCAATCAAAAGTTAAGCCAAGGCTGGGAATTATTTTTGTTTCAGATTAATAGTGTTGACATCTTCATGATGCAAGTCTAGCATGATGCAAGGCTTTAAAAAAAGCGACAAGCTTTGTACAGAGACATATCTGGCACCTGTGAAGGGTGACAAAATTATCGTTAAATAAAACCATGAGTGATGACTCCGGGCACACTGCAGGTGTTAATAAGAGCAAACCATAAAAATTAACATCTATATCAACCTGTTTTTGGCACACGCTTCCTGTAATTTCAATAGGAATAACCTCACGGTTAAAATTGTTCACGCTTTATATATGCGTGACTGTTTTTCATGGTCTGTTGCACGACTGCTTAGCCTAAGTTCACCTCTCAGAAGAATCTGCGCTGACATTGAGCAGGAAATCAGTAAAAGGGTTATGAAAAGTCAAACTGGCTTGGTCCTCAGACTGTGAAAAATCGCTGCTGTAAATTTTGCGAGCAGTGTTAATATAAATCCACAGCGCTCATAAAAACTTTCGGATGCAGATCATTGTGTTTCTTGGCTTCTAAAGCGTCATCAATCACTACGCTTAGGGTCTGAAGCTCATACTGACTCGTAGCATCCAGTCCTTGTGCATCTTTATGTCCTATTTCCAATTATAAAATGTATTTTATATATCTCTATCAATCACATCTCATTGGTTTGTGCTGTAAATAAAAACCCAATGCTTAGCAGTTTTTTTATCTACCAGTATTCTTAACCAATAGGACAGGCATATCGTTAAGGTTTTGCCACTAAAACATATTTGTCATAAATCATTTTCCAGTTTAAAACATATTCGTATCAGTAAAAATTATTTCGTATCATTGTATATTTTTATCGACTACCTTGATGTCACTTATGGCCCTTCCTAAAAATGTCTTCCATATAGATGCAGTCCAAAGGGCAAAGGATTCATTTATAAGTCATGTGCCTTAACATAAACGCTGTCTGTCAGGTAGCGATAAATTTAAAATGAACGAATGGTCCACTTTGAGGTGTGGGTGGTGCTCGGCCCTCGGTTTCTCAGAAGCTCGGACCTTTCAGCAGAATCCGGTCTGTAATACACATCATAAAGGACCTGTACACTCTTTTCATATCTACGCTGTCCCATGCATGGACATGTGAGATGCAGTGCGTTGTCCTTAAATAGAATAGAAATTTGTCCTCCACAAGGCAATCTCACTTTCAACTTGAATTCAGGTGTACAAGAGGAAAAGTGCCATGGGTGAAGTGTAATTAAGTGGCTAATTTAGATATATTCTGTCACACATACTTCGGCCTACACATGCACAAAGGTGAACATTGTTCCACTCAGTGCAGCTCACAATTATACAAACACATTATGGCTAGTTAGCATAGTTGGCAATGTCATCTTTCTAATATATTATTCAGAGGATTTTAAGTTTTTTACTGGTATACTGTGATATTATAGATTTTTAAATATATACTTAATTCATGTTAACTGAACTCATCAATGAAATAAGAGCTTAGGCCACAAAAGCTTGCTTCAGTTATATCAGTAAATTTTTTTTCATGTCCAAAAATGCATTGATTAATCTTCGTCTATCTTCTGTGAATGAGAAGTTAGCATGTGCGTGGTCCGCTGCTAAGCTGTAGCTTCATCACTCATGCGAACATGACAGTAAAATGCACATTAGTGTCATTTGGAACAGGCGAGCACATGAGTGGATGTATGGATGTTTGCCTTTGTAAGTCATCTCACTGCTCGGGGGCCAGCAGTTGTGTTGGCACGTTTTGGATCAGCTGGGACGGCTTATGTTAGGTGTTTCAGAGAGACATGACCCTTGCGGCAATCAATCAGCGGCCACGACAGTACGGGTGGTCGCTGACTCCAAGGCCATGTAGCTACTTACCTCTGTCATGAGCCTCGGCTGGCCCTTCGAGCTATTCGTCCAAGCATATGACCCAGTTAGGTAACTGCTGATCACTCCCACAGGCCCATGCTGATGTATCCGTCCCTGGTCTGAAACAGTGAGTGAACACCGGTCCTGCACATGCAGGTAGGACCTGCTCTTGGTTTAGACTACATTAAGCAACTTGCATGAACTGCATTGATCTTTTTGTTTTAAACTGCACTCATCATCAAAGACCAGCACTGCCAACAAATGTATTCAATTCTTAAAAAGCCTTTACATGCAGACGAGGTGATGCTACCCCTCAAGTGATGCCATTCACTTTCTTTTGAGTCACCAAGCTCTCTAGACCAACGAACCTACCACAAGGTTAGTATATCACCTCCCATAATGGCTGACGTTAGCTACCACACTTCAGTAGTGGACAACTTGTACTTTGCATTAATCCTTTAAAGCTTTAAGTGCCGTGTCATGAGATTGATGCCCATAACCACGCAATCCCTCATCATCATCATCATCATCATGCCTCTTACTGCAGGTGCCCCGTGAACGGGTCATTCATCTCCTCCCGGTCATTGCACAAATTGAGCATATTTCTCTCATTAAAAGTGCACTTGAGAACTTCTGACAAGCCCAACCATTTTAAAATTTCAGATTATGCTAGCCTTTAAAGTCATGCACCGGGCACGTAAACTGCAGAGGTTTAAGTCACAGGTATTAAGTTTGGATGTTTATCGCGACCTTCTTGCATTATGGAGCGCCGAAAATGCAATTTATTATGATTCCCAGCAGCATGGCATGCTTTGATGGGTGTCAGCTGAGAAATGCAGCTTGCTTGTAGAGCAGCGATGACACACACCTCGTCCTAGACAGTGTGTGTCAGCCCGTGACCTTCTGAAGAGGCATTCCAGCTCAAGAGAATCTCTTTACAGTTAAATGATCACTGAGAGTGTCTTATAGAGATACATTACTGTAAACTGTATCAGTGAAAGAAAATGAGCATAAGTGCCAGAAATGATTTCTTTCTCCAATGCCCAAATTTCCTGGAAAAAAAGTTTTCTTTTTACTCCTTATATTTTAATTGAAACCTTCAGAGTACTCGTTACAAATCGCAAAGGTCTCTTCTTTTCTCACCCAATCATTTCAGTTTAACACCAAATATGTCAAAAACTATGTTAAAAGCACCAATATAAAAAACTAGCAAGAATCATGTCAATTTGTCATCTACGGTGACCTTCTCATGCTACACAATGTAGTTAGCGCTGTAGTTATCCGTGTGCGTTTGAACATGAACAAGCCACAAGACTGTAGTGTGGAACTTGAGGATGAGCGCCCCTAGCCCTACCTCAGTAAAATGCTTCAGTATGCTTGAGGAAAGAAAGTCTTGTATGAAGTTGTTTCTTTTGCCTCCTGAGAATGCACGAACTCCATCTGATGTGAAAAAGCATGTTGAGGTAAGTTCGCTACTTCGTTAATGTTAACTAGTTATATTTAACTGAGTTAGCATGTTTTCTTTGCAGGATAACATCGATTGCAGTAGCTAACATAATTGCCTAGCTATATTCTAGCTAATGGTAAATGTTGGCTATTTACATGATATTTTACTTCCGATTAATTCGTAGAGTTACCCATGCACATGAGTAGCAAACCTACAGAGATTGAATGATGTTTTCAGCAAAAAAGTGTAGTTGCTTTACAACAAAAAGCGTCTTCTAACAGTTTCAGATAACTGAAGTTACTTATGGGATTAACTTAATTTCATCAGTTACAAATGTACTTTTTATGTTTTAATACTGGAATACGTTTAAAAGCAACAACTTTCTGACTATCACTTAAGTACATTTTTGGCTGGATACTTCCACTTCTGTACCCCTGGCTGTAAGGCACTACTTGTGCGCTGTGTATGTAAGAGCATTGTCATTGTATTTCCCTTTGACCCACTGAGGCATCACGGGCATCTGGTCATTCTCGAGGTAAGAGTGTGTGGGTGTTTCAGCTCCAGCCACGCTCCACAGTCTTCACTATCGATCCCAAGAGCTGCTGTCTCTTGCCAGCTTCTGCAAAAATCTGTTGAAGCAGATATCAAAGACATAAAAGACCGGCAATGCCATCTAAATGCTTTTTTTTCTAAACATTCTTGTTTGATTTACACCAGTTTTTTCTCTCAGGTTTTTAAGTGTTTTGAGGTCTGCTTAACAGATTGTTGCAATGATTTCTGGGAAGACAGAATGAGGCTTGCACGCGTTTAAATAGCAAAAGAATGAAAGCTCGGTAGATCAAATCCAAAAAGCGATGTCATTGGATGACTTGTTTAGATATTTCGTTACTCGAATATTTTCATGTATGTGAAATATTTTCTGGCAATGCTTTAAAGCATTCAGATATCTTATCACGATAAAAGTAAAAAATATCTTAGCATCACGCAACACTGTAAAACTTGTTTTAAAAAATGTCAAATCTAAAATTGGTTACTGCATTAAATAATGGCATTGATACAAGATACCTGGCTTTTTTTTTTTTGCATTATTTGGTTAAATAAATAAATATATATATAAATAAATAAATGAAATGAACGTTACCATACAAGCTGGTTTATCTAGGCCTGCAGAGTACAAATTAAAATTTTATTTATCTATTCACAAGCTTCCTCGAATACAATATTAATCAAAATATTTCAGTGCAGTTCAAATTGCGCACAGAGGAAACCAAAACTTCCACCTCAGCGTTCTCAGTTTTGAAGATAAAATCAGCTGTTGATCAGCTGTATCGTCTGTTTTATTCTGGTGTTGACTGAATTGCTTTTGCATCAAGATTCATCAGTACTAATGTCAGTAATGAAAATCTGACATGTTTTTGACTCATATCACAAAATATGTGCATATAATAATAAAGTAATAAAATAACATAATAGTAATAATGAGATTGTGCATGTGAAGACCAAGTCTATGTTCAAAAGATTATAAAATTTACATGAAAATGATTTTTCAAACATGATTTCCTGTGCACCACAAATTAATATAAATGCTTATACCTTTTTTTTTTTTTACAAAAGCATGCTGTTTTATTAAACTAGTAGAGCTTCTTTGGGTGTTATAAGGTGTTATATATGGTTTTGGGTGTTATATATCAATAACCGTGTTTTTTAAATCTGTTAATTTTAACAGATTAGTAGCTGGTTTATATTTTAAAAATGCTCAAAATGGTCTTTTTTGTATAGATTAATTAGAGGTTTGAGATTCTTCTTAGTATTAAATGCAGTGAATTACATAAATGCAAAAAAAGAAATACATAAAAAATTGTCTTAGCAAGTGAGAATACCTTACATATAGACAAACTTATCTAATATTCATCTTTATGAAGTAATAATAAAACAAATATAAACAAATATTATTAAGCCCATGTCTAGACATATTTGCTAATGTTAATCTTGAAATTGTCATGAAATTGTCTAAAAAGAAGCAAAATTCTATTTATAAACAAATTTCAAGCTTGAAAATAGTAACAGTTGTCTACAACTGTCTAGAAATAGGCTTAGTACACATATATTTCTTATATAATGACCTCTTAATGAGAAATATTTGATCAATTCGGCTTTATTTATGATATTTTCACTATGTTATAATGTATTAGAGTGAAGTATTCATTAGACATCCAGGAAATTTGTTCCTTGTTGATGACTGGCATATAAACCCCATTTAACTCAGGACCTGTTGTTTCTCGCTCCAGCGTGTAGTAGACGTTCACTCCACTGACCTGTTGCATGCCATGTATCTGAAGGGCCGTGCAGGTATTTCAGCCATGTAGGTGTTTAAATCAAAGCCGGCCTGAGCCGTCAGCGAGGGAGGAGTTGTTGTGGGACGCATTTCGAGGGGTAGGGCCTGTGTTTGAAATATGGTTGGTAGAGTGCCTGTTATCTTTTCTCCTCGGCATCAAGCGTCCAGCGCCGGTGTGTCATCAGTTACAGCCCAGAGCTGGCACTGGCTCAAAGTGTGCGGGGTGGGGGGAGAGATGCTAGGAAATGCAATCCATATGGTGGCACTATAAAACCTAGCACATCCATATCCATAGTCCAAGATCATCGCTGCACTCTTCAATAAACCCTCAAGTCAATAACTCGCAATTCTTCACAGCGGCCACGGTGGTCCACACAACAGAAGACTTCTCCAGAGAACAAGGTGACCAGGACCGGGTGATTATAAAGGGTATGTTTCTTTTGCTGTAAATATTTTATCCCAATTCATTATTATTAGGTGTGATTAATTACATTCAGTAATGTCACAATGCCAGTTGAGTGGTAAAAATAAGTCAAGGTGAGTGGAATTATCAAACCCAAGTGAATGTATATTGATTATTGACGATTACCCCATTTCTAGACACAATCACTCATTTTAAGCTTCATTGTCTTATTCCATTGGTGGATAACATTGCGAAATCCAAAAAAAAAGCCAAATTCAAGACAATTTGAGGGTGAGTGAACTTACCAAAACTGTTCAAAAAAAATCTTTTGCAAATGTATCTACTATTTGTCACTTTGAAATGATTATATAACAAATATAAAACTATTAATTACACTCATCTCTAGACCTTTTTTCACTCATTTTAAGCTTCATTATCTTGTTCTGTTGGTGGATAACTTTGCGTATTTCAATCACTGATTTCTACAAAGCTAAATTCAAGCTTGAAATGAGTAAAAATGCATAGAAATAGGCTTAATATTCTTATGTGTTACTTCATAATAAAAAAATATATTAGAAACATTTTACTTTATTTAAGATACATGTATTCTATCTCATTTCTTTATACTTTTTATTACATTAAGTAAAGTCATAATGCCAGTTAACAGTAAGTCAAGGCGAGCGGACTTACCAAACCTAAAAAATTATATTGGCAAGTGATAATATCTTGAATAAAGACAGATTTATTTAATGATGATAAAACAAATAAAAGACTATTAAGCCAATCTCTAGACATCTCTACTCATTTTAAACTTGAAATTTTATTCTGTTAGCACGTAACTGCATAGTTCAAGCATTTACTACTAGAAAGACAATTTCAAGCTCAAAATAAATTTGTGTAGAAATAAATTTAATAAACTTCGATTTGCCTTATAACAGCATCATAATGAGAAAAAATACTGCACAAATTTGACTTTAGTGAAGATATATTTATTGTATTGTTTTACACGTCAGCTTGTTCTATTGGCTGATAACTTTGCTTATTTCACGCGTTTACTTCTAGAAAGCCAAAGTCGTGTTTGAAAGGTTTTATACACTTAGATGTGTTATCTCGTATTGAGAAATATTAGATGAATCTGAAACTTTTATTTCAGCTAAATGCATTGTATCACATTATTATGTGTGAGCAATTACTTTAAGTTATATTATAAAGTCAAAGCAGGCAGAGTTGTCATTTTTTTAAAGATTATAACACATGAATGACTACTTCTTCTACTTCTTTTCCTTCTTCTTCAAAAGGAGGTCCTGCTGGATTTGATATGAAGATCCTGTGTCATGTAATATTCCTGCTCATGCTGGGAGCCATTTATTGCCAGAACAACCGAAATGCCAAACCCAGCGGCAGAGCAGCTAAAAAACCCAGCAGTCCGTCTGCAGAGGTCGGTCCAGACGATGACTCTGCGGCAAGTTCTGGCAAAGACACGCGTGCGGGAAACCAGCAGACGGCATCTGCTAACAAGCCGGCCGATGACATGAAGCTGCACCTCCTGAAGAACACGCCAGCCACGTGCAATGACGGCACTGCAGCTGGGTGAGAGCGCGAGATCGTCAGAGCTTCTTCGCTTCATTCTTAAAGCGGGGTGGTGTGACGTGAAGCAGAGAGCCGTTACCAATAGCAACGTGTTTTATTCCTCTTATTCCACAGAAATGTTTCAAAGCAATTTTTTTTTATTTATTAAAAAGCGACATGGTGTACTTTTTTTTAATCCATTTATGGTTGCTATAAACAGTCATTCCCTTATCAGCCTCTGTTGAAGTTTAATAAGAAAAAAAAAAACGCAGCTTGACATGTTACAGAGAAACCATAAAGCGCAAAGTTGTCCATCTTGAAGACTTCCGTCAGTTACAGTATAGTTTAGTGATGCACACTGATATATTTTTTAAATTAAACACACTGTATTTATTATATATAAAACAAACTACTAAGAACAGATATGCATAAATGTTGCATGACAAACAGATTCTATTACGAAAACGTCCTGATATGGCCCTGACCTGAGCATGTCCTAAGCTCATCCGTAACGTCTTCCTATTCTATCCCATTCTATATTTATTTTCCATCCACAGGTTTTACCTAAAGGAGTTCAAAGGAAGCAAGAGGTGGCTGATATTTTTGGAGGGTGAGTATTTAAAACGGGGTTAATTTTGTCAAGGGGCCATCAGCGGGCTTAAATGCTCTGCTCGGCGTTATTTTGACCGCTGCTCATCTTCTTGGAGGCATGCTCTTTTTTTGTTGTTTTTTTGGACTGTGTGACGCCGTGTTGCTTCACTTGCATTACATGCATTACGATTGATGGTGTCAGCATGGGGCAAGAAAAGAAAGCCGCCATGTAGCTGGATTGGAAAACAATAATAAACCTGCTGAGGCTCTGTAGTGGGAGAGTATAACTGTATTTACGGAGAAATTCTTTACTCAGTTAATAAATGCAATTCCTCATATAAATAAATCCTTTGGTAAAAGTTGAAGTTTCAAATTCTTCACCTGTGTTAAAGTAGAAAAGTATAAACAACGTCTGTGACATGAAAGATATTATATATATATATATATATATATATATATATATATATATTCTAAATGTTTACAATAATTTCCATACATCTCAATAATTTCCAAATTATTTGGCATCTAAATGCAGAGAGACGATTTCACTCATAGCTTCACAGTTTAGCAGGTTAGATGTTTGTTATTTTGTTCTTTCTTATGAACAAGCACACGGCGGACATTTTGTTTTTTATTTAGTCACTGTTTCAGTATGGATTATGCTATAAACAGGAGGATTTCTTCTTTTTTTCAATTTGGTTTAGCTTTTTATACAATTATCTGACACATCTAAAACTACAGCAGTCACATAGCACTATCTGTGTTGAAAAAAAAAAAAAAGATAAAAAAACACCACATATCTTTGGTATGAAAAAGAGGCAAAAGTTAGCATAGGCCTCTGTGGGTTAAAGTAAAAGTTTAGTTTAGGAAAGATTCATATGTCCGATTTCAGTTACTGATGGTAACTTTGTTCCACTTTCACCAAGGAACCAAGGCATGTGGAATAACAACCGCTTTATTCCTAATCTGTCAAATGTTAGCTAGCATGATAATAACTAGCTGAATGCTAATAGCTAGCTCCCACACTAAATACAAAGTGTGTGTAGCAGGAGATAGATTACAGTGATGGGTATTAGGTCTCATTCTCACTAGAAGAATGTAAGCAGAGATTTTTCTTTGAAAAAGTATTAGGTGAAGGTTAGGTTTATATGTAAAAAAAAATGTAAGCACAATTCAATTCTAACAAACAGTGAAATGATAACACTAATTCAATACATTATGAGTTTAATTTTATACTCATGAAGACTTTATACTCCTAACCCTTCGTTTAGTGATGTGAGAATGAACACTCTTATACATTCCTGCACCAGTCATGCCTCTGGCTGCTGCTTTTACAGCGTGGCCTGGTGCAGGTGGTCCATACCTCGAGAGCCTGAACCACAGCCTAACGGGGCTGCCCTAGTCAAACCGGATGTCCGGCTAATATTAGTGAATTATTTTTAGGTGGTTGGTGCTGTTACAACAAAGAGACCTGTGATTCCAGATATAAAAATATCCCTCGCCTGATGAGCTCAACTGACTGGCCACAGACGCGCAAAGGTAGGCTGCTGTCTATCACTTCCTGTAGTGCCAACATGACATGCCCACGCTCTCTCTCTCTTTCTCGTTTTCGTTTTTGAAGTGTCTGAGGCTTGAATCTGTGTGATGTTTTGGGGTTTGTTTGTTTTTTTAGGAACTGGAATCCTGTCTTCACAAGCTGATGAGAATCCACACTGGTATAATTCCAACATTGTGTAAGTGCATCAACATGTAAGTGTAACAGTGAAACCAAAAGTGTAACAGTGAAACACATCTAATATTTAATGTAATCTTCTGTGTTTTGTGACCAGGTTTGTCCCCTACTGCTCTAGTGATGTGTGGAGTGGTAACAAACCAGCAGCAAAGACCAAACAGGCAAAAGAAACAGGTGACACTCTATCTTCTATTAGTATATGGATATAAGTTTGCTTAAAGCTGCATTGAATTGAATGTTTTATTACAAATATCCAATCAGGGGAGTGAAATATACTCTAAACCACAGGCTCTCAACCGTTTTTTTTGGCCAATGATCCCATTTTAAGGGCACAAAATTCTCATGACCACTCTACCACTGCCACCCCAACAATGGCTACAATTAGTTCAAAGTAGTTAATACTACAAATCGGGTCCCTGGAGGAGTAGTGGTTAAGCCTCAGCACCCTCACCACCGCACCATGGGTACGATTCTTGGCCAGGGAACCACATGACAGCATGCACAGATACTGTGCACAGATACTGTGTGTTCTGAGATGCTTTTCTGCTCACCACGGTTGTAAAGTGTGGTTATATGAATTACCTTAGCCTTCCTGTCATCTCAAATGAGCCTGGCCATTCTCCTCTGATCTCTCTCAACAACAAGGCGTTTTCGTCAGCAGCAGAACTGCTTACATCCATGCAACAGTCAAAGTCACTGAGATGTTTGATGTGAACATTAACCAAAGCTTTTGACCGGTATCTGCATTTATCCTTTTTATGTTTGTGTCTGCTCCATCTCAGAGTACTCCTTCATGGGATCTGTGATCATCCGGGAGCTGATCAAAGAGCTTGCAACAAAAGGACTGAAACAGGCCAAAGTGGTGATGCTGGCTGGAACGAGGTAATGTGTAAGGAATAAAACACAATGGGAAGTGCTGTTATAGAAAAAATAATCTGACACATGGTTTTTAATCTGTTTATCTGGAGCATCATCCATACAAGCCCATCCCAACGGGTTGTTACTATTGAAACTATAAGATATTAGAATGAGCGCACTGATATAAACTCGTGACCATCAGAATCAAGAATTCAGCAGCGCTGTGGTAATTTTTAATTAAATTAGATGGCTTATCAAAGTGTGAGCTACATCTAGGATCGTATCTTCTTAAGCTTGGTAAGGCCAAGATACGTATCAGTAGCCACTCATTATAACAGTCAAGATACATTTAGATTTCAATAACATGTTGCTGGAAACAATAGACACAGAGGCACTGGGTCAGAGGGCTTAAACACTTTCTCCATGTATGGACCAGCTCCTTGCCGGCACCATCCGAGCAGCACACATAACCCTGGCAGGAGCTCTTTTTTTTTAGCCCATGCTGTCGTCCGCCATGAAGATGTATACCGCTATGACATAATATCTATGTATATCCCTCCACAACGGGATGCTGAGTACTGAAGATTCTTCCCAGATTAGCGGCATGTTTTGTCGGCCAAAAAAAGAATGCACAGCCATGCACACAGTTATCACACCAATCAGACATCCAATGTTTTTTTTTCTATCCAAGTCAGGTTTATTTTGGCTACATTTTTGGGGACAGAAAGGGGTAAAATGTGTTTGCTCCATCTTACCTGCAGTGCTGGAGGTACAGGTGTGTTGCTGAACATTGAGAAGGTGGCCAGTCAGCTGGAGCAGCTCGGTGCAGATGTGCAGGTTCGAGGCTTGGTCGATTCCGGATGGTTTCTGGAGAGCAAGCAGCAAAAGACCCAAGAGTGTCCAGACAGTCTCTCTTGCACTCCGGTTGATGCTATCAAGAAAGGGTTGCGGTAAATTCAAATGCTCTAGCATAAGGCATTTTCTTAATGCTTACACTTTCACACATCAGTCATCTTTTTAAATTAGAGAACAACTCTGTTTTTTCTCCACAGAATGTGGAATGGAGTTATTCCAGAGAAGTGTAAGCAGCACTACAAGCGGGGCGAGGAGTGGCAATGCTTTTTCGGACACAAGCTGTACTCCTTCTTGAGCTGTGAGTTTGTGTACAATCACTGGGGCAGGGACTGGGCTTGAATTGAGAGCTTCATATAGAACATTTAAGGGATTCCTCTGATTTAAGGGACAACTCAGTGAATTATTTAATGGTGCTAGATGGAAGTGTACCCCAATTTTTCCGTAATGTTATTGTTCATTATGGTGGTCAGTAGGTTTCAACAGGTATTTAAAATTTCAGGCTTATTTCAGGCTTTCTTGCAGCAATGAATCAGATCAGATGAAATTTAAAATCTGTTCTGTTCTCAGCTCCACTGTTTGTGGTTCAGTGGCTTTTTGATGAGGAACAGTTGCGTGTGGAAAACATTTACGTGGGCAGACAGTCTCTTTCCGAGCAGCAGTGGACCTACATGCAGAATCTCGGGAAAGAACTGAAAAACTCCCTCAAAGATGTCACGTAAGTGCTGCACTCTCACGAAGGTATTCTGTGGTTCCTTGTTTCACATTTACACATGATAGAAAACAATTTATAGAAGAAAATAGTTGTTTATACTTAGGCGCTAAACTCAACATGTAGTTTAGTAAAGCTACAAGGTGGCTTCTACAGGAAAGTCTATGCTAGATAAGCACCTCTCATGTGTGTTTTTTTTTTTTCAGTGCTGTGTTCGCCCCGTCCTGCCTGTCCCACACACTGATCACTAAAAGGTAAGGACACCACAGCCACACACGGTGAGCTCATGCTGCTGTTTTTGACCGCATATCCATCACGTCGCATTCTGGATGTCACCAAAATGCCACCTCACACTTTCACACACCTAGCCAGTGGCCCCTCGCTGGGCGTAATGATAGCTCGGACCACCCGGGGTTTATGTGGGTCACAAAATGACCTCATGAATGTATTTGTACAAACACATTAGATGTAATTAATCAAGCAAGGAAAATGTTAGAGAATATATCCTATCTTAATGAAAATCCTTACATGACCATGTTTTGATGTCATGTCATGATGCTTTGTACCTGTCTTCACCACTTCCTAATCTTATTTCAGTAACTGGATGGACTTCCAAGTGAAGGGCACATCTCTGTCTCGTGCTCTTCAGTGCTGGGACAGAAGCCTTCAGGAGGCCAACAAGAACAGCAAGACGGCACTGAAAGGCTGCCCTTTCCACCTGATCGACACTTGCCAATACCCTCAGTGCAACCCGACGTGTCCGGCGCTGATTGACCAGGCCACGCAGCAAGAGATGACCCTGCTCCAAGTGCTGGCCAGCATGGGTGTGGACCTGCAGAAGCTCGGTCTGGACACACGGCGTGACGGCAGCGCTTCCTCCAGCATGATTAGCAACGGTGGCTAAGGAGTGATAGTTGAGTGATAGTAGAGTTTCCTCAGTGGCGACCCTTAGAGTCACTCTTTTGTGTTCCAAAGAGGTTGAGATCTTTGAGCCGTGAGTATGTATTTGGATTTCTGTGCCAAATGTGTGCAAGTAGGATGGACTTTTGGAAGTAAAGCATGAGTTATGATTATGTATCTAGTCACAGTTAATCCATAGTTAACCTGCAACTCGTGTATGTGGAGTTTAGATTGAAGGGTCGTTTTTTTTTTTTTTATTTCACCCAAACTGCTTTATTCAAACAAGACATCTTTGTACAGGAAACGCCTTAGTGCAACAGGAAAGAGAGCATGAGGTGACAATACCAGTCAATTCTAGAGATCTTTTCAGACTGGATTCATAGTATACACTCCTAGAAACAAATCTAATCAGTACTCCATACTGTACCCAAGGTGCCTGACATGTTCGGGTTGGTAGCCTGATGGTCAAACAGAAACGACATACCTAAAAGTTATCTATTTATTATCTTTTGGCTTAGTTGAGAAGAGTGTGATATCCTTTCAGTTATGAATATTTACTGGTATTAAATGCCATACAGTAAGATTATTTATATATTCATTTCACATTTTCTTGTATGAACTGAATATAAAGTAAAATATATTGCATTACCATGAATGTAAATCAAGTGCCTTTGATATTTATAGGCTGCTGAACACTAATAAATGTGTAACAGGAGCTTCAGTGTCAAATGCTTTTTCTCTCATTAAAACTCTTAAACTTCATGTTTGTATAGTAAGCATTAATGCACCATTTTGTATCACGTAGTAAGACAGAAATTATTCACATTTACTACGTTTAATATTATTGATGTAATGTTAAAAACTAAAAATACCGTAATAAAGCATGAAACGTTACCAAATACCTGTAAGGCTTTGTACAATACATTAAGACATCCTATATAAATTAAAAAGAACGATGAATTAAAAATGACTGAATCCTAATTTATACAAACATGAACAAAGCCATGAAACATTAACCTTGTATATTTTAAAAAGAGAGGCTTGTTTATAGCTGCTATAACGTAACTGGTATCAGGAACGAACTTGCTTTGTGGACGTTCCACAACACGAAAAGTAACTAGAAATGGATAAAAGGTATGATGTTTCATTCTTTAATAAATAAAAATATGTAATTGTTGGCAAATTGTTGTGGTATAAAATGGAATAAAACATTTGTGCTGTTATTGGAAAATAATCAACTTCGCTGTGGTAACAGTGACTCCACTTCATCACCCCACGCCATCGCTGATTATTTTTCCTATACCAGCATGCCCTGAGGGTTTTATTCCCTACTTAGCCAACACATCGTACCCCTTACACATTTCTTAATTAAATATCTTAATTATCTTTCTAACAAATCATAAATATGGATATGTAATAGTGACTATAGAATTAAGTCTAATCTTCTTAGTTTGATAGTTTCTTAAATAAGAACTGATTTATCTTATAAAAAAGGGCACTTTAAGGAAGTTAAAGGAAGAGCTGGGGATCAGATATGACATGATTAGAGATTAAATGATTATATTTGTGCTAATTATACTGTACTTAATCTGTAAAAAGAAGCTCAGACGTTAGAGTTCTGTGCTATTGGTTTGAAGGTTGTGAATTTAAATCCCACAGGAGTCAATAACAGACCCATGAGTAATTTACTGAACCGTGAAATGTCTCACTGGTAAATTTCTTCAGAGTTCACAAATAAAGAAAATGTGATGTGAATCACAAGGTAAGTTTTGTGTAGTCATATTGTGGCATACACGGCTCTCGTAGGTGTGAAGATCAGATTTAACTACTACTGGTTTAAAAAAAAAAAAAAAACCCTGAAAACTTTTTTTTTTCTCAGACTACTTTCTGTTCCTCGGAAATATGTTTTTCATATTCAGTTCCTTGTTCTGTGTGGGTAAAAAAGCTGAAAAACAAAACCTAAAAAAAAAAAACTGATTTTACTCTTCTAATTCTAATTTGTGTTCCAAGTGTGTCATAATAACAATAATAATAATAATAATAATAATAATAATAATCATAATAATAATCATAATAATAATAATAAACATACACTTTATTTAATATGCACCCCAAAGTGCTTTCCAGTGTGAAGCAAAAAGACAGAAAAACAAAAACAAAACATAGTAGAAAAAAGTAAAATTGGCAGATAATAACAATGCAAGTAATAGAAGAATATAATAATAATATAAAATTATATAAATATATATTTTTTATAAGTCTAAAAAAAACTGAATAAAAGTACAACAATTAAAATAAGACAAACATAATATAAGCATCCAATGGACACAACTGATATAAAGTCTACAAACCCCTGTTCAAATGGCAGGTTTTTGTGAAGTAAAAGAATGAAACAAAGATAAACCACGTCAGATCACTTCCCACCTCTTGAAATCGCAAAGCATACAAATAAAGCCATCAGAACTTTTTTTAGGGAAAAAACTTACAATAAACTGGCTGCGTAAGTGTTCACACCCCTAAACCTCTACTTGGTTGAAGCACCTTTTGATTTTATTACACCACTCAGGCTTTTTGTATTCTGTCAGTGTGGCACATCTTGACTTGGCAATATTTTCTCACTCTTTCTTGCAGAAACATTCTGGAGTCATCAAATTTTAAAGGTATCTCCTGTGCACAGGCCGCTTCGGGTCACTCCACAGGTTTTTAGTCAGATTCGGGTCTGGGCTCTGGCTAGGACATTCAAATACTTTGATCTTCTTTTGGTTAAGCCATTCCTTTGTTGATTTGGATGTATGCTTTGGGTCACTGTTGTGCTGAAAGGGGAAATTCCTTTTCATCTTCAGCTTACTAGCAGACACCTAAAGGTCTTGCACTAAAATCGACTGGTATTTGTAGCTATTCATAATTCCCTCCACTTTGATAAAAGCCCCAGTTCTGGCTGAAGAAAAGCAGCCCTAAAGCAGGATGCTGCCACCACCATGCTTCACCGTGGGTATGGTGTTCTTTTGATGATGTGCTTTTTTTTTTTTTGCACCAAACATACCGTTTGGAATTATGAATTAAGGAATTAAGTAATCAGTACTTGTCAGATATTCCTGCAGCTCCTTTAATGTTGCTGTACATCTCTTGGCAGCCTCCCTGGTAAGTTTTTGTCTTGTCCTTTTGTAATTTTTAGAGCGACGTCCTGTTCTTAGTGATGTCACTGCGGTGCTTCATTTACTTATGCAACCAGGTTATTGTAACTTTTATTTATTTTTTTTCCTATTTTTCCCTAAAATGTTTCACATTGAGGGTGGGAAAAGCTCTGACATGATTTGATTTAGTAAATTTTTTTTTATCACAAAAACAATAATAATAATAATAATAATACAATAATACAAAAGTAATGTAAAATAATGTGCCAGTAAAAATTTAAAATAAATTAATAATAA
Source organism: Pangasius sanitwongsei (assembly GCA_037576675.1). Taxonomy (NCBI): domain Eukaryota; kingdom Metazoa; phylum Chordata; class Actinopteri; order Siluriformes; family Pangasiidae; genus Pangasius; species Pangasius sanitwongsei. Next base: position 31,449,837 of record CM075004.1, on the reverse strand, counting down.
TAATAATAACAATAATAATAATAATAATAATAATAATAATAATAATAATAATAATAATGAAAGCTAGTTAATATATGGAGGGGCAGAATGGATAAAATAATAACAATATCAAATATATAAATATATAAAATATATAAAAGTAAAATATATAAAAATATATATATATAATAAAAATGTGTACTATTATTAAAATAATATAAAAGTAATGTGTGACAGTAAAAGTAAGACAAATAACAAAAGTGAAAAAAAACATATTTCTGGACATGCTTTTTAAGCATTTTTCTTTTTTTAAATCAGTGACAGATGGAGGCTGTAATCAGTCTCACAAATGAAAGTGTTTTTATCCAAGTGAAAGTGGTTTGCAGAAAGGAAGTTGTACTTCTTTGTCTTTTTTTTTTTTTTTTACTTTATTTGTGATTTTTTTTTCTTTTTCTCTTTGATCTCTGTGTCTCAGGTTTCTGCAGCTTGTACACACTTTTACCTGAGATCAGACCTGCTGATTGTAGATACAGACACGTACTATAACTATAGTATTGTTTCATTTATTATCAGTTGTTTTCATTTTCAGTCTTTTTTTTTTTTTTGCACCTTATAATCTTTTTTTTTTTTTTTTGCATATTGCTGCAAATGCATGAAGGATGTTGTCTGAACTCTGAAAGCATTTACATGAGGCCTTGCAGGAAAATGCAATTTAATTCTACAGTATTCTAGAAATAATATTCTAGAAAAAGAAAATCTATGCATGCATGTCCGCAGGAGCAAAGATTTGCACTGTTTTTAAGAGTGCAGAGCGCTGTCTGCATGGTCACATGACTCACCTGGATTGTGGTCGCTGCACATTTTCCTGTCATCGCCCCTTTCCTTAGCAGTAGTCTACTACACAAACTAACCACAGCTGCATGCGTGCAACCAAGTGTGTACCTGTGCACACCCAAAACTAAGGTTAGGATGATGGACTATTTGGTGGGGGGTCTGTAAAGATAAAAAATAATGAAACCACGGCTGTTTGACAGTGTCACTTCCTGGTTTTTCATGTTGAGTTATAATTGTGTATCAGATTAAACAGAGGAGTGATTCTGCGAATACACACAGATATTCAGATAAGGGTTTATGGTTTGAGAAAGTTTTGTTATCACTCCATCACATTGGACCACACAAACAATGCAATGCACCATTTCCTTTAACCTGACCCACACACTTCACTAATTTATGACGTTTGCAGTCATCTATTTTAATCTTTCCATTTACTACAGAGCCCGTTGGTGAGATCCTTCCTTCGATAAAACTAAGATGTAGGTACAGCTTATTAGCATGTGCGAACAGAATTGTTAAGACATTTGCTTGTGGCCAAATTAAAACCTTAACCTTATTACAATTTTTTTTACTACGTTCTAATTTTTTATTCATTTTCTCATTTGCATTTTCACAAAAGCTTCTTTTCTCACTCACTTTTCATTTTCCAACAGACTAAAGGACTAAAGCACCACTGCATCACACTCTTTAGATAAAGATGAAGCAAGGGCTAAACTGGAAACCCTATCAGTATGGCATTGTGGGTAATATAGGAAAACTATTAAAAGAATAAAATAAAATAGCCGAACATGTCAGTGAAAGAAGTTTCACTCAGGATTTCATTACAAAATAAGTCTTCGACATCATTGAAGATCACGTTGATTTCAAAGATTACTGTGCAAATCACTGAGGGTGGATTTTTCCTTTAAATAATGAAATTCTTAGGTATTAGCTTGATATAGATATGGAAGATATCGAGCTAAAAACACAGCCTACACATGAACCACAGCTGCACTCATGAAACCAAGTGTGTACCTGTGTGCATCCGTGTGTGAGGCAGGGGGAAAGATCAAAGGTTTAAATAGCGTTGTTTTTCCCGTGTGGCCATCATTTTCTTTGCCCTACTTTGTACTACTGTGGGAACCGTTATGCTAGTAAATGCTGCAGCTTAACCCCTTATTAGTCAGTTCATCTAATAGAGAACTATTCCTTAACACACTGTTGCTCCTCTGGTTCATCCTCATACTTCTTCTGCTTGGAGCTTCTGCACTTCTGCTGCTGTGTACTTCAAAAAACAGTTTATGCCCAACTCTCACCCTTTATTCAGCATACAGTATATAATCTCACCTAGATACTGTAGATTTGTACCTAAGAGCTGCTGCTGCTGTTATCATAAAGACAGTGTGCTCATCCCAGGACTCTTCACAATCCACAATCTGCCACACACTTAGTAATGTTTTCTTTGTCACCCAGAAGATGACGGGTTCGCATTTGAGTCTGGCTCCGCTCACGTTTTCTTCTTCACGTTGCCTCCTGGAGTTTTCCTCACCACTGTCGGCTCTGGCTTGCTCATTAGGAATCAAAATCTACATCCAGATTTCTGTAAAGCTGCTTTGTGACAATGTCTGAATAAAATTGAATTGAACTGAATTGAATTGAATTGAACATTCATGAACAGTCAAGTCATGAAGTGGAGTTTGAGCTTGATATCTGTGAAGCGGTGCAGTCGTTAAAATCCAGAATGTTGTAACTAGATCTCTGCTGACCAGTTTGCCCTTACTCACAACATTATACTGACCAAACACAGCATCAGTGTTGGGCTATTGATCTATGCTTTCTTACTTATTGCCTGATACGTAAGTAGAACGGCTAAGCATTTTTTTTGTCACGATTTCTCCCTTTGTGCAAGTCTTATTGTTGCAAAGTCTGCAATAAGACTTCACAACCAACAATGACATCACAGTGTATATATAGACAAAACCAGGAAGTACAATAAAGACCAGAACTCAGGAATTAAGGCTCAGATTTAAAGATACAAAATGTATAATAAGTTTTCACATTTGGGTAACAAAAAATGACAGGACAGGGATGGAGACAGGACTACAACATGAGCATATGCCTGATTTTCTGTTCTAGTTCTGTCTCAGCCCCTTTAGTTGCTTTGTTACCTTATTGTGTTCGCCTGTTCTTGATTAGTTTGTTTATGTATACCCTGTTGTGTCATTGTTCATTGTGAATTTGCCGTTAAGTCTGCGCCTTAGTTCACAGGTCCAGGTCCTCATTGTACTTCCTTTCTCACCACTTCCTTTCTCATTTCTGAATATGAATTATTCTTCTCTGATGCTGCCTCTGAGTGTTTTGACCCCTGGACTCTGATTAAAATTGTTGTATTTGCCCTAAAAGACACACACCAAATTGATGCACTTGCATCCTGCTTCTAAATTTTTTAATTTTGTAAGACAGGATTTACTTGAAATATTCAATGAGTTATCTGCTAAACAATGCAACAATTACAACAAAATCTGTTGCAGTGATTATATAATAGGTTTGTCATTATGTTAGGTTAGGTTATTATCCACGTTATTTCTGCCATCTTCAAAGTCTCAAACAGTTTTCTCATTACATAGGGTAGAAATTTATCTACAGAAAATAAAAGATGAGTTTTTGTTGAATTTTTTTAATTATGCAGTTGAAGTTTTGGCACCCCCTGCTTTTGCTTGCTTGACCAACTCAGGAATTCAAATTCCTACAAATTCATAATCAGTTACATAAAAGTTACACTCTGTACAGATAAATTTTTATTGCCTTTGCTTGTTTTTCTCGAAACAGTGTGAGGTGAGGTGAAAACCCTTTCCTCTGATCGTGGCTTCAAAGACAGGAGATGTGGTTCCACAATGAGCAGAGGGGGAGTGAAAAAAGCAATGCTGATCATTGTGTTCTAAGCAGTAGTGCGGCGGACGTCAAACACCCTCATTCAACAGCAATGGTCTCATTCACAGGTGAGTACAAGCATTTTAAATCCAAATAACTAAATAGTCTAATAAAAGTTATCTCCGTAGTCTTTGTCTACTTCCAGTTTATGCTACAAATAGATGTGAAATTGTGCAAATAGTGCAAATACAACACACAGCTTTACAGGAAAAGGTTTCTACATAGAGTTTTATTAAACGTTTGATTAAAAAAATTCCATTAATGAACTAGAAATAGATCCATTTTCTAATTCGTGTTCTCTTTCATCTTTAGTCTTAGGTCCCGTTCTGCTGATGTGGTCCTGCCACTTTCAGGTAACATATTTAGCACAATGTGGTTGTGCATGGCTGCACATGCACTATTTTGTATTTCTGATATATTTTTTTTAACCTTATGCCAAGTTTGAGACTGAAATGTGAATGTAGTGATGGTGTTTTCATTTTAAATGCATATTCTCTAATAATAGCCTGGATGGTGTATCTTTATTGTGAAAGTGCAAGCTGAAGCACTGCTTTTGAGTGAATCTGTGAACTTGCCCCCTTTTTTTTCAGACAAGTTGGTCCAATGTGACTACTGATTCCACAACTGAAACAACTGAAGGTGATTACACGCCTGATTATGAAAAATATGAGACGGTGTGTGTGAAAGACTCCAATCGAAACTTCCGATCGTGGTTCCTTCCCACAATCTACAGCATCATCTGCTTCCTGGCTCTCCTAGGAAACTTCCTGGTCATCCTGACCTACGTCCATTTCAAGCGGATTAAGACGATGACGGATATCTTCCTGCTCAACCTGGCTGTAGCTGACCTGCTCTTCGCACTATCGCTGCCCTTCTGGGCCACCAGCGTTATGACCAAATGGCCACTTGGGCAGTTCCTGTGCAAGGCGATGTATGCTATCTACAAGATCACCTTTTTCAGTGGCATGTTCCTGCTCACTTGCATCAGTGTGGACAGGTACTTCTCCATCACCAAAGCTGTCTCTGCTCACCGCTGCCGTTCCAACGCCATTCACTATGGACGCATATCTTCCCTGATCACTTGGGTGATAGCTGTGTTCTTCTCCTTACCTGAGATAATCTACTCCAATGTCAACTCCAACAAAACCTGTGTGGCGTACATCAATGGGCACGAAGATCTCCGCATCTCCATGCTGGTCAGTCAGATGGTGCTGGGCTTTATTCTGCCGGCCCTCGTGATGGTCTTCTGTTACAGCTGCATCATTAAGACCCTCGTGCAAGCCAGGAACTTTGAGAGAAACAAAGCCCTAAAAGTGATCTTCGCCGTCGTGGCCGTGTTCGTTGCCAGCCAGCTGCCGTATAATGTGGTGATGGGACTAAGCACGCACAACACCACCATGTGTGACCTCGATAACAGCCTCCTCTATGCCATGGACGTAAGCCAAGGTATCGCCTTCCTGCGCTGCTGCGTGAACCCCTTCCTGTATGCTTTCATTGGCGTGAAGTTTCGCAATGATCTGCTGAAATTGATGAAGGTTCTGGGCTTCTCGAGTCCCAGCCATGTCATATACTCCGGTAAGAGGAAATCCTCGGCCGGGCTTGACACTGACACCACTTCATTTTCCCCATGAGCCAGTGACTTTTCCTCTTTTTATATTTACTTTATTGTTTCTATATTAACTACTACTCATTCTTTTTTCATTTTGTGTTTTACTTTACTTTTTGTTCCATATTACTGTATCATATTTTTCAGATTTTTCATAAAGTGCATTATTGTAATTTTACATATATACATTTATTGTCTCTGTGTCAACATTTTATGATGTTTAAAATACTGAATAAAGCTTTTTTATATATGAATTAAATACCCCTCGTGTTAGCTCGAACCCTAAACAGACACATTTTACACATACACTGAAAGTGCAGAGCCTCTTTTTTCTTGGAGCGTGATCTAGATGCACTCTATCACAGTTTTCATCTGCTCAGTGGTTTACATAAACACACAAAATGGTGGCGATCAAAACAACTGAAAATTCAGTCTTAGCATGTATGTAGTATAATCTTAGAAAGTCCACTCTACTGTGAGTAGTTTCAATATTATTTTAATGAATAAAGCCACAAAATATTATTAACAAATGAAGAGTACTCAAAAAAACCCTTAAATCCCAGTGACCATTGTCCAGACCTTCTCTGGACATATTCACAACTACAAACACATACTATTAAGTTCACTTTAGTTACTGAATAATATTCTCTATTATGAATAACTGAATCATAAGCTGTACACTATACACTCGAGATAAAAGGATATTACATTCATCAATAAGTAAGGTCACATTTATCAACATTTATCACATTAATATAAACCTGGGATTTGACTACCGCTGTTATCGAAAATTAATCAACACCTTGTGATTACGCTTTCAATTAGATTTGAGAATTCAACTGCATTGTTTTATAAACTAATCTTAAAGTTGCGTGTAAGCCAGTATTTCCTGCAATTACACAGCAGAATGACATGAATTTTGCACCTACATGTTCATATGTATTAACAGGTGTTAACCAACAAGTGTTAGCCAACATGAAAACATGTTTATAAAGTTGAAAAGAAACCACACAGAGATCAGTTTAAACAGATTCACAGCACAGAATAACAGCAAAGCCGAATCGAGAATTTTAAAAAAAGACACGGCTTTCTAGATCTCACCTCATCACCACCTCAAGCTTGAAACTACATTTTTTTTAGCGTTAACCAGCATGTACACATGCCTAAAGTTGAAAAAGTAGCCCTTTAGCTTATTCTAAATTTGAGCTTCAACCACAAACCCACCTACAACACTGCTGCCTTTCCGACAAAAATATCTGCTCTTGGCCTTCTCTGTATAAGTAACGATGTAGAGCTCATTTACATTTTCAGAAATTTGTACTAAATCTGTTTTTTAATCCCTTTCCCTCCCCCTCCCAAATGATTTCTGACCAATCCCACCCCTCCAGAAGAAGTTTTGACCAATCCCATCCCTCTTGAAGGAATTCTGACCAATGCCACCCCATCTTAAAGATATTATGACCAATATAACCCCTTCATCAAGGAATACTGACTGAGTGATGCCACCCACTTCTGACCAGGAAGTCTGAACAATCCTGCCCTCTTGAAAAAATATTCTGACCAATCCTGCCCCCTTCAGAAGGAATTCTACCCAATCCTGCCTCCTTCCACAGGAAGTCTGACCAATCCTGCCTATTTCTGAAGGAATTCTGACCAATCCCGCCCTCTTCCCCAGTTATTATTTTTTGCACCATCCCACAATATTTCTGATGAATTAAGTTGGTTTTATTTGTGGAAATACTCACGAAGAATTATGTTTATTGCTCCAGTACAGTTGGAGAGACTTGTAGAAACCATGAAGCATTGAATGCCAAGGAGCTGTTCTGGTGGCTGGTGGTGGCCTAAAATGTTACTTGCTTTTGGGTGCACGTTTGCCATCCAGTCTTTTACTTTTGACCTCATGCACACTATCCACATTGTGGAATAAAAATTAAAATTCACAGCCAACTTGAGTTTTCCACTTAGCCACTAGAGGGAAGAATTCCAGTGCTGCAGTACTTAAGGGTTTTTTTTTTTTAAATAAAGTTCTGTATACGGACAGCAGGTGTCTCAGTCTATTGCCTACTGTAACATACTAGACTCAGAGAAAGAGAGAGAGAGAGAGAGAGAGAGAGAGAAGATTAATGCACAGAGGCACTTTAATACAAAATCCAAACATACAAAAGTGAAGTCACAAACCAGATTAGTGTCTTTAACCAGGCAGGCCCAAAGCACAGGTAAAAGCAAAGTACTATCAGATCAAAGGGCAAGCCACAGAAGTAAACAAGAAATCAGACAGAGGGTCAAACAAAGGATCAGTAAAATGACAAGGCTCAGAACCTATACCGTTTGGAAAGAATTCACAACGAATGAATGTTGCAGGCGTATGTTTATATGTGTGGCGGTCTGGGAAAACCCATCGGATATCACTACGGCTGAATTCTGCTAAACAACAGACCATTTTTTTTCTGCCTGTAACATATATATCCACTTTAAGAAAACATAAATATGTGCGGTGGCCTGCAAAACACCTGCACATGGTGAAATTTTCATCAATTTTGCCTGTTTACCAGAATTCTGCCACAGCCACAGGTTTTCCCAGACCACTTCAGGAGTCAGGAAGTGATTATGAGGACCACAACCTTCGTTTGAGGGGAGGGGTAATGTCCTGGGTTAGTGTTACACCTACTTTCTACCCCAGTCCTTGGGTCCAAAACAACCCCTGGCCCTGCACATTTCAACAAATTGGGGTATGCTGTTATAGGAAAATAATCAGTGACATGAAACGAGGCAGAGTTACTATTACCACCATGATTTTCCTATAACAGCATGTCCTGAATTGTTTTATTCCTATTTTTCTGATTCCATATTTTTATTAATTAAAGAATGGCACATCATACTTCTTTTTATCTATTTACAGTTATATTTCAAGTTCCTTTTATGAATTATGATATAGCAGCTATAACCAGGAGTACTCTCATCAGACTCTCTTTTTTTTCCTCTCTCAACAAACCAACACAAATTCAATAGAAGACAAAATAAAATAACTTGTGAAATAGTCCAGCATTCTGTAAAGTTAAACAGTGACGTATGGTACATTTTGCGTCCTCTCTATGTATTAATAAGTGCTAAATTTAGCACAGTTAGCTGTCTCTCAGCCACAGAGTTGCTCTGAAGGAGACACTGACATTTGCACACGCAAGAACTTTAGGGAGGTCATATAAACACAGCTTCAAAGACACACAACTTCACCTAGTCAGACTGGGGGAATAGATTACATAGATTTTCTCATATCTCAGGGTTTGTGTGTACACGAGCTAGGCATTTTCCTGCAGGTAAGGGCATTTCTTGAATGCTAAACCACCACAGCCACTGACCTTGATTCCTTATGTAAAAGTAAAACAAACTAACTGATTCACTAAAACCTATTACACCACACCTCTGTTGAATTCTAGATTCTGATTGGTCAGAAGGCGTGATTCATTTTTCTTTAACAGCAGCTCTGAAAATCGTACCGGCTGCACGGGAAAAAAAAATACACTATCACTTCGATAGTAACAACTTACACAGGGATTTGTAAGGCAGACACTCCACATAAACACATTTTTTTTTTAAAAAGTGTGTATTTTTTAATATGGTTTTCTGTAAGGAGACATTTAGTTAACATTTATGGAAGGAGTCTCCAGTGTCGGTTCTTTGTAACAGTCAGAGGTAAAGTTATAACTTTAAGTTTTTGGAGGGAAAGTCTTTTTTTTTTTTTGGCTTATTAACTTCAAAACAGAGAAAAAAAGAGGAAAAATCTGTTTATAGCTGCTATAGTAGTTACATAATTATTTTGCAGACATCCCACAACATTAAATGTATCTATAAATGAATAAAAAAAAAAGTATGCCATGTCATTCTTTGATCAACAGAAAAATTGGAATCGTTGGCAAATTGCTGTTGTTTAAGAGCAATGAAGCACTTCAGGACATGCTCTTAAAGGAAAATAATCAAATTTGGGGTAGTAAAATAATTATTTTGATTATAGTGATTAATTTCCTATAACAGCGCACCCCCAAGTGTACAGAAACATGTTTTATATTTGACTACTTTACGGAGAAAAGAGAGACAATGGTCTGTGGAAGGTGTGGGGTTTCATCAATTAATCATCACATAAATCAGCATATATGCAGTTTAGTGTCTAAGTTTGAATACTCTTAGGACAAAATGAAGAAGACAAAAAATATTACGGGTCAAATAGCGTATGTTAAGATCATCTTTCATTCTGCATGTGATATAAATATTCTCTAATAAGTTTTTATTGCTCATCTTATTCCTTTATAAATACCTCCAATCTATTTCACATCCTTTTTTGGATCCTTTCACCCATAATCCCGGCCTGTTGTTCTGGATCGTTGTCTTGATGCAGGACACACACACACACACACACATACAATTGTTAACACTTCTGGATTCTATTTATTGGTGTGGTCCAAGATCAGATGTCATCTTTGCTCACCTCTTCTCTACTTTCCAGCAATTCCACATGTGAACCGGTCACAGCTACAAAAGCATGTTTGATGCAAAGATCACTGAAGATTAAAATAGCATTTTAACCTAGAAAGCAAAGAGGCATCTTGGAAATACAATCTTGTAAGATGACACAAGTTGTTTAGCCAGCACTGTGGGTAACTTCCTGTTCTCAGATATGCAGATGGTCATGTGACTAGCAGTGAGCCAGGAATGTGATGCATGAGTTACAAACCAAGCACAGACACATGCAAAATGTGTGTGTGTGTGTGTGTGTGTCTGTCTGTCTGTCTGTCTGTCTCTCTCTCTCACTCTCTCTCTCTTTCTCCTGCCATACTGCACTTTCAACTTATTGAAGATGAGTCTTCTGCAAATTGCTTTACAAATATCATTCAATCATTAACTCAGCTTAAGCACTTTATCCTGGTCAGGGTCACAGTGGATCCGTAGCCTATCCCGGGAACACTGGACAGGAATTGAGGGCAATTTAGAGCAGCCAGTACAGCTACTGTATATTTTACAACTGACTGTTACAAAGCGCTGACACTGGAGACTTCTTTTATAAGTGTCAAACAGTAATGTACTACAACAAGTGCCTTAATGTAAACCTGTGATTTGCAGCTGCACTACTGTCAGAGCTGCTGTTATAGAAAATTAACCAACACCTTCTGACCAATCAGTTTCTAAATTCCACACACACGCTTTGGCTCTCATTGTCAAATGCGAAATGTGTGAAAGTTGAAAAAGGATTTGCCCGAGCATGCCCAGTTTCTGGAGCATATAATTATGAATCAGGCTCTTCAGCATAGCTGACTGATGTTGAAATGTTGGTTTCTTCTATGCCAGACATATTTACAAGTATTTTTATAACAACATACCTAGACTGACACTTCGGTATAACGTTACAAAGCTTTTATTAAAAGCTGTGACACGTATCTGGTATTTCGTGGAAACCTATTCAGATCTGTTGTGTGTGATCTAAATGGAATTGTTAAGAACGATGTACGTTTTTGCAGGAGAAACATCCTGTGATGCAACCACAACATCGAAACAACCACTACACTGATTTCCATTCTGATAACAAGTTCATTTCACATCATGAAACATGTTCCCAATAAAATTCTATTACACTGCATTAAATTTTTTAATTTATTTAATTTGTAATCCTGTACTTTAAAATTGAATTATATTTAGACAATTACAGTCACTGTTTAATGTGTGTGTGTGTGTTTGTGTGTGTGTGTCTGTATGTGTGTGTGTGTGTGTGTGTGTGTGTGCGTTAAACATAAAATGATTAAGAGTGGTATGGTTTTTCCCCTGACAGACGAGGTCAACATGGGGACAGAAAACACACCAACCTACACACATAACCTCCACAACTTTCAGCCCCTTTAATGACTTATATTTCACATTACAAACTGTATTTTTTCTTCACAATGCTGATTTATTTTTTGTAAAAAGTATTCAAAATTCATACGAACTGAAGACTACTGGGAGTTATTGTGGGTGACCTAGTTTTTCCTTTGCTGTTTTTCACACAGGGTTCATTTACATGCAGCTCATAAATGAATTCCTGCTAAAAATGAGCTGCCTGGAAACTTTACTTAGTCTGTAACATTAATTTCCTATGCACCTGTTACAGCCCTGCGCAAACACTTTCCGTGATGTGGTTTTAATATTAAAATACACAAACTGTTATGGGTTTTATGGTGTTTAGTGGTTAGTGATTCTCAGAGCACCCAGAGCTATTGCACTGTAAGAATAAATGACCTTGTAACCTTGTAAATTTAATTTACTAGCAGCCAGGTTGCCAGATATTTTTACTGAAACAATATTTACGGCATTCATACTGTAATGTATGTTGACACATTGTACTGTATTTTTGTAAACAGAGCATAAAAATGTATTTTTCCAGGATTACATATTGATATCAGTATATAACCATAGGGAGAGAAAAAAAACTCTGCTGAACTTTTTGTTCAGTTTTACTGCTGCTTTAGCACATTTACTACCAAATATACATCGTAAATAAATTGGAAAGTGTAAAAATCCTGAAAAACAAACTGATAAAAATTGTTTATTAAGGCAATTGTGTCAGTTTGTATAGGAAAAAAACAGGATATCAAATTACAAAATAGCAACCAGCTAAAATAAAAAATACACAAAAATAAAGTGTTAAACTGAAAAATGCGAACAACAGGGACAAAATCAAAGAGCCATCATCCTAATTACAACATTAAAACCAAGCTATATGGCTAATTTAGTGAAAATACCAGGCTAGCTAGCAAACATTAGCTCCCTAGCTAGGCTAACATTACCTACTGTTGACTAGCATTACCTCAGGTTTAAAGATTTGCTGCACTTACCCTGCTTCGCATCACTAAAATAATTAAACCTGTGCTTTTTTTTTTTTTTTTTTTTTAAATCAAAACTTAAGATGACAAAATAATGGGAAAAAATGAAATGTGAAAATTTAGCCAGGCAAGGTTCCTTTGCTGCTTCAGCTAAACACTTTTAGCAGCTAGTTTTACAATAAAGCTAATGATACTGTATGTTTTACTGTGTTATTACAATAGTCACAGAAGTATTTGTGATATTTTAATCAGCAAGGACTATAAATATTTCCCCAGAATACAAGATAAACTTTAAAACCTATTTGAAGTATTATACCGGTCTGAACACAACACATTGTAGACATACAGAATATATTTTATTGTAGAAATTACAGAAATTCTTTTACATTGTGAGTTACGCTGGTGTAGCTGACGGATATATGCATTCGTGATGAATACTAGTACGAAAAGGTATAAAAAGCACAATTTTTTTTGACACAGCACAGATGTACAGTATACAAGGACAAAAGTAGGGCTAATGTGAGTAGCGGTTGTGTCAGCTCCCCCTGTCGGACTACATGTCTCACATAACATTGTGCTACTTCCTTCCCACACACAGGCATGAGATCTCGTTACAGCCACACACAAGGTTGTTGGAAAAGGAAAGGGGAAAGTGGGGACGATTCCAAGGGCACTGAGTTTGAAATGAACGCTAGAGGACACTATGCAGTATTTCCAAAGCATTACCCTTCCATGAGGCACAAAATACACTAAATGCTTACACTATACACTATGGACTTAAGTATATAATACCTGGATTTCTGTAAAGCTTTAATGTCTAAACAGAAATAACAGCTCACCTTGCAATGCCTCACAAGTACCTTCATGAACAACTGCTCAACTGCTTATTTTTAGAAAAACCCACAATATCTGGTCTAAATTTTTTGCTAATAATGTGCATAGTGACATTTCTGCTCACTATAGAATTGGACAAATAATATAAATTAAACAACTTTTAATCTCTGTCTTCATTATACTTCAAAGTTTTTATGTTATGTTTTTTGTTTTAAACTGAATTTAGCAGAAGATCCATTGTTGCGTTGGCATTTAATTAAAAATAAAGCTTCAACTCCTATGTGTGAACACTTGATTTATTTGAAAAGCATGATTTATTTTTTATATATTATTATTAAAATGACTAAAATGGATTTATGTAAAGCTGCTGTGTGCCAATATTTATGGTTATTATCACTGATACACCAATTGTCTACCATCTTACTGAGTTTCTCTGTGTGAACACATTACATTATGCAAATATATATGTATACAGTATGCAAACTATCCTGTTTGAGAGACGAATAAGCACGACAGCCGGCCCAAAACCATCCCAACATCAAAACTATGTACACTGCTTTTAAAGTCCAGCACATATGAAATAAAACTTTTTTTGACAAATTGACTTGTATTATTATTATTATATATTGTTAGAAATGTGTGGAAATAATAATAATAATAATAATAATAATAATAACAATAATAATTATAATAAATAATAATAACAAACAAACAAATAACACTACAACGGTGGGGTCTAGCAGAAATGATTCCAAGTTGAACCTGGAGAGTTAAGAACCCTAAATTAATCAGTGTATATTACTGATAATAATAATAATAATAATAATAATAATAATAATAATAATAATAATAATAATAATTCACCCACAACAGTAATCTAATCACAGACCACAGACACAGGGCATTAGATGAGCAGTAATAATAATAACAATAATAATAATAATAATAATCATCATCATCATCATCATCATTATTATTATTATTATTATTATTATTATTATTATCAGTAATATACACTGATTAATTTAGGGTTTTTAACTCCTCAGGTTCAACTTGGAATCATTTCTGCTATACCCCACCGTTGTAGTGTTATTTAATTGTTTGTTTGTTTGTTTGTTTGTTTGTGCGGGAAAACCGCGGATCTGGCAACTCTGAACACTTCTAGCCCAGACCAGTCGGCTCTCCTCTGGTTGTCAATCAATCTCGCTTCTCCATAGAAGGCTAAACCGCCGCGGCGCACTCGCATACTAGCGTACTAAACAGTGTGCTCGAGCGTCACGGCACCTAACAGGGTTTCATGCATACTCTTTAGTGCGATAGTGCGCGTAGCCTGCGTGAGGCACGTAAGCACTTGGCGGTGCGTCGTGACGTCATTTTTACGAGCCTCTAATACCTAGTGACCTTCCTCAGCGCTCGTGCAGTGCAGCGTCCGGCGTCCGGAAGGTAAAAAAACCGCTTCGAGGCAACGATCTCGCCTGTTTAAAAGGTAATTTTAGTTTATATTCTCTAAATACGACGATCTATATATACATAATTCCCTTCTTACATGTGCACGGCGTTGAATATTTTATCACTGTAGCGTTAAATTGCAGTGTTCGTACAAAGAAAAAGATTTTTTTTTTAAGGTTAGCTTGCTAGCTAGCTAGGGCGCGAGCCGGTATTTTCGAGGTAGCTAAGCTAACACAAATTTCGGTTGTTATAGCGCATTATGTTGTGAGATCTGATCTAAGTATCGGGTTTAATTCAGGTTTAAAATGTCAAGGTTTTGGTCTGGCCTAATCACTAAAGCCCGGTTAGCTAACCGGAATTTTTTTCCCCTTTATAACAGAGACCTTTAAACCGGGTTAGCTTTTCATTATCGAGGTTATACTGTAAAATTAAAGTGTAACAATAATATAATTTTTTTATCTTCATCACCATGAGTGTCGGTTTAATGCCCACGTCCTCGTTTAGCAAGTATGAGCAGTGCTAAGGATGGTGTTCAGCCCGACCTTGTGTCTTGCTAGCTTGACTAGCTTGCTAGCTAGCTGACTAGCCACGTTCCCTAATCTAAGACATGTGTATAAATCATACCAAATAATAGCTGACTTTATTTTGGCTGGTTGTAGTTTACAATCTGTCTGAGATTTTTAAGAGCTGATTTTGATTGTTGGCATTTTCCAGCTCCCTGTGATGTCAGCATGCCGGCTTTTAGTGTATCATTTAAATATTTTTTTTTCCTTTAGTTTTGGTTTCATTTTTAAGAGTAACAAGATGTCCATGAGACCACTATGTGTACTTTTGCCCAGAAGACGGATGAGTACGAAAGGACTGGTGCTTTCACCTTGAATGACCCGAGGCTGTCTTGACTGTAGCATCATGATACAGTTAACTAATCTAACTGTGGCACTTTGTACCTTCATTAGTATTTAACAGTTTTTATTGACCCCTTTTTTTTTTTTTTTTTGTCTCTTTAAGCCACTATGGGTGACGTTGAAAAAGGAAAGAAGGTCTTCGTCCAGAAGTGTGCCCAGTGCCACACAGTCGAGAACGGCGGCAAGCACAAGGTTGGGCCCAATCTTTGGGGTCTGTTTGGACGTAAGACGGGCCAGGCAGAGGGCTTTTCCTACACAGATGCCAACAAGAGCAAAGGTAATGTGGTGTGGAAGTCATCACAAGCTGCATTTCTCTGTAACAGTGTTGACCTTGGGCTTAGGCTTAGGTTATGATGTGACATCTTGCTTTGCGAAGTCTGGCTCGAGTCTGCAACCTGCGTTTAATGACTTTTCCATACTCTGTGATGTTCCAGGCATTATTTGGAGTGAGGAGACTCTGATGGAGTACTTGGAGAACCCCAAGAAATACATTCCTGGCACGAAGATGATCTTCGCCGGCATCAAGAAGAAGGGCGAGCGCGCAGATCTTATCGCATATCTGAAGTCTGCCACATCGTAACGCCGCTCTATCCGTAGAAGGCGCGGAGATATTTAAATTAAACATCTGTAATGTGTTTTTTTTTTTTTTTTTTGTCTTTTGACTTTTAACAATACCTACCTGAACAATTGAACACATCACTAAACATCCTGGACTGTTGAATTCTGGGCGTAGGGTCATGGCGCGCTGCTGATGCCCGACTGTTTCAGCAATGCGCGTTCTCGTTATGTCTATCTGTCCTGGTTTTCACAGGAGCTGTAGTCTGGTTAATTTAAACGTATTGTCTGTCTGTTTATGGATTGAGATACATTGCGACTGCGAATGTTCATGTGTTTAGCGGTTGCCATGGTAACCATGTACCAGATGAAATTAAAACCCAGTCGATAAAAGTGAAAAATCTTTTCCCTTTCCTGCTTTTATGCATGCTTCTATACAGAACCTGTACAATAAAACGGATCCCACATATCTGTAAAGCCGTGTACGACGCACTGAAGTCTGTCGTGTTTTCAGCTTAACTTTGTGTTCATCTCTCCAGCGAAGCCTGGGCTGTACGCTCTTAGAAAAAAAATGTAGAAACGATCACTTGTGAAATCGCAAGTGTTTTTTTTATCAGTAAGGGTTCGTTCCATAACCATTTATCCAGTGAACCAAAACAAATTAGCTCAACTTTAATTACCCAACAGATTCTAGGTATTAATTATGCAGAACATGAGAGGGAGTGTGTTATCGTGAGTGACATCACAGCTTAGATTTGGCGGTAGCTCTGCACAGCAGTGACGTTATTCATCATAACACACGCCGTTGAGCGTTCAATTGCATTCGCAACACCGTTTAAAAAGTAAAGCAGACTTTACATTAAGGACATTGTAATAATAATCTGCATAAATTGTTAATTTACTTTAAGTCTACAGTATATTGTGGGTAAGAGGGTTGTGCTTTTAAAGTGACCATGTCACTTAATATCACTGAAAGTAACGAAAAACGAATGAGAGAATGTCATTTTCTTCTTCCTGTGATCTTCAGATAATTTGGATGATGGAACTTCCTGTTGGACATGTGACTTGTGGATTACTTCAAATATTTCATGAAAGTGAATGTGTTCAAATTACAATGTACATTTTTTTTCATAAACTATAAAGGGCGACTTTTGGAAAAAGATGTTTCAGGCATAAGATGTTAAATTTTAGATTCACTCATTAATGCAAAATTAAGATTCTTGAAGTGTTTTAATGATTATATTTAAAGGCAAACTAGTTACAGTGGGCTGAGACGGGCGCAAATGCTGTTTTGTAAATGCCGTAGATGTAGGTTTTATGTTTTAATTTATCTGAAACATGCGAACAGATTGTGAAGGACACATATATATATATGTGTGTGTGTATGTATATATATATATATATATATATATATATATATATATATATATATATTTGTAAATGTAATATCAGTGGGTGTACACTCTGCTGCAACTCAGCATGAGCTTGCACTCTCCTAACCACATTATCACCTTATAAACACATTATAAGTAAATTCTTATCAGTTCGAGTGAAATGCACTGACTTTATCAGAGTGCCAAGTCCACTCAGGCTTCCTGATTATAAAACACCGAACACAGCTGACTGGACCACAATCGATGCTTTGCGATGGACAATATTGCCACCGAGCGGACAGGTGACCGTATGTGTCCGAAATCACACCGTACCTCCTTCCCCTATAAAAAACTGCAACTTACTGCAGTGCATTGTGGGATTTTAGTTTAGAGAGCATGCTTTCAGATAGTTTTTATTGCTCTGTAGAAAGTTAGGTATGTGTCTTCACACATTATATTACTATATACTTACTATATTACTATATATTTTCTATATTGTTGAGTGATATGAAGTCGAGAATATAATTTATATAAATGTTTTATCTAAAATTATACAGTATAATAAAACTATATAGTACTTTTCATTTTGTGTCTGAAATGTTGGACATGTGCTTTGCATAAGCTTAAAAATCAGACAAAGAATAAAACAATCCACGGTCATAAACAATATAATAATAATAACAATAATAATAATAATAACAATAACAATAATGATAGCAAATAAGGAATCACAGTGAAGAAAAATGTTAAAAGATGTAAGTACAATTAATGAATAACAACATTAAAGGTGCAATAGTCGATTTTTTTTTTCATTCTTGTACAAATAACCTGGAACAAATGTAACACATAGTAAAAAAATAATGTTTTAAGCCATGAGCTCAACACAAGTGTATTAAACTGCTGAGAAAACCTGTTCAGAGAACTGACTTACGGACCGCAGTGTATATGTTTGGACGTTCCTCCTGGCCGGTTTTTTTTATAGACACTCAGCTCGACGAGCCACCATACGTCCTGGGGGGCGGAGCTTCATGAAGATGGGTGGAAATGGGGCGCGGGGGGTGCAGGGTGGTAAGTTCAAGGGAAAAAAATCAATCAAACATCGAACCCACATACTTAACCATTACAGACTTAAGTTGGGGGGAAAAGACGAATCGTACCTGACGCACCTTTAATTAAAAATGTTAAGGATAGTGCTGTTGTTTGAATACATTCATTTAATACATTCATCTAATCGCCTACATTATACTACATTCTACTGAACATATTTATTTTCTATTTTACCAGTAGCCTTTCCTAAAAAAAATGTTTGTAATGCATGATGGTGAAGTACACACTTCCAGACACTGGGTTACTTACTTAGGGGCTAAATCTCCTACAGTACATACAGCGTGTCATAACACACACATGTACCTTAAGAGGCAAAGAAAACAACTAAACTAAAAAAATTTAAAAAAATGCCCATCCTACAAAACAAACATGTTTATTTAAAAAGAATGGCAATAAAGAAATTAATTCTTAAATACAAATTAGTGTTATTTTTAGATATGCATAATTTCCCAAAGTACATTTTTTATTCATGAACATATAAATTCTTAAAGACCAATCAATTTCATTTTAATCTCATCAATCAATCCAATATATTTTTTCTTTTTTTTCTTTTTTTTTTTTTTTTTTACAAAGATTACAAAGAAATAAGGTTTACATCCCCTGTGTTTGTAATCTGAATTATATCAATTGTATTTATTTATTAACTGTACCTTTTTTCTTTTTTCATAATGTGACACGTTGATGGTGATCAAATCCCTGACTCATGTAAACAACACAGACGCAATCATTTATTTATTTACATGTGCAACCAAATCAAGATTCACTTTATATTCTGTATCCTTGTAGACTTAGCACTGAAACAAAGTAGGAAGGTCTACAGTTTTCAACTACGCCTAATGAGACATATAGTTTAGCTTAATTTATACTGTTATACAGCTAAAGCACGGTGGCTAAGTGTATGCGATCGACATCTGATCAATAATCCAATAATCCAGCCATTATGTGTGTGTGTGTTGTTTTCCTTTTCTCAGCACTGGCAGATATAGCTCATAAAGCAAAGCTCTGTAATGCACTGACCACACACTCACACGGTCAGAGTGGACCACAGAACTTCGCCTGAGGAGCCGTGTGTTCAGGCGTGTTATACATTACGTTACATTATATCCAGTGTTGCAGAGTAGGTAGCTACATGTAGCATGGTGTAGCATGAGAAAACTAGCTGGCTTGATATTAAAAAAAAAAAAAAAAACCCTCTGGTGAGCCTTTTCTGTATCTGTGGCTCATATTGACAACGTTTTAGAGCTCTGTTCTATTAAACGCTTCTTACTAAAAGTGGTTTATGAACAGAAAAGCAAAATCTGCTTGTTATAGGATACTTTGTACTAAACATGGACATTTTATTTTCCACAATAAATTAGCTACACAACAAAATGGAAATGTCACGTCCTGGCTGTAAGCAGGACCAACATTTCAGTGAGGTCCTCGTGACACACTTTGTTGTTAACTTACCACAATTCTATTTCTAATCTCTGTTATGTCATACATCTCTTCTCCCCTTTATCTGCTCCTTTATCTGCGACTGATTTTATTGAGCTAAATATATTGATTTAGAGTTATCTCTTTTTCTCTCTGTGTTCATCATCCTTTTCTCTCTTGCTCATCTTCACTGATTACTGAAAAGGTGTACATTAAAAATGCCATCAGCTAACATGACTGCGATCAGCTAACATTACTAATGCAATCAGCTTACATGACTGCGATTAGCTAAAGTTACTGCGATCAGCTAACATTACTAATGCAATCAGCTTACAGGACTGCGATTAGCTAACATTACTAATGCAATCAGCTTACAGGACTGCGATTAGCTAACATTACTAATGCAATCAGCTTACATGACTGCGATTAGCTAACATTACTACGATCAGCTAACATTACTAATGTAACCAGCTAACATTACTGCAACCAGTTAGTATTACTGTGATCACCTAACGCTATGGTGATCAGCTAACGTTACTACGATCAGCTAACATTACTGTGATCACCTAACATTACTAAAGTAATCAGCTAACATTACTGCAATCATCTGACATGACTGCGATCAGCTAACGTTAGTGCGATCAGCTAACATTACTGCGATCAGCTAACGTTAGTGCGAACAGCTAACATTACTGCAATCATCTGATGTTAGTGCGATCAGCTAACATTACTGCGATCAGCTAACATTACTGCGATCAGCTGACATTGGAGACTGAACCTAAAACATTTAACCCAGTAAAATTAAACAGGAGTCAAAGCAGTTCGTGGAAGAATGAATGGATAACATTATGGAAATTAATTAGCATCAATTAGCAATTGATGTAGTGTACATTCGGCTTTGTGATAGTATACGAACTGTAACACATTTCTGCAATGTGGAAATCAATAAAAAATGTTGATCCTGCTTACGGCCACTGGTAATCATGGAATGTACGTTTTCCCGCATAGTAGATTACATTCTGCCTCCACGTTATCAGGACGTCACTGGATTTGACAAATGGAGACAGGCTACATGGGAGGAAAAACAAACAGAACCGTCCCAAACTACCGAGGTCTGTGTCCTCAGACCTCGTTACGGCCATGATTTTACAGCCAGCTGGTTTTCCTCAATTTGACGCTAGTACTTTTTCTTCGTAGTGTGTAAAGCTCGCTACTTTATCAGAATGGTATGAATGTTCTGGACATAGCTTAGCTATTTTAAATCATGACTAGCTTGTATTCGACAAGTTAAAATTGCAAAAAGCTTCTTCAACACTGATTACAACATACTAGCCATACAGATAAAAAAAAACTACATGACATTCTGTTATTAACGTTGCAGATTTGTATTAGAAGGCAGAAGGGTTCAGTCAAGGTCTGGGTCAATCACACGTGGCTCCATGCATCCTGGGAAAAAACACAGATGGCATTTTTGATTTGAGTGAAATGACGAAATGACATTCCTTAAACACGCTCCTTATTAACAATTTCACAATAAAAGCAGGTAGATCAGGGCACCTGATCACAAAAATACGACAAATGTTACACATAATGGATCATTTACATAATTTACACCCGAAAAAACTGAATTGTACGAATGTTTACTAGGCCATCAACTATTTATTACTATTAGTTAGAAGCAATTTGAAAAGTCTGTATGGTGACATTTCACACTCAGCATTATGGGTCATTCATCAACTTTTATTACAAACAGTACATTAATTCATTAATACAGCAAACTAAATGATTAAAGCGAGAAAAATAGTCCAGATGATACAGTCGTTCTATAGTAATCAAACTTTTCTGTGTTTATGCTGTCATTTAGGATGGTAATGATCAAATAAATGCTTAATAAGCTTTTCATCTTGGACATTTTTTAGATCCCAAAGTGCAAACAATCAATCTGTTTACTTTTTCCGCCCTCAAAGGTACACAGATGAGCTGCACTCTTCCAGGTAACAGGATCCTAAAAAGAGCTTTACATTTTATGACTTACACTCTTTTATACTTCCAGAAATGTTTAGGAAGCAGTGAATGAGCAGGAATGAAGCAAATCCACCAACCTGACTGCTCACTCAAGTGTCCAGAGCTTTAAGCCTGTAAGCCTGCTGCTGCATCTCCTCCTCCAAAAAAAAAAAAAAACCCAAAAAAACCTCAAACTTCACAGTGCAATAAAGCTATTTCTGAGCTGCTATCTGTCTTAATCATGTATCATGCACTCGTTATGTTGCACACACCGGCTGCAGACTTGCTCGTCCCCGCGCCGTGTCCCGCGTGCGGACCCCCCGCTTCTGTGCGGTTACTTGTAGGAATGTCGACGTGGAGCTGCCAAACGGGAGCGCGCATGCCTTCGGCGTGAACGCGCGCCGACTCTGTACACAGAGCTGCACAGTCAAGTGAAATGGGTAGGGCTTTTTTTTTTTTTTTTTTCCCCCTTCAAAAAGGTATTTACGGACTACAGATATTTACTGGTCAAGGTTACTGTGTAATAATATCAAAATGACCAGAAGCTGTTTGTGGCCAGCAATATGATATTTTCCATATTATTTTTTTTCATAATTTTAGGGTTGCTTTTCTTTTCTTTTTTTTTCATTTGGCACATCTAGTTTAAATTCTATTGAACAGATTAAAGAATTGAATTAATTTTCAATTGAAGATTAAAGAAGTGAATTAAGTAGCCAATAGAAAATGCTACATGAAAAAAAAGAAAAGAAAAGAAAAGTTTCGACCTCTGTGCTTTTGAGGTACAAAGTCAGAGGAAAAACATGGCCACCTCCATGTTTGGGTTTTTTTGTTAGCAATGAGCTAACAGAGATGAGTGATGTATATGTTCCTCCTCAAAACAGCAAACTGTGTATTCAGTGTTATAGATTTAACATTTGAATGTGTCTGTATGTTGATTCATTTGAAAGGTAAGAAGTCCTGACGCTGGACGCAGCCATGTTGATTTGACGTCACTTCCTGAACTCGGAGAAACTCGTGATTGAGAATACTACCCCGAGGTCATGAGCAGGAGTTTCGAGTTGAGTTGAGAAGTTTCTCAGGCTTGTCAGGAATTCAGCAATCCCAGATTCTGAACAAAGCTGTACTTGCCTTGTTGAACTGGAGTCAACATTTACACTCAACACAACATATATTTTGTGGAAAAAAAATTTACTACTCTCAGTGATTTTCTTTTCTTTTCTAGCTCCCTGGTCAGGAATCAAACCCGGGCCACGGTGGTGAGAGTGCCGAGGCCTAACCACTAGTCCTCCAGGGACCCTAAGGTCATGCAGTCAATAAATTATGAACTTTAGCTACTGTTAGCCACCTTGGTTTATGCCATCACTTCATTCACTCACATTTGTGAGTTTGTTAGGTGTAATATCAGAACAGTCAGCATCTTACACAAAAATTGCAAACCTCTGATGGACACTTTGCGCCACACAATCAATTAATGTTAACGTGTTGATTATGGAGTTAGAGGAGTTCTGTGTGTGACTAAATGTTTTTGTGTTTTTTTTTTTTTTGCATTGATTATACATGGAATTCATCACATTCCATTATACAAGCTTTAGCATGAAAATCAGTTTCAGAGTTTAGATTTTTATTTTTTTTTTGCAAACCATGAAATTCAATTTCATTTCAGTTTCACGTGATACAAATTCAAAAAATAATAACATTCAAAATCATATTTTTTTTTTTTTTTTTTTTTTTTGCTTTTAAGTGATTCTAACTGTAGTTTTTTTTTTATTTTTTTTTTTTTACATGATGGGCATGTGGTTTTATTTTTGCAAATGATTCATTTATTTTAGGATAGGCTAGGTTAGGTTCAACTTTATCATCACTGTCAGAGTACGAGTACAGAGACAACGAAATGCAGTTAGCATCCAAACAGTAGTGCAAATAGCAAATAAGTTAAATGAGGTAATAAGGTTATGGTGCAATACGTTAACAGTGTACAGGTAAAGGTAAACAGCACGATGCATACCAGTAACGCAAATGGCAATTAATTGAAATAAATAAGAATTATGGTGCAGTAAGTTGAGATAAACAGTATACAGGTAGAGGTAAACAGCATGACGCATGCAATATGATACAGTAGATACACACAGTGGATAAAATGCAGGTGTGCAATAGCAATAAAGTACAAATAACAGTCTGATATAAATAATTGTAGTAATGACAGATAATTACGGTAAAGTACAAGTATTTGCAAATAATTGCAGGTAATAGCAGTAATTTACAACACAGTAGTATGGTGTCTAATGCTATGGTGTAGTTGTTAGGTGGAGGCTGGCATGCTTAGAAGCTGAGTTCAGCATTAGTACAGCTGAAGGGAAAAAGCTGTTCATGAGTCTTTTTGTGCAGCAACACAGACTTCGGTAGCGTTTTCCTGATGCGTGACGTACAAACAGTCCATGGTGGGGATGGGAGGTGCCCTTGATAATGCCTCTCGCTCTCTGCAAGCAACGCTTTTGATAAATGTCCAAAATGTTGGGCAGCTGTGTTCCAGTGATGTGTTGGGCAGTTTTCACTAGGCGCTGTAGTGCCTTCTGGTCACACAGTTGTTGTGCAGTCGTTGTACCATACTGTGATGCAGCTTTTAAGGATGCTTTCAATGGTACAGCGACAGAAGTTCACCATGATCTGAGGAGCAAGGTGAGCTTTCTTCACCTTGTTTCACTTTATTTTTTCACATGAAGGGCATGTGGCTTTACTTTATAGCTGGACTGTGGTCATAAAAGTTTTCCCGTGTTCACAGAGAGGAGTAAAATTTAATTATTTAATTTATATTATGGTGTTTCCCTGTCGGCGTAATCGAACCCTGGTCTCTGTGGTAGCAATGAACCACTAGGGATGTAATATATTTTTGGCCACTAACGCTTTGTGGCGCTGTTGCGTCTCACTCTGCACCTGAATGCTTCCTTCTGTACTTCACCCGTGCTGTGTGGCTCTTAAGACTTAATAAACTACTACCTCTAAGGTAAGATTTCTTTTTTTTTTTTTTTAAATAACTTAAAAGATTTTTCTTTTAATAAATGCATGACTGTACGTTGTCTATGAAGTGTAATCGTATATTAGTATATTCTATATTATGTGTTTTTTCATGAATGGCATGCTAAACCATCAAACTTTTTATATTTGGTGGTAGTAACGCCTTATAACGCAGGGAATCAGTGTTATAAAGGTCATTAACTTTCACATTAGTTGGGTGTTTCAGAGTCTTTGGCGACTTTGGAGTCTGTTTTTTGCCTCTGAAATTATTTAACTTGTCGTGTAACTTGTGAGTATGTATGTATGTATATATGTATGTATGTATGTATGTATTTATTTATTTCCAGTCATCCAACATTGACATGGATGTTTTTAGCAAAATGTAATCTCAGTCAATATGGTGCTAAGGTCTACTGACTGCTGAGGCCCAGGCATGTTTCGAGATAGTATTTTAAAAGAAACTATTTCATAATGTCCTGTCTTAGAGCAAAGCATTTTGAAATGTTTTGCAGGGACAAATGTAACAACTTCAGCCTCATCTGATATCCAGATGTTGCAGAAAAGTTGAATAAAAAGGCCTAATTGAAACTGAATTGCCATTTTAGGATGTTTGACTGGACGGCACAGTATTGTAGTTACCTCGATTGCATTCCACCTGTATAGTTTGAAATGTGAATAAAGGAAATCTATGTTTGATTAAATTTATGTTAGTATGACATCTGTAGAAACATTTAGTTGACACATCGATGTATACAGCGGCGTTAATGATTGTGGCTGTGCTTTTCTGTTTATTTTGAATCTTTTAGGGATTCCTGTGCAGCATCTAAAGTTGCAGAGAGAGTTTTCCACCAATTTCACCTGGCTAAAGATCCCTACGGTGTTCCTCTCATTAAAGCCCTTATGCTTAAGGCGTAAATCATGGCGGATTTAATGTGTGCGCATCCTGAGTGGCTGCCTTAGTGATCCTGAGCAACAGGTGGGATCTTATACAGGTATGGTGGAACACTGCAGCTGAACCATGTCCAGGATGAGGAGGCTAAAGTTCCTGTTTGGATCACCATTAATGGAACAGCTTAGCAGGAGGGATACCATTTCCATCAGGCTCCAAGGCTAACTGGAACATGGAATTATCAGCATCTCGTTGACCTGAAGCAACCAGGTGTTTGCCTTCCAGCATGTTTTGATCCAGCTCTGATTGGAGATCTTATTTCAAGGCTCTGAATAGTACACAGGAGCAAGACAGGTTCTGCTCATTGTTCAGAGCTGCTCACCTTCCGCTGTGTCAGAGATCATGCCATCATCCTCCACACATCCACCCATGTTGTTTCAGTTTCCTGTATTCCTTCCTGCCGATCCTGCCGTTAAAGCAGACGTGATTCCAAACAGAGCATCCGAGTCTCCGACAGAGCCAGGTAAATATTTCTATTTATCATACACACAGCATACAACACAGGTAGGAATTTTCTTATACACTAATCACTGAAATTACTCTCTTCTGTGTTTGTTACAGAACCCACACGCACACCGTCCCTCCTGTCTGCACCATCCCGTCTCCATCCAGCTTTTGGCAATCACAGGTAAACTTTTGATATCAAAATTATTGTGAATACCACTGTTATATATTTATTTATTTTAATTCAGCTTATAATCACTGATGTTCCTCTTTCCTCGGTTGGTTATAGAAACCACTCTGCTCTCTATCGCTGCACCATCAGGTGTCTCCACTGAGCCTATGGCAGACACAGGTAAAGGTTTCACATGCACAAAAAAGTAATACACAAAACACTGTCATCTTTTTGTTGTATTCAGGATCTAATCATTTATGTTACTCTAATCTGTTTGCTATAGAAGCCAAATCCACGCTGCCGCTGCCGTCCTCACCGAGGAGCGCCCGTCCAGGACCTGTGAAGACGGGTGGACGGGTGTTTTGTACTGGACCATAAAAGCTGGACAGCACCAATGAAGAACGCCATCGACGGTCTGCCAAATAAGCACCACGGTAAGAAGGACACTCTTAAGGTTGTGGACCATGAATACGCTGCTGTGGTTAACATCTCCTGCAGAGACCCACACAGCATGCTCCACCCAGCAACAAAACTGCACACTGCCCAGTACGTAAAGCATTTAGCCAAGCACCTGAAGACCAGCTATAGAATTAGGATGTTGAATAATTCTAACACCGTACTCATTTTTGACATGTAGGACCTGTGGTTTTATTGTATGTTCACAGAGAGGGCAACAAAAAAGGCATTTATCTCCCCGTCGGGGAATCGAACCCCGGTCTTCCGCGTGACAGGCGGAGATACTGACCACTATACTAACGAGGAGTAAGTACCAAACCTTCGGGGCGTCCTAAAGAATTGCAAGCTTTCATTACAGCAACACATTTATAATATGATATTTATGATCTGTGCCATGACACTGAACTGTTGTTCTCACAGAGGGTCAGTCTGGTCTTGGGTATGAATTTTAGACTTCCTGACAAATTAATGTCCCCATTTACACTCCCCTGGACAATTTGTTTTTGTGATGAATCACTGAGCAAGAATAACCTAGAATTAATTGAATGTATGTATTGTGTATATGCGCACTCACATATCTCTTGTTTGTCTTTAAGTGCCATTTTTCCCCCTCACTTTCTCTCAGGGTTCTCCCATTACCCAGGATTCTCTGCTTTCTGTGAGTCAGATCATTTGACTCAGCTCAAGAAATAAGAGTCGACTCTTTTGGCTCCTAAACAGCTCACATGTTTTTGGGGGGTTTTTTTTTGCAATATTTCCACCAGTGATTGTTTTGATTAGCTGAAATTGTTACTTTCTATTTAGCAAAATAACACTAATTTAAACTACATTCTCTAAACTCGATTGCGTAAAATCAGCATGGCACTACATTAAATACAGTAAGCACACATTAATATTACTGTGCCTGCTGTGTCTCTGTTTCATTAAAATTGATTTATTAAACAGTTATGTCCAAGTCTTATCCATTCTTCAGTGGATAAGTTCACTTGGGTAGTATAGATTTAAAGCTAAAAAAAAAAAAAAAAAGCTGGAAAAAAGACCCTGATGTTCATACTGAAGATTCTTTCAACAAATTCAGTAATTAATAAATAAATAGATAGATAAATAGAATAATATTGAATGGTTTCGACTGATCCTGGTAACTTTGCATTATCTGCAGCCTCTAATACACTGATCAGCCTATATACACAACATTTTAAACAAACAGCAGTGCATTGGTTCATATGCGAGTCGACTCGTAAAGTTCATCCAAAAGATCCGGATCAGTGAGCCGACTCGTTCGTGAACGACACGTCACTACTGCACCACTACAGCAGTGCTATTACATTTACATTAAAAAACTGTAATAAACGATTTAAAAAGGGAAATGAGAGTAAATATAAAGCCCTTCTTGAGGACAAAACAGATTTTAATTCTATGTGCTGTAAAAGTGGTGCTTTGTTCCTTACAAAGCAGCCAAATTTGCTACTCCGCCATGTTTGTACCACGTGTTCTGACTTCTACGAGCCACGCTAAAGCAATGCTGCCATCTACTGGATGTTCAATACAACTACCAGCACTATTGTCGAGAACTACCAGTGTACAGTGTAATTTAATTCAGATCATCAAGTCAGAATTGACAGGCAATTCTGAAGTACCATAAATGAATGAATGAATAAATAAACAAACAAACAGAGCATTCTGTAATTAACTGGACGCCTTCAGTTCTGGACTCCAGTGCTTCGGATTTGAAATGAAATAAAGGAGAGGAGGTTCACATGCAGGATGTCAGCTTTAATTCGAGGTATGTACATCTCTTCAAAGAATGAATCATTTAGGAATTACAGTGCTCTTCCAAACATACTGTTTAGATATACACAAGTTTGGAGACAAACCCAGAAGAGTTTAGTATTGTATGTAAAAAGAACATTGCACCTAAATAGATATCTCAATCGTGATCTATACTATATTCAGACCTGCTTGTGTAGTGATCAGGCAAACGGACAGATGGAAAGAATGTCGGAGTACTTTTAAACACTGAGGAACGCCGGGTGTGTCGGATTGATCTGACCTCCTCCTCCTCCTCTCTTCCACTAATCTGTGTGTGCAATAGACTGAATCACGATATGATGCCTCAGGATCAGTCATATCACTTTCTCACATGACTTCAGATCAGTGGTTAAAAGGAAGGCAGTGAGGCGGGGCATCACATAAGGGAGGGGCCTTTTGAGTAATCCAAGGCCCCTGATTGGCTGTCTCTGTCCTGCGACTCAAAATAAGTCTGTTCGATTCTTCGGCAGAAGGAGAGCAGGTTGCTGCAGGACTTGACCTTCTCGCTGAGCTCATCGGTGGTGAGGCGGGTGGTCAGGATTGTGAAGAGGTGACCGAACACCAGCGCGTCCAGTTCGGTCGGCCTTCAACAGGTTCAAACAGCGCAGAGTGTGTTAGAATTATTAGATCACTACACACTGGTATGCAAAATCTGCTTCACATTTTCAACAAGGATGAGATTCAGCATGCAGTAATGCAGCAGAAATGTAAATTATTTAAGTAGAGCAAACTTCCAGAACATGATGCAACTCCTTTTTTTTTTTTGCAGTTTTCACACTTATGGGCAGTCAATTAAAGCTGTTTATAGGAAAATATAAGATATAAATCACATCTTTACAAAACTTTTTACAGAAAATCCCCCCTAAAATTGCGCCAGACTCAAATGAACACCTTTTATTTAGACTTTTACCTCCAAAATCTGCTGCATCATGAGACAGTCGAAAACTGCATACATTATGTCAAGTTTTTTTTTCCCCCAAAACTGATTTTTTTTTTTTCTATAATTTTGGTCATCAACATTATATATTTTAGACATGAACTTTAACTTTTTTTTTTTTTTTACAATGTCTTACAAAAGTTCCAGGTATAATGTTTTATCCTATTTTTACTCATGGTATTCCTACACATGGCAAATGGTTTACTTTTTAATATAATATAAGTGATATTTAGGGGGGAAACAACAACATTCAAATGACATATGATTTTAACTATTAAAAAAAACATCTAAAGAATCTGCATCTGTTTCAAATGTATTTTTAGAGTTTACATGCACTCTACTTTTTCTTTGCTATTATGTGCTGTGATGTATCTATACAGCGTCCTTGGGTATCCCTGAAAGGTGGCATAAATTAATTTATTATCATTATTATTACCGGTTAAGAGAACTGTTGTTAGTGTTCAGGGAGCGGTTGCCGTAAACAGAGCTGAAGTCTGATTGTTAGTTGATTTTGATCGGAACCTCTTGGGTGTAGTTTTTAAGACCTGGTCGTAAACTGAATTTCCACTACGACCGGCTGTAAACTTTACACCTAACTGAAAGCAGACTTGAAGTCACATACTTGACCATCTCTATGGTGACCACTTTAAATCTAAGCAAGGTCTTTGCTAGGTCAAATTTACACCAAACACGTTTGGAACCTGCTAGAATATTTCAAGCCAACTCTTTAGCTTATATGTTATGATGCTGACGTGTTTAGCTGTTTGCTATCTGAATAGTATTTTTTTTTTGTAGGTAAACCATCACATCTTTGTGTCAGTGTGTATATTTGGTGTGTGTGTATATACGGTGCGTACTGTTTATTGAAGAAGAAAGGCTGGGTTCCGAGTCGCTGTGAGAGAGCCTGACAACACTGACTAACATCCTCATACACCTGAGAGCAGAGAACACACACACACACACACACACACACACAAACACGTAGGCAAATCAGTACAGGAAGTACACTACAGGAATTACAAGGCACATTCGTTTCATACCGACCTGTTCAAGACTCTTTCCTGCCCAGCCGATAGCGTTCATCTTCCTCCGGACCTCCCACTGCTTCTGATAGGCCAGAATGTGATTCAGAGGCCAAGAGTATGGACTGCTGTAGCGCGGCCTTGTGATCTAAACACACACAAAACTGATTTTATAACTAAATCAGACGTGCGCAAAGCCAGTCCTGGTGATCTACCAACCTGATGAGTTTAATTCCAACATTCATGTTCTCCTAAAATCAGGGATCAGGTGGACTGAATTCACAGAAAAGAAATCCCAGCAGGAAGAGAAGAAAAAAAAAAACCCCAAAAAAAACAAAAAAAAAAACAGAAAACTAGAGAAACCCTAGTGTATGTTCAAGGTCACATGAATTTCTCACATACATATTACATACATGTGATGTAATGTAGTGAAATGTTTTTCCTTAGTGCCTCGTCCCACAGTGCAACAACGATACATAATAAAAACAGACTATAATAAAATAAGATCTAGTAGCCTATATGTAAGAAGCTTTAGCAGCCTTTAGAGGAATGAAATGTTGAATATGAACATGCATAAACAGAATATGTTAAAAAAATAATAAAAAGTCGGTGAATAGAAAAAGCCTGATGTGAAAGCTACTTAAAGGTGCATTAGGAAAGATTAATTATTTTTTTCCCAAGATTCCTGCCCATATTCATGAAGCTCCACCCCCAGGATCTTAGAAGATCCATAGAGTGTCTATAAAAATGACTGAGAGGCGGTGCATCCAAACACAGGCAAGCCTTTCGGACCAGACATCTGTTTTCCAAACGGGTTTTCTCAGTGACTTTTGCTAAAGCCACGGTTTAATCCACTGATGTTTTTTTTTAAATCATGTTCTACATATCTATCTAGCTATCTAAACACTACTATAATGTCTTTCATTAATAGCAATATTTCTATCAGTATTCCATATATGATCTACTCAGTGATTAAAACATAACATTTATATATGCACATGTTCATAACTTTACCTCTGCAGCTGTATTTTCATCACACCACTGAATATATAACTAGAGAAGAAGAAAAAACAGACAATATGAAATTCAGTGAAAGGCACATACACAGGAGACGTCATACACATGACTGAACCATGGTTAATAGTGGCGCGTGTGTGTGTGTGTGTGTGTGCGCGCTCCCCTGCACCTCCGCTGTGAGCAGCATGTTGTTGACCAGCTCCATGTAAGCCTTCATCTCTGCTCTCTGCACGTCATCCAGGCCGTCGCTCAGAGAGTGGCCCTGCGGAAATGGAGGGAAAGAAAAAAAGCAAAAGAGAACACCAGCCTAAAATAAAGCAAAAGTAATGCTGACTTTGTTAAAACTAGGGAAAGTTAACAAAATTTCAAAAGTATGGTATCTGAACAATCATGATGGTATTTGAACAATTTAGATTTTACTCATGAAATAAATAAATCCAAATAATAATTCTCTTTCTGTAAATAGTTTTTAATGCGCACACGGTCATACCTTGGCTCTCGTGAACTGTACGATCGGCCCCAGCTCTGAAACAACCTGATTACCGACATGGATGAAAGGAACTTTCCCTAAAACAGGAATTATTATTATTTAAAAAAAAAAAAAAAAAACTGATCAGTCCTCAGTTTGCTCTTCATGTACAACCACTAAAGTCTGTGCATTAGGTTACATTCATGTTATAAGCTTTAATATTGATTTTATTGGGGTTTTTTTTTATTACTTGACAGTTAACATTCATGTTTTCTGTATCTATTAATAGTGTGAACAAACGTCTTCTCTAAAACAACCAGCACGTTTTCCAAATAAATAACACACAAGTCAAGAACAACAGCGAAAATAAAACATTAAAACAATATTCTTGCTTTGAAAAGTAAATCTGGATTCTAGCCTGTAAGGTGAACACTAAGCCTAACTGAGTAGGTGTATTTGAATTGAGTCTATCCTGATTAAAATGAGATCACTGATCATGAGTGGTACCTGATGGTGACATGTACTCAGCATTAGCACGGCAATGCACTCGCACCGGCAGGCCCAACATCCTGAGGTAAGCCTGGAGCCCGTACAGACAAACTTTTCAGTACATAATCAGGTATTTAAGAAATGCAGCAGGGAAACTCTGTTAACGTATAACATGACGCCAGGGTCTTTTGTGCTTCCGTCTATTTTCCATTTACCTGAACTGCCAAAGATGATGCACAATCAGACAGGAGGATTTGATCCTCTGGGGAAGATAAAAAAAAACAATATCAGGCTGTAGGCAGGCTGAGGGCAAATGCACTAAACTGCAAAGGCTGCACTGATGATTAAAATGAGAGTCAGAGAGGCTCACCCCTCAGAGGCTGATAGAGCGTGGCGTTTTCCGGCCATGGCTCTGCGGCTGCAAAAGAGACACCACATCATACAAATGATTAATAAATGACTGCATGCATTTTTCGAGCTATGTACAGTACCGTGCAAAAGTCTTAGGCAACCTATTTTTTTTTTTTTTAGTACAAACTTTGTTATAGATTTTTACTTTATGACTTCTACATTATTGATTCAGTACAAAAACCATTTTAGATTCCAAACATTAGTTTTCCAGCACAAAGTTAAATGTTACAGAAAAATGTTTGTGTGTCAGTAAAGAAAGCAGCAGATTCCATAAGAGACACTTTTCAGATAAAAACA
>CM075004.1:31400357-31412857 GCA_037576675.1 Pangasius sanitwongsei | reverse complement strand
TCAATTTCAGGAAGCCAGTAATATTCTGCACATATGCATATAAAAATATATATATATATATATATGTATAGTAAATTAGTTTCAGATAATTGAAGCATCTCAGTCTGTGTGTGAGAAAAAAATTCAGTTGCTCACATCTGTTCTTTCTCACATTCCACATTTAACACACAATGTAAAAAAAAATGTAAATAAATATCATTCTTGCATTTTAAACATAAATTCTGAATAACTACATTCAGGTACTTATAGGCTAGAGGCAGTCTGTCTTTCTGTCTTTGTCTCCATCTGTCTTTGTCTCTCTCTCTCTCTCTCTCTCTCTCTCTCTCCCCCTCGCCGCATTGCAGTAAAGTAGTAAACTGTAAGACCACTCTCTCTCTCATCCCTGTGCTTTGTTTTTTTTCTCTCAGCTCAGTAATAATTAAGAAGGATTTTTTTTTTTTTTACATTAATACCCTTTAGAATATAAAAGGCATAAAAAGAGCTGAACGACAGAAAGAAATGGAAAGGATGCGCATTCAGGTTACAGCAGGAGAGTGAAGGTGAAACTGGTTGGAATAATTTTATATATATATATCTATATAAATATATTAAATAGATCTCTCTCTCTCTCTCTCTCTCTTTAAATATTTGAACATCATTTTTGCAAATGAAGCTGGGTTTAGAAGAATGCATTACTTTTGGATTTGATGAGATGGAGAGACGGAGAGATTGTGAGATGGTGAAATGGAGAGATTGTGAGATGGAGAGATTGTGAGATGGTGAAATGGAGAGATTGTGAGATGGTGAAATGGAGAGATTGTGAGATGGAGAGATGGAGAGATTGTGAGATGGTGAAATGGAGAGATTGTGAGATGGAGAGATGGTGAAATGGAGCGATTGTGAGATGGAGAGATTGTGAGATGGAGAGATTGTGAGATGGAGAGATGGAGAGATTGTGAGATGGTGAAATGGAGAGATTGTGAAATGGAGAGATGGAGAGGTTGTGAGATGGAGAGATTGTGAGATGGAGAGATTGTGAGATGGAGAGATTGTGAGATGGTGAAATGGAGAGATTGTGAGATGGTGAAATGGCGAGATTGTGAGATGGAGAGATGGTACTTACCACCTGACGCAGACAAAAAAAGGTTAGTGTTTTATAAATAGTTATTTAATAATAATAATAATAATAATAATAATAATAATAATAATAATAATAGTAATAATAGTAATAAGAGAAGAAGGAGCGCTGCTGCAGAAGGGCAGGTCGAAGCTCTGGACGGATGCAGAAGAAGAAAGTGTCCTCCGCGTTACTGGAGCGCGTGGGAAAGGAGCGGAGAAAGGGGCCGGGACTGGCGCGAGCTCCTCGCCTCTGCTCCGCGGCGGGCCAATGACGGGCGCGCGAGCCTCGTAAAAAAACACACACACACACACACACACAACCCCGTTTTTACTACCGCGGCTGTAAATCAAGCGCGAGCTCGGATACCTTAGAAACGGCTCCGAGTTTTTTCTCGCGCACAATGGAGGGGCAATGAAGAGAGAGCACCACGATTCACACCCTCACCGGAAAAAAGCAAGAAAAGACACACACACACATACACACACACACACACACACATACATACACACACACACACACAAAGACACCCGATGCGGCTTTATGCGCTTTTTTTGAGGGGAAATAGCTGAATTGCAGGCTGTCCAACTCCACAGCATTGTTTCACAGAAAATTTACTAGCACCTAAACCTAAAGGACTTTACCAACATGACAGGGA
Source organism: Pangasius sanitwongsei (assembly GCA_037576675.1). Lineage (NCBI taxonomy): Eukaryota > Metazoa > Chordata > Actinopteri > Siluriformes > Pangasiidae > Pangasius > Pangasius sanitwongsei. The sequence goes on along the minus strand of CM075004.1, from coordinate 31,411,103 downwards.
TTCTTTTTATTTTATTTTATTTTATTTTATTTTTAATAATAAATAAATATTCTAACCATAAACCAACAGCATGCACTCAGATTTCAGATGATCATCGTCAGGGTTACATGCAGTGTGTTTTATTATGCCTGATTTTCATATAAGCTAGTATAATACTTTATCTTTTTATTGTTTGTGAGTCTGTATACCCTTTATTATTATTATTATTATTATTATTATTATTGTTATTATTATTATTATTATTATTACTTTAATGAGATAATTTTTTTCTTTTTTCAGAATAAATCATTTAAAAGCCCGCAATTCCAATTTATGGAATTTATTGGGGTGTGTTTTATTATGCCTTATTTGCAGATATGTTATAATAATAATAATAATAATAATAATAATAATAATAATAATACGAAGAAGAAGAAGATCAATAATAATAAAAATAATACAACGTAGAAAATGTATGGTAATTGTTTTAATAGCCAAACCTAAAATAATAATAATAATAATAATAATAATAATAATAATAATAATAATAATAATAAAAGGCTAGTATTTTTTTAACTCTGTGACGGATGTGGATGGAATTATAGCATTTTCAGTTTACTGGGGTTTATGGCTCTATGCCTTAATTGCTGAAATAATAATAATAATAATAATAATAATAATAATAATAATAATTCTCGCTGGTGTGGCATAAAGGAGACATCTTTTATACCTCTAGTATGTGTCTTTCATCTTTAAAAATGATGTAAGCTACATAACTGGACTTTAAGGAGCGCTGATCAACCTGTGAAGCTCATCTAAGGTTCCGCAAGCACAAAGATACAGGAACAAAAAATACATCAAGTGAAAGTGCCGTTATTACCTTATAACTGTTTTAACTGTCTAATCATAATAATAATCACAATAATAATAATAACAGCAACAACAACAACAACAACAATAATAATAATAATAATAATAATAATATAAACTGAGTCGTGTTCTCCAACAGCATCACAACACAAAGATCTCTGTATTTCTCTCTCTTTCTCAGTCTCTGTATCTCTCTCTCTCTCTCTCTCTCAGTCTCTGTATCTCTCTCTCTCTCTCAGTCTCTGTATCTCTCTCTCTCTCTCTCTCAGTCTCTGTATCTCTCTCTCTCTCAGTCTCTGTATCTCTCTCTCTTTCTCAGTCTCTGTATCTCTATCTCTCTCTCTCTCAGTCTCTGTATCTCTCTCTCTCTCTCAGTCTCTGTATCTTTCTCTCTCTCTGTATTTCTCTCTCTTTCTCAGTCTCTGTATCTCTCTCTCTCTCAGTCTCTGTATCTTTCTCTCTGTATTTCTGTCTCTTTCTCAGTCTCTGTATCTTTCTCTCTCTCTCTCTCTCTCTCTCTCTCAGTCTCTGTATCTTTCTCTCTCTCTGTATTTCTCTCTCTCTCTCTCAGTCTCTGTATCTCTCTCTCTCTCTCTCTCTCTCTCAGTATTTCTCTCTCTCAGTCTCTGTATATCTCTCTCTCTCTCTCTCTCAGTCTCTGTATCTTTCTCTCTCTCTGTATTTCTCTCTCTCTCTCAGTCTCTGTATCTCTCTCTCTCTCTCTCTCTCTCAGTATTTCTCTCTCGCAGTCTCTGTATCTTTCTCTCTGTGTATTTCTCTCTGTATTTCTCTCTCGCTGTATCTCTCTCTCTCTCTTTCTCTCTCTCTCAGTCTCTGTATCTCTCTTTCTCTCTCTATGTATCTCTCGGTATCTCTCTCAGTCTCTGTATCTCTCTCTGTATCTCTCTCTCTCTCTCAGTCTCTGTATCTCTCTCTGTATCTTTCTCTCTCTCTCTCTCTCTCGCAGTCTCTGTATTTCTCTCTCTCTCTCTCTGTATCTCTCTCTCTCTCAGTCTCTGTATCTCTCTCTGTATCTTTCTCTCTCTCTTTCTCTCTCTCCCACTACATACCATATACAGTCATTGGAAGTGTCTCTGGATGAGATATCTTGGTGTAAACGGTTAATAGATTAGCATTTGGACATCCTGTAAACACATTTACTCCCACTTGAGTCACACACATGGAGTCTCAGAGTGTATTTATCCATCACACTCACCTCATCTCAGACAGGGCAGTTCATTAGCAGAGTAGTTGAATAACATGAAAACATGAAACATGTGCAGGTTCTCCAGGATTATAGCAATTAGCAGGGAGGAAAATTATTCTCATCCTTCCTGCCTGCTCTCAGTTTTTTTTTTTAAACTTCAAAACCAGATTCTCAATTTTCTCTTTCTCCAGAACGTTCCAAGAGACTTTTATTTTGAAATGATCTCAAACACCCACCAAAACCCGGAAGTAGCTGCGCTAATTTGTTTATTTTGCACGCAGCCGCCGTTGCGCTTCTGTTCCCTGTCCTGGGTAACTAAACATTTTATCTTTGATGCTTAAATAATTGTCTTTACAGCAGTTTTATGAAGCATTATGAGTGTTAATCTTGCTAGCACATGAGGTTACTAGCTGTTTAAACGGCATGCTAGCTAACTAGTGACCTAATGAAGATCAAATAAAAAATCTCTCGTGTTCCAGGAGGTTTGTGGAAATTGCATTGAATTAGATGCATAATGTATGATTTAATGTTTAAAATATTTTATTTGCAAGTTCTTTTATTGTTTTGCATATTGTTTATTATTGTGGATTTTTTATTCTTTGATTATTTTTAATCTAAAAGCACATTCAGATTTTGGACCAATCACATGTGTAATATAAAGAAGTTTTTTTTTTTGTTTTTTTTTAATCCCCCATGTGTTTGTGCTTTTATATATACATATATATATATATATATATATATATATATATATACACACACACACTTAGCATTAAAGGGCAGCTATAATGTCCTATAGTGTCCTTTATTCCTTTATTTGTTCGTCCTTTTGTCCTGTAGATAATGAGCTGATGAGTTGTTGCTCTCTTTGCCAACACGTGACAAGATGGCGCTGTAGGCTAATCCAGGTCACTGCAGTGTGGGATTCAAATGCAAAAGCTGTTCTTTCATAACCTGCATAGAGCCCTTGCGAAGGAGTGAGGGACTGATTTCAGTTTTCTCACTTCTCTGTTATTGTCCAGGTGGAGGAGTGGAGGAGAGGAGCAGCAGTAATGGGGACCATCATTTCCAGGTGGAAGGTAGGCACTTATTCCTCACCCTCAAGGTGTGATACCAAAACTCTGATCTGACTGATGCCTTGCGATTCCTCGACCCCGCTTCATTCAGTCGATTGAAGTCTTTAAGGATGGGCCAGAGCTTAAAATGGAGTCCGAGGAATCAAGGAATGAGCAGATTGGAGGCTTCTAGAGTCATTTTCAAGTATTTATTTGTTGTAGTGCATGACACAAGAACCACAAATACAGAATTCATTATCTTGATTAAAGGAACAGTGGATATAAATAAAATCTGTGCATGAAAGTCGATGAATGTGCCTCGCTCTAAGAACTGGAATGAGTCGAATCTTGCTTAGGCAAAGAAAGGAAAAAGGTCAACATTTAAGCATGTGCTGTACACATCAGTATTTTTAGTGTGTAATAGGTTTTTTTTTTTTTAGGATGATTTAGTGTGTAACAGGTTCTGTATAGGCAGCTGGGAAACACATGACTAAGTGAATTCAGTAAAACTTTAAACCCTTTGCACTGTAGGTTACGGTCCTTCCTAGATAGTGAATCCTGTCCAATCTTGAAACTCTGGTTTTAAAGACTGACTCTCTTCCAGGCAAAACATTCCACGGTGGAACTCCTGGAGGATTTAGATAAGGTAAAGAGCTGTCTCCTGAACTATTAATGTGTGTTTTACATAAAATAAATAAATAAATAAATTCATTCAGCATGTCACAGTCTGACTTCACATATTATCTACACTTTTATTAGATGTACAATATTGTCAGGATACTGGATTTAGAAAGTAATACATGTTACTTAAAACTGTTTCTTTTTTTAATTAAAAAAAAAAAAAAAAGTAAAAGGATTTGCACATGGGATAAAATGGTTGTCCTCAAAACCTGAGTCACCTGACTCTAAAAAAAAAAAAAAAAAAAAAAAAAAACCCCTCTAAAACACAATGCAGGGGTTGTGACAGTGCGTTAATGTGGATATTGTGATTATTAACATGCCGTCATATTCCTAAACTGTTGCGTGACGTTAACAAACTTTTGGATTACAGTGAAGTTATTTTGTTATAAATCCGCTTTTTGTGGAGTCTCTGTTGTTAGGCTAATGTAATACTAGCACACCCGATGACTAATTTGCTTTTAATTTGAATAGAGATGACACGTCTGCTTTTCTGATACCTGAGACCTTGTGAAACCTTAAAAAAAAACCACTAACTTTACATTTTTTTAACTGATGCTTTCTCACAAAAAATCACTTACATAATAAATATAATAAAATATAATAAAATCAACCCAAAAAAATTTCTTTATTTATGAATATTCCCAGTTCCAAAATTTCTTTTCCAAATCCAATTCCAATCTTTGACGTTTGTTACAGGATCGGATATCCAGTGTTTTTTCTCTGTTAATCTGATCCACCATGTTTTGCTGGTATTGGCACCAAATCTGAATTGTAATTTACTTTTATTAAGTGTATGCAGCGTAATAAGTGTGCTTATGAGATTCATGTTATTAAATCCACCCTCTTCCGTATGAAGGAGCAGCTCCCTGTCGTATCCATGTGATGCATTCAGTTTTACTACAATTGCTATAGTTTTTTTTTCCATCAACTAAATCTAAACTAAAACTAATGATAACCCTTAAAAGACGAGTGAAATTAGAGGTTAAATGAAACAGAGTATCAGACGGCGTAATGTGCTCCGTTTTGTTTGTTTCGTAGGAAATTAAGGACCTCGAGGAGTTCCGTGGGAAGAACCAGCGCATGCAGAAGATATGGGTTGGCCGACTGCTCTTCTACTCGGCCGCTCTGTATCTGTTCACCTGTGTGTGTGTTTATTACCTTTACCTGCCTGAAGAGTGGAGCGGCCGGCTCGTCACCGCCCTGCCTCTGATCGCCTTCCCAGCACTGTGAGCCTCGCTCCTGCATCTTCATGCTGTGTGTGAATCGTGTGCGTGGCCGGTGGATGCATCCGTGCTGTATCATTGTCATGTTCTTTCTCATGTCTCTCTTTGCAGTGTGTGGTTCGCACGCAAGCTGCTCATCATCCTCTTCTCCAAACGCACAGAAAGAAACAGTGAGTTCTTTGCGAAACCGCCATCTTACATGCTAATTGATAAATTATTTCCCGCAAATTTCATCTCAGAGATCCGTGACTTCACAAGAAATAAAGCAAATCCACTCCTAGCTTTACAGTTTATTAGTGAAAAATGGATGAGTATGAGCTCAGACCAGACTCCATATGAGCACTCGGGCGTGCCGAGGTACCCGTGCTGAATCCGGTTACTCTTCTTGCCCAGCTGGATATAAAACAAGATCTAAAAATAAAATAAACTCAGTGTGTCTTGTGCTTACTTTTACTCTAATTGAGAGAAACGCTTCAGCACCACACCCACTTTAACATCAAACGAGACGCGCCTGGCTCCAGAGAAATTCCTCCTACCTTTACGGGTAGCGTTATGTGATGGGAAGCCAAGATAGTCTTGGGTTTGCATTTGTTCATGAAGAAGTGCTATGAGTTGAATAAATAGCTGTGATTATTATTATTATTATTATTATTATTATTATTATTATTAATTGCCACATCATGAGAAAATGACATTATGATCACCAGTTCTGACCTGTTATCTGTTTCAGATGAAAAATTAGAGGATTTAAAGTCAGAGAAAAGAAAAATAGTAAGTATTTTTCATAAATGTGCTCATGTTTAGTCAGTGATGGCATGATCTTTGATGTGGGATGATTTTCTGTTGAAGTTGAAATATAGAATTTAATGCACATTGAATTTGTGACATGGAAGCGAAAAATAGAGAACATGACCTTTCAGTGTGTGATCCCTGCTGGTTGCATGAGACCGTGAATGTTCAGTAGCTCAAAATCTCTGTCTCAGCAACTACTCAGTCTCAGAATGCTACCACTGATCAGTCGCTAATCAGTTTCATGTCCTAGCGACAAAAAAACCCCCCAAAAACCAAAGTGTTGCACAGTTTTGAGCAGGTGAGGGCTTTTAACACGAGAAGCCCTTATGGTTGCAGTGAATATTTACACAATAGCACATCTGTATTTTTTTTTAAATATGATATTACAGACCGTCATTCTGTGATTGAGTCACACACACTGGACTTTCACAAATAAAATGACGCTCGTTCACGGAGTGTGGAGATCTGTTTAGTTTGAATATAAACTCCTGACATGAAGAAGTTTAGTTCTGATAACCAAAGACCTCAATTGCTTACTAACAGCGTTTGTCTTTGCAGCTTGAAGAGGTGATGGAAACTGAGACCTACAAAAATGCCAAGTTGATTCTGGAAAGATTCGACCCGGAGTCAAAGAGCAAAGCGGTGTGTTTTGCATTCATTAGCAGTTTTGCATCCATTGGCAGAACCTTGCGTTTTAAAATTGCATTTGTATTTTTAATTATCCTGTTTTTCATTTTCTTAGGAAGCAGAAGCTACTCCAGTAGCTCGACCCCAAATGACTCCCAGACCCGGACAAGGTGTGTTACTCTTCTTCAGTGTTTGTGTGTTCATTTTTTTAGCAGCATGTCACTTAGAAGCATTTACAAAATATTCTGCAGTGACATTTCTGACTAGTCTACAGACAAAACCGTTCTACTGTTACTGTATGTAAAACCTACTGGTTTTTTTTTTTGTTTTTTTTAAATTAAACACCTCCAGAGGTTCGACAACGTCATGTTGCCATGGCCACGCCCGGGCCCGTGCCATGCCCCCAACCACCTGGAACCACGCCCCTCCGCACTGCCCCCGGTGGCCCTCCTGACAATACCCTCGGAACTCTAGTATCAAGTCCGGCGCTGAGCAGCGGCATGGAGACGCCACCGCAGATGAGGAGGAGTATGAGCCCTTATTCACCTGTGCTGGGAACAGGTCAGACGTGCTTCATGTCCACGCTTCATCTAACCAATGATGCTGAGCTTATGAGTGGTGCTTTTAAACACAAATACTCCCTATCTGTCTCTTTCTCCTGCTCTCTCTCTTGCGTGCACTCTCGCGTTCTCTCTCTTTCTCTCTCTCTCTGATTAAATACATAATGATGATGCTGGTCACCTTTCAGGCATGCACCCCCCAGGTCCGCCGTTGGCGCGACCCATCCTCCCCCGAGAACGCAGTACAGTGGACCGGGTCATCGAGTACCTGGTGGGAGACGGACCTCAAAACAGGTGCTGCGTTTTTACATCATACATATACACGTTGACATTTACGTATACGTATCTGTCTATATCTCACCTGGTGTCCTATAGTCATATAAAAATCTCCTAATCCACACATGGGAGAACTCCACACATTTAACTCACACATCATTGCACATCATTCAAACGTTTATATTTTTAAATTCGATTCTAGTTTGATTTCTATCCTGCACTAAGTCAAAGCCTCCACCGGGTGCATTAGCGATACGCTTCCAGTACGCTCCTGTGTTTATGTGGCCCTTTTACAACGGACTTGTGAGGAAAAAAAAGGTGTCAAAAATACAACATTCCTGCCTTATTTCGCAGTGTAGCTCATAGTTTAAACAGCACTTGATATATTTCGTATATATTCCTGTAGCTTTAGTGTAGCAGGGTATCGGTTAAAATTTGAGGAGGCCACGAGGATCCAGACAAAGTAGTGAAAATGTACTGTATATGTTCTTATGTATATAGATACTAACAAGTTTACTGTATTGAAATTTCTGGATATGCCTAATAGTGAAAATTCACACACACACAAAAGTATTTTTTGATGTTGTAGGTTTTCAATAAGCCTCTCATGTTACTGCTTTTGCTTTATTGAAAACCTTTTGTGTGTCTTTTTGAAATTTGTCCAAAGTAAATACTTGAGGGATTTAAGTTACTTAAACTCATTATCATAAAACATTCACTCATGTATTTAAGTGTGTGTGTGTGTGTGTCTGTGTATATTTTTGGGGTTAATTAGGAGAAGTACACATTATCAGACATCTAATAGGACGTATCTAAAAGGAACCCTGTGTACAAAAACTAATGTGGGCAAAAATGTGGCCCTTTCCTGTCTTCCTCTATCACACAGCGGGTGAAAAGAGTGTTTTCATTTCTTTCTTTCTTTCTCTCTTTCTCTCTGTGTGTCTCTCAGATACGCTCTGATTTGTCAGCAGTGTTTCTCTCATAATGGTATGGCCTTGAAGGAGGAGTTTGAATATTTGGGTAAGATTCGAACAAATCAGAATGTCTGTTAAATAATCTACTGTTTTAATTCATTGTTTTTAGTCTGTTGAACACGTGTGTGTGTGTGTGTGTGTGTGTGTGTGTGCGCATGTGTGTGTTGCTCGTTAGCCTTTCGCTGTGCCTACTGCTACTTCATGAACCCAGCGAGGAAGACGCGGCCGCAAGCCCCCAGACTCCCAGAGTTCCACTTTGAACGCCAACTCCGCTCAGAGTCTCCCGACCCGCAATCCCCAGCGGCATCAAACACTCCAGAGGATAGTGACGCCCACGAAGGTACCACACGCACACACACGTTTAAATTATTTATACCAGCAGCAGGTTCTGTGTTACCTCCTAAAGCATTTTGGTTTTTTTGTTTGTTTTTTTTTTTATATAAAGAGTGCATGAGTGATGATCTTTTGTTCATAGCTTCATTTGTGTGTGTGTGTTTTTAGAAAATTTAATGTCAAGTCGTCGCCCTCATTCCTCACTAGGTGTTACACCATGGAGCAAAGTTCACAGTTTCAGCCGAGACCTCACAGGTTCTATAGCTCACACCGTTACTCCTTTTACACACACACACACACACACACACACACACACACACACACACTTCCTTCTCTTGTCTCTTACACACTCACAGCAGTCCTTCCTTACTCACACACACTCACACATTGTCATACTCTCGACTAGGAGTGTGTGGTATGGCACAATATTTTCACAGTGCCGCGAAAAAGTATTTCCTGATTTGTTCTATTTTTGCATCTTTGTCAAACTAAATCATTTCAGATCCTCATACAAAAAGTAATATAAGACGAGGAGAACCCGACGAAACACAAAAAACACGATTTTTAAACGATTGTTTCATTTATTGAAGAACAATAGATATGCAGCACCTATAACACCTCTGTGAAAAAGTGTTTGCCCCCACACAAAATAAATAAATAAATAAATAAATAACTGTTTGTGCCACCTTTAGCAGCAACAACTACAACCTAACGCTTCTGATAACTTGAGATCAGGCTTTCACATCACTGTGAAGGAATTTCATCCCACGCTTCTTTGCAGAATTGCTTTAATTCGGCCACATCGGAGGGCTTTCGTGCATGAACTGCCTGTCTAAGTTCCCTACAAAACCTTACTTTTGTTTCTTTGAGCCATTCAGAGATGGACTTGCGTTTGTGTTTCAGATCATTGTCTTGCTGCATAGCCTAACTGCGCTTAGCTTCAGGTCACAGACTGATACCCAGACATTGTCCTTCAGGATTTTCTGCTAAAGAGCAGAATTCATGGTTCTGTCAATTATAGCGAGTCGTCCAGGCTCTGAAGCAGCAATGCATCCCCACGTCATCACAATACCACCACCAGGTTTAACTGTTAGTATGATGCCAGGTGCAATGGTGCAACTTTCGACTCGTCAGTCCACAGAACAGTATCCCAGATGGCTCAGGGATCATCAGGGTGTATTTGGAAGGTGTGAGACAAGGCTTTGTGTTCCTCTTGCTTGACAGTGATCATGTAAAAACTGTATTTTGTGTTTATTCATGTTGTCTTTGTCATGTTAAATTTTGTTTCAAGATCTGAAACAATTAAACGTGACAAATATGCAAAAATAGAAGAAATGACATAGGGGCAAATATGTTTCACAAGTTTTAATCGAAACTAAAAACTCTACAGACTTAAATTCAGTATAAGTTACTGAGGTCTTTTGCACGCACAAGATATCACCTTCCAGAATTTATATTTTATTATTTTATTGTTAGGTTTATTTTGCTATATTACTCTACACTCATGTAAAAACAACATGTTTTAGTGAACAGCCAAGAGAAGCTGTGCCACAAAGCACCCTGGTGTCAGGCAAAGATTTTAATATCCTTTTAAACGTAGAATATGTTTGGCAGTCGGTCGTAATGTTTCGTATCGTCGCACGTTTTATGCTAATATGCTGGCTGCTGATTTGAAAGCCCACAAAAGCGAGTCGGAAAAGGCGCACGTTTTCAGCGTCCTGTCCTGGGATGGAAAAGGGGTTAAAACAGTCGTAACGCTGCTCTCTGCAACTCCACAGCAGAGGTTTTGCTACAAGTACAAGTTGTTTTGTGATCGAGACACACCACTCAGTCCACAGTCACACTCATTCTCTTTCACACCACACTGAGTAAACATGCTTAATAAACTGTTTTACCTTTTGCTAATTATTGTTCCAAATCAGCTCACATGCATGCGTTCTGAAAACACCCTATTAATTCAGTGTGTGTGTGTGTGTGTGTGTATGTGTCTTGTATAAAACATATCATCTGTTGCTGTTCAATCTCTGTAATTAATCTTCAGTGCATGCACATTCTCTGTTTCGTTTTTTCCGAATCCTGGTCCTGGAGAACATTTTGGTGGTGGGGGGGGGGGGGGGGGGGGGGGGGGGGGGGGGGGGGGGGGGGGGGGGGGGGGGGGGGGGGGGGGGGGGG
>CM075004.1:31359863-31397116 GCA_037576675.1 Pangasius sanitwongsei | reverse complement strand
TATATATATATATATATATATAATGTATGTATATATATATTATGTATGTATATATGTAGTTATTTGATCAGTTTTAATACTTTTTTATAAGCTTTATTACTAAATTATTTTACTCTTATGAGAATAAATATAAAAAAAAAACCCACTAACCTCATGGTGACATAAACAGCTGCACTTATTTTAGAATGATTTTTGTTAAAAGATAAATATTTCCTCTAGTTATTGTTTGGACAGTTATGTAATGTGTAATATACACTACCGTTTAATCTTTTAGAAATTGCCCTGTTTTTGAAAGAAAGTCGCCATCTATTTCAATTAAAATAACATTAGTGTGATCAGAAATACAGTATCTGTGTAAATACAGTTTGTAATGAATAACTTTTTAAAGGAACAGAGCTGAAATAAGATGTTATTGATGGAGGAGGTGATCTTGATCAGTGTTACGCTTAGGAGTTTTGTACATATGGACCAAAGACACAACATAGTTGACTATTAAAGAAAGAAAAGATGAGTATAAGATGAAAATGAATCTTATAATTCGGTCTAGGAGGGGAAAAAAAAACTGTGATACTCTTCATTTTTTAATCTTTCTTTCTAAACTTACTGGCTTTGGAAGCCTTTCACAGATTCTGCCCTCGATTCTGACATTACACTGACCTTTTAATAGACTGTATTTAATGTATTTGTGTGTTTATTTGCTATTTGAGATGAACTCAAATATGTAATGGTCATTAAACACCATCTGGAAAATATAAAACCTGTATAAAGTATTGAAAGGTCATACAATACAACTGTTTTTTTTTTTTGTTTTTTAAATAGTATAATGTTTAATTAGTTTGCCTGTCATTCTGTATCAGGTCTGATGTGAACAGTTGAATTTATAAAATAACTCACAAATCACATTTTTATATATATATATATATATATATAAATATATAAAAAACACTTTCATTGCTGCATTTGTCCCAACTAGGGCTTCTAATAAAGTTTCAATGGAGTGACCTTCAGCGGCGAATAGCGTCACGCGACAAGTCCCGTCTCCTGCGCTGGGATTGGCTGAAGAATCAAACACCGGCTGTAGATGTGCACTTATTAACCAATCGCAGTGTAGAAGGCGGGGCTTGTCGGAACGCAGTTGCATTGTCGGACCGCCCATCATCCGGGTCTTTGGTTAAATAGAGTGCCGCACATGCGCAGTGGGTCCTCAGCGGTACGTCCTCTGCAGCCGGGTAAGTGAAGGAGAGCTGAGCGGAAATCTCCCAATCTGCTACAATCTTCATACTTTTAACTATCTACTGGTGTTGGTTTGATGGTGATTATATTCTGGTGACACTTTTGCATTTCTTGTGATCCGTATTCTGATGCAGTTGCGTGGTTTTTGAAGTGTAAACTCTGATTGACCTTAACCGGTGTCTTTGCACAGATACGGGTTCAAGCTGATTGAAGCAACCAGAGACAAAATGTACGCCTGCGCTAAATTCGTGTCCTCTTCTGCACTGGTAAGGGTGTTAATATCTCACATGTGCATTTCCTCGATTTCTGTCCCGCTAGCTTTGCTAATGCTATTGCTGTTGCTAATGCTAATGCTAGTGCACTAAGTGCCATTCCTAAATTCAAGGTCATTTCAGCAGCCGGCGCCTTCAGCCTTGTCATGGCGACGCAGTTTGAGTTAAAAATACAACTTTTTACAGATGTCTTCCTGTCCAGAGTCATTTCTAAGCTGAGTTGGTTGAATTCAGGCCACAATGGTGCTAAAGTCCTTCATGACAGTTCGGCTAGTTAGCTAGCTAGCTAAAGACATTGAGGACTAAGTGCTTCCTGATTAAACAGAGCAGGTCTGGTGTGTTTGTCTGGACATTAGTGTAAGAGTCTGATGTTAAAGTAAAGAAGTATTTGTAGCTGTTAGGAGTTTAGGATCGCTCACTTCACTAATGCCCTGCACTCAGGAGCCCTACTCGGACGGGATCAGTTTGTGGGAGCCCTACTCGGACGGGATTAGTTTGTGGGAGCCCTACTCGGACGGGATCAGTTTGTGGGAGCCCTACTCGGACGGGATTAGTTTGTGGGAGCCCTACTCGGACGGGATCAGTTTGTGGGAGCCCTACTCGGACGGGATTAGTTTGTGGGAGCCCTACTCAGACGGGATTAGTTTGTGTAATGGTGATGTTGCTATTATTACATCTGTTTCTTTGCAATTTCTCTGGTTTTCCTTTTTTTAATGAACAGTAGAGGAAAAAAGAACACAGATCTTGTCTAAATTGACGTGTTGGTACCTTGTGTAAAAGGACACTAAGGTCGAAAACCAAAATGAAACCGACCGTAAAACGTATAATTCTGAAATACAGACGATGTTTAAAGGTTGTGTCGGAGAAGAGAAGTGACTCTTGGGTAAATTATTCAGTTCCCTGTACAGCCGTATGACATGTGTGACCTGCATGGCCACGCCCCCTACACCGAGCTTATAATAACCAATCGGAACACTCAGTTTGTATTAAAGCGAGGTAGAGAAGACGCTCCCGTCTCTGTGACGTGTACAGAGATCATTTATTCTCTGCAAATCTGTCATTATTCCTGAAATTATTTGTGCTCGGAGCTCAGAAAAACCTGAACAGAAAAGTGCATTAAAACAGTCATTCATTCCAAATCGGGAACTCGGGCGTTGTCCTCGATAACGTGGCGGCATGTAGTCAGAGTAAACGCATTTCCCTCAGTATCTGGTAAAAAGGTGTTTTAACAACCGTATACGTTTAGATTTGTGACGTAATTTGATTGATTTCAGCGTAATTGGACGGTTTTTATATGCAAAGATGAATGGCAATTGGCCCATATTATACTTTATATCACTAATCACACGCATAGAGCTTTGAATGTTTATCAAATTCAGAGACAAGCCCTACAGCTCTGACTTTGCTTTTGGCGTTCGTGGTTTTCCGAGTGGAAGCGCCGGACCGCCTTTAGATCGAAACTCTGGGGAAAATTGGCTTGAAACTAGTACATGGTTTGCAGCATACAGAATGTCAAGAAAACTAATCCCATCATTTCGTAAACCATCCTTCAATCGACATGTGATCGTTTTTCTCTTTGTGTCTCTCTCCAGGTCCGCTCTGGCTCCAGGGCGCTTTACAGACCCCTCTCTGCCTCCGTGCTCTCCAGGCCAGAGGGCAAATCAGCAGAGGTGAGAGTTCAGCCTGCTCGTCATGGATTTACATCATAAATGTTTCTCCAAAGAGACCAGAGTGAATGAGGGTTGGGTTTTTGAATCATGGTGTGAAATATAGGTGTAAGTGGATGTGGATGTGCACGCTTCCCAAGTCTGCAGTTCAGCTTTATTTGTCTAGCTCGTTTAATGATAGATGCTCATACAAAGCAACGAATTGTAGAGCCAGATCCTTAATGAACAAGTCAGAGGTGACAGTGGTGAGGACGCAGACTCAGGAGGGGGTGTGATGGGATTATAAATCATTACAGTATCCAGGTGTAGAAGGAAAGACAAAGCAGCAGCTCTTACAGGTGCATATGTACAGTCTCCAGGTGAGATACACAGCCACATGGGAAGTGCAAACCGTCCACTCCAAGTGCAGAAGCGCCAAAATAGTGTGTAATGTTGGGACAAGACCCAAGTGTGTTTAGCACAAAAACTCTCTCTCTTTCTTTTGTTCATGTCTAACAGTGAAGTTCTGCGTGATCCTTTAGGACGTTCCTCATTGTCTCTTTCCTCCGTTCCTTGCACTAGGCCAACCCAGTCCTCCTGCCACAGAGCGCCGTATCCCAGGTGGCACTGAGGGGCTTCCAGACCAGCGCGGTGAGCCGCGACATCGACACAGCCGCCAAGTTCATCGGCGCAGGAGCCGCCACTGTCGGAGTGGCCGGATCGGGAGCCGGAATCGGAACAGTGTTCGGAAGCCTGATCATCGGATACGCCAGGTACGGCACGGCAAAGTCTTAGAGCGAGTAAACACAGCTTTAACCAAAATTCAGCAAGAAAAGGACTACCTTCTTTTTTTTTTTTTTTTTTTTTCTCCTCCCCCCCTGCTCAATTAGTGATTTTAATCATCCAGAACCCAAAAAAAACACTTAAAATAAAACTTAAGCCATAAAGTAGCTCTGAGTGTCATTAGGTTTCACTGTAACTCTGTTACTGCAGGGAGACTCAAGCTCTCACGGAGAGTAAACCCCAACACCCTGGCTATCTATCTATCTATCTATCTATCTATTTATTTATTTTAGGTGATTCTCAAGATTCGTAGAATCTTGTCAACGCATGTCACAGGTGTTGCATATCACTTCATTTGAATCAAGCAGTCGATCTTTTTCATTAAGTTGCAGTTTTCAAATTCAAAGATGGGAGCGTGAGAATTTTTCTTCTGCATGAGGGCCACCAGTTTCTTTCCGCAATTATAGACGATCGAAGGCTTCATAACAAGGTCCCGTTTTTAAAAAGGTGCTATTTACTAATGAATGCAAAACTAACAAGGAAAAAAGACACTGAATGTAAAATCTCAATTTCTAGATGGCGAAATCTGCACAATTTGTAATTTCAGCGGAATAAACCTCCCTGAGGCAGTGTGAGATCCTGCAGGAATGGTCAGATTGTTATATTGCACAAGCCTAATGGTCAGTCATGCAGTATTGCTGTAATGAGCGTTCTCCTCATGGCCGTCTCTGAACCCACATCAGCCGTTTGTAAACTTGTTTTTGTTTCATGCAGCAGCTTCTTAAGATGTTTGTTTGTTCCAGTAGCTCGTATTAGAAATTTCATCTTCAGTGACTGTAGCTATGAACAGTGCTGACGTTTATATATTGAATCATTGAACAGAAGCAGTTTTCCACTGAGGGGTGGGATATGGAGAAATATGATCAGTCATTAATTGCTTTACCCAGTGATGAGCTTTGTCTGCTCTCCTCTCAGTGCATTGTGGGTACTTAGGCTCTACAAGTCTTTCATGTAATCCTCTTGTGAGCAGTCTGCACAGCTACAGTGTGGAACAAAACATGGAGCCAAAATAACAGGACTTCAACACTATACAAAGGAAAGAAGGTTTTGTGTGGGTTTTTTTAATATATATATTATATTTCACTTGTGCCCAGTGCTTGAGCGTCATTTAAAGTGCCCTGGTACACATCACTTTTAACCACTTAATGATCTGTATAATGTGGTATATTGTTCTTGAGCATTTATGCAATTTGGAAAATTCCCTTAAAGTTTAATATCGCAGTCATTAGCTTAGATAGCTGCCTGTACACTAGCTCGCATTCATCACCGGCGTTGTTTATATTCTCCGTAATTCGTTCCACAGCAGCCAAGTCTTTGTTGAAATCTAACACAACTGTGATTTAGTTCATCGCTAACAGACCAAGTTAGCCATTTTACACAAAAGCTAATAATTTGCATATTAAATTTAATTTGTCGCAGCCTGATCTCATGCGTGCAGTACATGGAATCCATTTTATTTTGTGGAATTACTAAGAGTGTCTTAAATGGGGAAGAGATGATTGAGTGAATTGTTAATTGAACATGGGCTTTTTGATTGTAACTGGGTTGAATGAAAAAAGTGCTAATCGTTTAGTCCACTAGGGGGCAAAATAGCAATAAACTCACTGAAAATTCCTTATTAACAAGCTTTAAAAAAAAAACAAAACATTGGGGTTCTTTCCAAATGATCCGATTTAGGGGGTGAATACTTATGCACGCACAACTTTTACATTATTTGCAAACAGTTGTCAATTTTTTTTGGCTGAGGCATTTTGTGTAGATTCATGACAAAGTCCACTACAAATTATGGAAGAGTTCAAGCGGCGGGTGAATACTTGCGTAATTAGGAAAATAAATTAATTTCGCTAATGATAAAATGATGCAGCGTGTTCATGTGTGTTTTGTAGGTGATCTGTTGGTACATTCAGATAAATGAACACACTCCTGTCCCAGCAACACGCCCTCGTTCTGACCAGCACGTGGAGAATTTCTCCAACCTTCTCATGCTCTTTGTCCCCCTTTCAGGAACCCGTCTCTGAAGCAGCAGCTGTTCTCCTACGCTATCCTGGGATTCGCCCTGTCCGAGGCCATGGGTCTGTTCTGTTTGATGGTCGCTTTCCTCATCCTGTTCGCCATGTAAAGCCTGCGCCGTCTTTCCTCTCCTCTTTCCCCCGGCCGTGACGACCCTCTGCGTCACACACCGGCTGCTGAGAGTTGTGTGTTGGTGTCATGACAGTTGTACATTTTTCCAGGTTTTTGTTGTGGAAGGCTGACAGACTAAACAGAAGAACATGTATTGTAAAAATGTATTCAACTACAGAATTAAAGTACATGTGTTTCACTATTTAAAACTGATGCGTGAGGATTTTTTTTCCCCCTGTGCATTGCTTTTTATGCATGTTTACATGAGTTGTGCAAAAAAAAAAAAAAAAATACTGGGAAGTTTTGGCAACTTGGTGCTAGAGATGCCCTTTTGGGTATTTACTCTTTCTGTTCATCGTCTTCAGAAGCCAAAGATGTGATTTGTACCAAATGAGCAAATTAATTATAATCAGTTTATCTTGGGAAGGTAAAAGCTTAAATCACGCAGATGGACTTGATGTGAGGGGAAAGTTACGCATGTAGTTTAGACGAACATACATGTATCTGTATGTTTGTTTATTTAAGTGTGTGTGTGTGTGTGTTAAAGGTTTTCTAGTCCTAAAAGAATCCAAAATGTTGCTCACTTCTTAAGGCACTGATCAAGGTTCTTTAGCGACTGTATTGTAAGAGCAAACCTGGAATAAATAAGGCACATTGAGAACTTGGTGCTTACAGTCGTGGCCTAATTGGGGGCAGTCGTGGTTAGAGAGTCGGACTTGTAACCTGAAGGTGAACCTGAAGGTCGTGGGTTCGAGTCTCGGGTCCGGTAGGGATTGTAGGTGGGGGGAGTGAATGACCAGCGCTCTCCTCCACCCTCAGTACCACGACTGAGGTGGCAAGGCACCGAACCCCCAGCTGCTCCCTGGGCGTCGCAGCAAAAAAAGGCTGCCCACTGCTCCGGGTGTGTGTTCACTACTATGTGTGCGTGTGTGTGTGTGTGTTCACTACTTTGTGTGTGCACTTGGATGGGTTAAATGCAGAGCACAAATTCCGAGTATGGATCACCATACTAGGCCACAAGTCTCTTCACTTCACAGGTACCAAAGGGAACAACTGACTTGTTTGCATCCAGTGAAAGATAGTTGACATTTACATTTATGGCATTTGGCAGATATAGGTCGTTAGTAGAATTAAACTGGAAGAGAAAGCAATAATCATACACATTTATGTTGAATATCAAGTACAGGATGGAAATGTAACTGTCTCATGCCAATTTATGCAAATATCACTACAAGTGTTAACAGTAATACTCACTTCTGCTACCTGGGTACAGCTTTGTACTGGTACTTTAAGCTTAACTGCTATAAACACACCCGTGTGGAAATGTGTGTATTGATCATTCTTTATTAATCCATCCTGAGACAATAGAGGGCGCTGAGTTTTTACTATTTGCTGTTATTCAACATATATCCTTCATGCTGTTCCCTACAGATGATGAAGAGTATATATATATATATATATATATATATATATATATATATATATATATATATATATTTTTAATTAGTGGACAAGATGATGAAGGCTTAAACTTTTCTTAAGTAGTGCACTGTGTAGCGAACAGGGTTTGCTTTGGACAGTGTCTTTGTGTGTCTCTCTTTTTCTTTCCGACATATTTCCAATTAATAGAAATATGGAGTACTAAATATGGGCCTACGGTTGACGTTGACAAGACTTGTAATAATACAAGAACATTAGAATAATAATTCTTTATCTGTTATGGGTGTTTAGGAGATGGCTGAGCTCAAAGATTTTATGGATGTCAACAAGAAGTTCAGTTTACATTATATTATACCTTATATTAATTTTATAGAAATGTGATTAAACCAAGTTTTTGTGTGTCATCAGGACTCGATTTGGGTGGGCAAACCTTTTTCTTCCCCCATTTCTTATCAGCCAAAGGTTCACGATACAATAAATTCTTTAAATAGCTTTAAAAAGAAATAAATTCTTCTTTAATAATAAAATATATATACACACAGCCGTGGTCTTGGCTGAAAGAAAACATTTTACACTTGTAAAAATGAAAGCATCTCTCTATAAAGTTTCCATAAATAAGCAAAACTATTCACATACATGAATAAAAAAAAAAGATGAACATGAGGCAAAACCCTCAGAAAGTTATATATGTGAGTTTTTCTTTTTCTTTTTTTTTTTAATACACACTTCACAAGTTGGCTTTCACACATTTTTCACATGATGGGAAATTTTCACATGTGGTTTGTTTACATGGTTCATTAATTTCACACGTTTTTACACGTGATCCATTTCTTTTCACCTCAGTTTTTCACATATTCACACGATGCCACGTGTACAGTTTCAGAACATAACGCGTTGAAGTGCACGTGGACATGTTTTTAAATACTCCTTTTACTCACGTAATTACCTGTGCAATGAAACATGATCTAAAAATAAGTGAGATTTTGGTAGCTTGACGACTTTTGGTCTCGCTGCTCATCTTCAGGAACTTGCAGCTGTTTATTTGTGTCACCATGAGGTTAGTGTTTCAGCTTTGAGAGCCAGCAGCTGCCCCTCTCTTGCTTTCAACAATAGTCCGCACACACACACACACACACACACACGCACACACACGCACACACACTAAACACTGAAGTGTTTTGCTTAAATGTCAGTCTGATCAGCTTTTCACTGAACTCTTTAACCACAGCCTGGAGATGAATCACGCAGGAGTCTCTCTGCTTACTGGGATTTTTCTTCTTCTAGTCGGTGAGTTCTGTGTGATTCCTGTTTGAGGTCTGACTTGCCGAGTAGAAATGAATCACTTGTTTTTATTTCTAGGCAGGTAAATGTATAGTATCAGAGGTAAGATCTAGCCCTGGCCCAAAAAGATAACTTTCCATCATCATGGAATAACTTCTAGAAACATCTGAAACAACATAAGGGATATATAAGATATTTATAAGGGAATTATTTCAGTGAGATTGTTGTTAATGGTTTTCCAGTGCTCTTATAAGTGTTATTTTTTGTGTCTTAATGTTGTGTTGTCTTTTTGGGCCAGGGCTAAAAGAGATTTTTTGTCCTAATATGACGACCCTGGTTAAGTAAAGGTTAAATTTTAAAAAATTAATAAAATGAAATTAGAGAACAAAATATTGCACATATTCTAATAAACTGTCAGAGAAGTTGCTGCACACATGATACAGTCTGTTATGTGTCCAGCTTCATTTGTTCAGATCACATTATTGCAGTATTAAAGTGAATGAAGCTTGACTTGAATGCTGTGCTAATTTTTTAAAGACTGCTCCGAATGGCTGAGGAATCACAGGAACGCGCCGGTATGCGCGTCTCATTGACAGGTGCATGTGTGCCACATGCTTCATGTTTCTAATTCTGGTCACCGGCACACGCACACGCACACTTTGACTCCTTCATTATTCGAGGGTTTTTAGGTTTACAAGTACTCCTTTAATTAAACTAAACACCACAGGATATGCTTGTGAGGATATATAGGATGAGCTTTTTTGAATTTCCACCTTGTATGAGCTTCTGTCCCACTAATAAAACAAAATCCACTTTTGCACGATACATTTCTGAAATCCTCAGGGTGTTGACTATCTACATTCATGAACTGTTGACATGTTGACTAGCTTAGAACTGTAGCATGTGTTGAGGCATTTAGTTTCATTAATGGCTTAGAGAACTTGGAAATTCAAAAACATTGCCAAATTCACCCCATTATGCAGCAGATAAATGAATATAAAAGAATTATAAAAGAAAAGAGTAAATTATTTTAAATGTAAAATAAATTTCTAAATTCCTCATGCTACTGGTAAATAGGTTGTGTTGTTGTAAAGTCCAATCTATTTAAAACATCAGCTTGCTTCCGGAAACAGTGCTGGCTGATTTCCAGATGGCTCCTTACTGCCTACAGCTTACTCATCCACCCCCCCCCCCCCCACCCCCAAACACACACACACACACACACACACACACATATTTGTTGGGTTACAACCTAGACCTGAAATGGATTTAATCAGAATTGTATGTCATGAATGTAGTCCATTATATATGATTTGAAAGTGAAATACTGAAAATGGTAAAAGTTGTGATTGCATAAGTGTCGTAAATCTTTCTGGATGACCATCAAAATACTGCAGTTTCATCAGAAGCAAGATGACTGAAGAATCAGGAGACCAAGAGCCAGGTTATAATAAAAGAGGTGGTTTATTGCACACACAAAGACAACCTGGGCGTTCTATAGTCTAAACATAAGTTGGACACAGCCGACTTTTATCCGTGCAAAGGACACATATAGCCAATGCCCAAGGCTAAGAGAAAAACATAATCAGGGACAAAAACATCATGTACCAAGGAACATGTACTTCATGAGTGAACAAAGAACGGACACAAGTACATCATGAGTAAGCTGAAATCACACCGAAATGATCTTAAATGATTAAATCATATATCTTTCATCACATAATCATGAAAAAATAATCCCACAATTCCCCCCTTTGGACAACCCTAAAGGCATCCATTAAAGTAAGCTTAAACGTCCAGTGCTATCCTACATACCATAACCACTGGCCAGGAGATTATCCACCTACATATCCAATAATAAGGATATTATTGCTGTGAAACCCCTGAATAAGTTTAGTTGCCTTCGGAAATGGCATAATTACACTTACATTAAATACACCTGATTCTGGAAGAACCCAGAGTTTGTGCGAGAACATAACTAAAGAAAGAGCATCATGAAGACCAAGGAGCTATCAAAACAAGTCCAAACTTTGAACATTGTGCAAAGCACCATTAGTAATAAATAGAAAGAATATGGCACAAGCATGACATCCAAAAAAAGACAGTACGTGTGTAAAGAGGGGATTAGTCAGAGAAGCAACCATGTGTGGAAAAGGTCATGCATGCAATATGTAAAATGTTTTTACACTGTAAGGTTTCTTTTTTGACATCCATATTGTATTATTTGTTTTTAACAAATATGGTCGCAAGGCAAATTATTTCGGACGTGTGAAAACATAGAGTGAGACTGGGGCTGATTTCTTTCTAGTCCAGACTGTAGATTCATGCAGCCAATCAGTGACAGTCATGTCAGGCAGTTACACTGAGAGACACGCCCTGTAGGTTTCATCTCCATATATGGGCTGATATTCAAAGTACAAAGTCGTTTTTGTTTGGCAGTAGACTAGAATGCCAGTAGAGCATTACAGATCTGAAAATGATATTAGAACTCCCAAATGTAGCTGTCTATCTCCCTTCAAGTGTGTGTAATAGTTTGTTCCACATCATTCTTTTTACATCATCGATGAGACCTTGTGATATAATGCATTGATTTATTGATAGATATTAGATATTAGCTTCTAATCTAATGTAATATAAGGACCAGCTATCATTCTTGGGTCACTGACATGAGCTATGAGAACATGTGTAGGTTTATACCAAAGAAAGAGACAGACAGTCTGTGGATTTGCTAAATGAGACGCTCAGGTAATGTTTACTCACATCTGAAATCCAATCAGAGCAGACGTATTGGAGCAAATTCTCGACGAAGTAAGCTGAAGCAGTAATGTAATCGGTAAACTGATCCAAGAGCCAGAAGAGATACTCATATTCCAGGTGCTGGAGATTGTGTGTGCATGATGTGTCAGGGCCTATCCTCCAGCAGCTCAGATGGCTTTTGTTTAGATGTGTCATGTGCAGTTGCCTGTCTCTGTCAGGACTAATCCCCCTGTGTGTTTGTGTCTGAGTGTTTGCTTTTGTTGGATCGTAGGAATGCTTTTGAGTATCTCAAACTATTTGTGTGTGTGTGTGTGTTGTAGGTCTAGGTCCAGGTCCAGGTCAGTGCTCTCCTGATGAGACGAGACTGGTAAAGAATCTGTTTAAAGGCTATAACAAGGTGGTCCGGCCCGTCAGCCATTTCAACGACGCTGTGGTGGTGACTGTCGGGCTGCAGCTCATCCAGCTCATCAGCGTGGTAACTCTGCACCTCTCACTGCTTTTTTTTAATTCAGAAAATTTCAGCAATTACTATACAGAAATCCATAAAGCAGTAACACAATTCACTGTATAGGTGGAGTGTTTTGTTTTTCTCTTGGTGCTTGAAGTTCACAGAAGATATGCACTTTAAAAAGCTTCTCTGTGGCAATATTATGTTCCTCAGATGCATTTTTTTTAATAATCCTGTATATTTCTTGTTTATGTGTAGGTAGAGCATTATTATATTGCCATGCATTACTGTTTTTACATTTCAAATCAATTTTCAGACTTCATTAATTTCCATATTTTGATTGATATTTTAAAATGCACTAACTTTTTTTTTTAATTATTTCATTCCTCTGTCTCTCTCTCTACAGTTTATGCTTGTGCCAATATCATGTCACACTAACTGTTATTATTAATGAATTGATTATTTGATTATTGATTATTGTACAGCACCATAACTGAACTTCAGCAGCATCATATTTGGGTCATGTGCATCACTGATTATTCTCTGGATATAAAAAGTAACAATATACAGATGTATATTATACAGATTTAGATTAATCTTACAATTAATCTACAATTTAGATGAATTCCAAGTGATTAAAAATGCAACATGTGTGTATCCTGGAACAATATCAATTTATATCACATGCAGACTTTTGAACTGATATCCTTCAATGAGTTTCTTAAATCTTGAACTGTATATCTTTACTAGACCCATATTGTTATTGGTTATGAAAAAAAAAAAAACATCTATGAAACCAAAATATTTGTCTTAAGGGTGTGCAAACTTTTGCATTTAACAGTAAGTATTTTATATGTTTCATTCTCTGTCATGATTCCATATTTCTACCTGATCAGGTATTTCACACCCATACATTTTAAAATACCATTTATCTCTCCATTTGTCTGTCAGCTTAAGTTAAAAATAGAGTTCTATCAGTTCCTCCTAAGATTTTAGTTTCCCAAAAGGACATCATGCATTCTTATATAATTATATGCACCATATCAGGTGATATCTGTCTCTCTTTCTCTCTCTCTCTCTCTTCCTGTCTCTTTTATCTTACACGCACATTCATTTTGTGTCTCTCTTTCTTTCACCCACAGGATGAAGTTAATCAGATCGTCACCAGTAATGTGCGTGTCAAGCAGGTCTGTGTCTCCTTCCATGTCCCTGTACTTCCTAACCGAACTCTTATCACACGCTTATGACTTTAACCGAGTTTGGCTGTTATTTAAAAGGTTAGATGTTTTTCCTCGAGCAGTATCAAGATCAGCGATGTCAAAAGCCACGTCAGATAACAGACGAAACAGACAGACGAAAGATAACTAAGCAACTAAACCGTCTGCTTCTCAGAAGCATGAGAATATTAAAGGCAAGACATTGATGCGCTTGTTCTAATAGGTGATTGTTTCTATAGTAACATCTCATTCACAGGGACTTGTATGAAAGACACGTTTATTTAACATTTGTGGAAGGAGTCTCCAGTGTCAGCACTCTGGAGCAGAGTTAAAGCTGTAATCTTCTTGACAGAGGAGTTTACACTTTGCAGTTTCTCTGTAACATGGCAAGCTGAATTTTTTTGTCTTATTAACTTCAAAAAAGAGAGAAAAAGAGGCTCTGATTAGAGGACTACTGTTTATAGCTGCTATAATGTAACTAATGACAAGAACGAAGTTGTTTCACAGACATTCTGCAATATTAAATGTAAATATAAATGCATAAAAAGTGCGGTATGTTGTTCCTTAATGAATGAAAATTGCAATTGTTGGTGAAATGCTGTGGTATAAGAGGAATCACACACTTCAGGGTATGGTGTTTTTGTAAAATATACTTCAGGGGGTAACAGTAACTCTAGTTCATCACACCAACCTGTCATTGATAGTTTTCCTATAACAGCATGCCCCCACAGGTTTTATTCCTTATTTGACATGTACAAGTCTCAGTCGACTCTGAAAATGTGTCGCTGATGAGCTTTTCTCACTTGTCAAATATTTGTTTAAAAATCCTCAGCTGTTCCTGTACTGCTAGAAACCTAAAACTTTTGTATAAATAATCTTTTTCTACCATTATTGCAAATAAGGACAAAACTGATAATGTGTTCAAAATAACAGTAAAGTAATTCCCATAATCTGGGAAAATTCATGTTACTATTCAGTTACACGCAATTACAAACAGGCAACAGGCAAAATGAGCAAACTTTCTATTAACCTTTATGTTATCATTTTTCCATTGTAACCATGTTGTTGTATTTTATAAGAAATCAAATGACACAGTAGAAATAATTGAATCTCTTCCCAAAGATGAATGAATCGGTGAATAAAAGATCAGAATCTAATTGACTTGAATCAATAAAAAGAATCATTTTGCAGCACGTCACCAGTTTGCGGCAATAAGTGAAGCAGAAATGTACTCATTTGTGGTAAATAAGATGCGGCGCATAACCTTTTTAACTTTCTTTTTTTGTTTCATTCAGCAATGGAAGGATGTGAATCTGAAGTGGAATCCAGATGACTACGGAGGAATCACGAAGATTCGAATTCCCTCCACTGACATCTGGAAACCAGATTTAGTGCTTTATAACAAGTAAGCTCATACTAGATTTCTGTACACTCTCGAAGAGGACACATTGAAAATTTCTAAATGTGTGTTATTTGTATTTCTAAAGAGTGATCTATCCTTATTTTTTCATAACGAGAGTGTATGGTATGTATTGCTACTGTTATATTTCCCATTACATGCAAAAATGGACTGTGCAGGTAAATGAGCATGTATGTGGAGTGATTGGGTGTGACTGTGTGTTGCAGTGCTGATGGAGACTTCGCCATTGTGCACGAGACAAAGGTCTTGCTGGAACACACCGGGTTGATCACGTGGAATCCTCCGGCCATCTTTAAGAGCTACTGTGAGATCGTTGTAGTTTACTTCCCTTTTGACCTGCAGAACTGCAGCATAAAGCTCGGCATATGGACCTACGATGGCAACCTGGTTGTCATCAACCCGGTACACACACACACACACACATACACACACATAAAGTCACACACAGCTGAATGTAAACATGTCTCACCTTTCACGCAAACAAACAGTTCAGATGTTGAAAACAGAGCTGACTCAAATAATAAAGCTGATTCAAAGAGTCGACTCAAATAACTGACTTAAAGAGCCTAATAAAAGAACAGACTAAAAGAGACAACTCAAGTACAAAAGAGGTCAGGGCTCTGTGCAGGACACTCGAGTTCTTCCTCTCCAACCTTCACACACCAAGTCTTCATGGAGCTCGCTTTGTGCACAGGGGCATCGTCATGCTGGAACAGGTTTGGGACTCGTAGTTCCAGTGAAGGGAAATTGTAAAGCTACAGCATATAAAGATACTCTGTACAATTGTGTGCTTCAAAGTTTGTGGCAACAGTTTGGGGAAGAACCACATATGGGTGTGGTGGTCAGGTGTCCAGATACATTTCACCATATAGTGTCATGTCAAGAATAATATTAATAATCAAGAATATTGCTAATATACAGTATATAATAATATATAATTATTATATAATATATAATAAATAATGTATAATATATTACTACAGTGAGATTCAAACAGGGAGCTGTTCAGAGGATGTGAAAGAAGTTGGAGGTGGTTATAAAGCCTCAGTGTGGACAGACATAATATTACAGAATGTTTATGTCACATTCAGAGAGGATGAAAACTTAAAATTTAAAACATCAATTTGATTTTTAATTATTAATTATATAAATATAAAAACTAGATGTGCCATGTAGGCTGCAAAAAAATTTTTTTTTTTCATTTTTAATTTTGTCAATTTATTAAATCTGCTTCAGGCAAATGTAAAACAGTGATAGATAGATAGATAGATAGATAGATAGATAGATAGATAGATAGACTTTATTGATCTACTAAAAATAGTAGATGTACATAAATGTTTTTTTTTTAAATTAAATATGTGGCATCTACAGGTCACAGTAATCCCGTACCCACTTGAGGGAAGTAAGGGGACTTTGGACCAAAAAAAAGTTTGAGAAATGCTGTCTTAGCATGCACAATTTGATTATTTTGTTACCTGATTTCCTCATCCATATCCAGTTTGTCCTAAGGACATGCAGAAACCTGGTGTGTATCTGTGTGTATTTGTGTGTAGGACAGCGACCGCCCAGATCTCAGTAACTTCATGGAGAGTGGCGAGTGGGTGATGAAGGACTACCGGAGCTGGAAACACTGGGTTTATTATGCGTGTTGCCCAAACACACCGTATCTGGACATCACATATCACTTCCTGATGCTGAGACTGCCGCTGTACTTCATCGTGAACGTCATCATCCCCTGCATGCTCTTCTCCTTCCTCACCGGCCTCGTCTTCTACCTGCCCACTGACTCCGGTAACTCTGTGTGCTGGTGTGTGTATGAACTTCAACGTCTCAGTTCTGCTGTATAATAGTCATTTATCTATCTTGTGTATGTGTGTGTGTGTGTATGTAGGTGAGAAGATGACCCTCAGTATCTCTGTTCTGCTGTCTCTCACCGTGTTCCTCCTGGTGATCGTCGAGCTGATCCCGTCCACCTCCAGTGCCGTCCCGCTCATCGGCAAATACATGCTCTTCACCATGATCCTCGTCATCGCCTCCATCATCATCACCGTCATTGTCATCAATACGCACCACCGCTCTCCCAGCACACATACCATGTCTCCCTGGGTCCGCAAGGTATGCAGAGGGCCAGTCAGACTTATTACAATTTATAAAACTCCCCTTCTGTGCTAAAACATGATTTTTAAATAGTTTTAAAATAGTTTTAATGTTGTGGATACAGGTATTCGAGACACATTTGTTAACACGGCTCTAAACTCACACTTTTTACACTTTCTAAAAATTAAACTTCCTCACTACTTCAGTAAAAAAATATAATTTAGATATTATATACTGTATTTACACATGAACTCACGAAACATAGACTCAGTTCACATTCAACACACAGAAGACCAATGAATGACGATGTGTTAGCTAGCTAGCTAGTAATGTAGGAGAACGGGATTTCATACAGTAGTTAGTAGTTAGTTCAGGGCTATTAAAAATATATAGAGCAAACCAAAAGCACTTTGTGTTAAGTAAAGTGACTTTTTATGTTTTTTTGCTATGGAATATGAAGATACTATGTTTTGTTCTCAAAGTAAAAAAACATTTTGTTTAATACATTTTATCAGAGATGTGAACTTCTCTTCCCTACACAATCGTCATGTCATGTAGAGGGTCTGTCACTGTATATTGGGATTTTAAAGTAAATCATCCTCATAAACGATTTCAGTTTAAAAAGGAACAACTATAGCACTATTTTATATTTAATACATGACCGTCCAGAGTAATTTTTGTTACAGCTGGATATGTGAAAGGTAATGGCATAGTTTAATCAAGGTAAGTCACAGGAGAGGAGAAAGGGGCGTGTTTAATTTGCATATTCATGCACATTCAATAGCCTCTTGTATTCTTTGTGGTTACAGTAATAGTTTGTTTTGTTTTGTTCTGTTTTTTGTTTTGTTTTTACCAAAAATGCTGTATATATATATGTGAGCAGTATTCCTGGACAAATTGATATTTATTTCTGTTCAGATGATGAAATCACTGTATTCCCACATTATTTTTTAGTCGCACTCGAATCTGAGCGTTCTCTCTCTGTGCCGCAGATCTTCATCGATACCATTCCAAACTTCATGTTCTTCTCCTCCATGAAGCGGCCATCTCAGGAGCGGAAAGACAGGCACCCTTTCCCCCCCGGCTTTGACATCTCGGACATCTCTGGAAAACCCGTGCCCACTTCCGTCACGTTCCAGTCACCCATCATCAAAAACCCGGACGTGCAGAGCGCCATTGAGGGCGTCAAGTACATCGCTGAGACCATGAGGGGTGACGAAGAGTCCAACAACGTAAGAGCTATGTTTCTGTTCCTCATTCTCTCTCTATTATTTTTTTGCATGTTGCCTTTGCTTCTTCTACTTCTTCTCCTTTTTTGTTTTTTCCCCAGATCATTCGATTTAAGACTTGCTCAAATTTTGACCTCAGTGGAATTTCCTATGTTCAGAAGCACGTCAAAACCTTCCTGTCCTCTCTAGCTCTTCCTCTTTTGATGACCTCTCATTCATTCTTTCTCTCTCCATCTCCCCCAGGCTGCTGAGGAATGGAAGTTCGTGGCCATGGTGCTGGATCACATTCTGCTCTGTGTGTTCATGACCGTGTGTATCATTGGCACGATCGGAGTCTTCGCCGGACGCCTCATTGAGCTGAACATGCTGTAAGCGGGAAGTTGCCTGGGGGCCTGAAGTGAAGCCAGGGGCTGGAGTTTAGCACCAGCCCCCATCACACAGCTCTCTGCTGGGCTGCGCTAGCAACGATAACTGCTCGGATTGGATGCTAAAGGCGCACCGAGTTAATGCTGAAAGCTCAGATATGCACATAATCTTGTCCAAGTCATAATAATTTTCTTCAACTAACACATATTTAAAGAAAAAATCCACCTTGAACAACATGAATCTTAATCTTTATAAATTGACATGATCTTTAATGACATCCGATATTTAGTTTGTAATGACAATCTTGAGAAGAGTTGAGTGTTTTAGTTTAAACTTCTTTCATCGAAAGTAAATAATATACTAGCCGTATAGCTGCATTGCCTGCAGGAACAGTCCAGTGTCTCCACTACTTCTACACTCGATTTCTCATTAATATGACGTTGAACATCATTGGAAAACAGTGAGTGAGAAAAGAAGCTCTTGCTTGATTGAGTTCATTGAAATTTTGTCTTCTATTAAATTCCATTGTACCTGCGCTAGCAACGTCCCTCTGTGACGTCAGTGCGGTACACAACCGCTAACTTCTCACAGGAATCATGAAAATACAGCACCAATTGCTAAAAACATCACAAATATTTCAACATAAACGTGTTTCAGGGTGGAATTTTCCTTTAACAGCACAGTTTCTTTCTGGCATCTGTTTTATTTATCTGCAGTTCGTGGTATTGGTATGACCACAGAAATGTCACATGTTCAGTCTGTGCTGAGAAATAAAGGCATGTGAAGTTAACTGAAGCACATGAATGTGCTTTGTGTTGCTATAATGTGTGAACAACTTACAGCTGAGATTTTCTTTTACATTTCTGGTTCTGGTTTGAATATTTACAGGCGATGCACAATCACTGATGATGCTCAAAGATTGTGTCTTTCTCTATACAGGTTTATCAACTTTTTTTCCTTTTTTTTTTTTTTTTTTTTTTTTACCAAATAATTGACTTTTAGATCTGTGTAATGCAACAAAAACTACAAATGAAATTAGGATTTTAAAAGGCAGATAGGGAAAATGTATTTCTTTTTGCACTACAGTTAACATGAGAGCAAGCAGCGGTTCATTTCCTGTTATGTTTTGACCAGTGCTGATTTGAAATGCCAGTTTGCATGTAGATATTTGTAATGTATTATTAACTTTTCATATTCATCAGTAAGAGCATGGTCCAGTTGAACAGGACAGTGGAGATTTTTAATTTTAATGTGAACCTGCCTTTTAATGACATATCATGAATGGGGTCAAAGGTCACAGGACTCTATATATCGTTACACTCCAAAATGAAACTTTCCACTGTGTGTATTGGGCATTATTTCTTAAACTCTTGCTGATTTCTTTTAAATAAGTTTTTTAACTACATTTTTTTCCACATGACAACCTGATTTTATTTGAGTCATGTCATTAATGCAAACTTGAAAGTATGTTTTTAATTTTTCCATTTGACAATGAGTTTGTGAGGCTCAGATTTTTCTCTTTTTTTTAATGACCACCATGACTTCCACAGTCACATTGCTTCCTCATTTTCACTAAAAAAGTGTGAAGTGTGTTGGGACAGATTTTGTCATCTGATATCCTTCTACATTTTGTGCAGATTTTTATATTTCATATTGTTTTGCATGTACAATGTGTCACATAACAAACATTTTCAGAGCAATACCGGGGACTTTGAATCGTCATACACAAGGATGGTTAGACTGCAAGAACTTTCCTTTGACATTTCCAAGGTAAACAGAGGGGAGCTGAAATCACTTTATTAGGTGAACGAATAAAACGTTTTGTGCAGTGTGGATCATTTTCTCACCTAACATGTTTATGAAAATTCTTTTTGTTTGTTCTTTTTCAATTTGCTTTTTCAATAAATGCTTGGTTAAACTGCTTGTTTGAAATGTTCTTTTTCCAGAAGTAATAACTTTTCATTGCATTTCTTTTTAAAATGTGGCTCAAAAGT
The DNA here is from genome assembly GCA_037576675.1 of Pangasius sanitwongsei. Taxonomy (NCBI): domain Eukaryota; kingdom Metazoa; phylum Chordata; class Actinopteri; order Siluriformes; family Pangasiidae; genus Pangasius; species Pangasius sanitwongsei. The sequence continues at coordinate 31,376,752 of CM075004.1, read as the reverse complement.
GATCAATACTTTAATTGCAAAAAATCAAACACACTGAAAAAAAAAAAAAAAAAAAAACATTAAGATGTCAAATGAAATAAACAGGCATACATTTAATAAAAGCAATAAACATGTGAATTAGAACTAAGTATGTAAAACTGGCAAGATAGATAGATAGATAGATAGATAGGTAGATAGATAGGTAGATAGATAGGTAGATAGATAGGTAGATAGATAGGTAGGTAGATAGATAGGTAGAACTAACTGAAGCTTTATTTTAAAGAGCAAGCAGTGCAGCCAGACAACAATCCAATCCATTCCAATCTACCTCACAGCTCCAGGGTCCTCGGTCCGATCCTGAGCTCAGATACTGTCTGTGCGGAGTTTTGCATGTTCTTCCTGTGCTTCTATAGGGTTCCTACGGGTTCTTCGGTATCCACTCACCTCCCAAAAAATGTTACGTGGTGGATTGGTGAAGCTAAACTGCCCCGTTTGAGAACGTGTGTGTGATGGTCCAGGAACATTTCACACCCAGTGTTCTCGGATTCCTTCCCCTTGTGAGGCTCAGATTTTTCTCATTTTTCTGGAAACCCGATTTGAATAAATCAGAGATGTTATTTCTGTTATTTATCAGCTTGAGCAACAGTGTCAATCATACACAATATGGCCAAAAGTATGTGGACACCTGATCATCACACCCATATGTGGTTCTTCTCCAAACTGTTGCCACAAATTTGGAATCACAGTTGGACAGAATGTGTCTAAATAAAAGGCCCAAACCTGTTCCAGCATGACGATGCCCCTGTGCACAAAGCGAGCTCCATGAAGACATGGTGTGTGAAGGTTGGAGTGGAAGAACTCGAGTGTCCTGCACAGAGCCCTGACCTCAACCCCACTGAACACCTCTGGGATGAACTGGAACACCGACTGCACCCCAGACCTCCTCACTAACATCAGTGCCTGACCTCACTAATGCTCTTGTAGCTGAATGAACACAAATCAGTCTAGTGGAAAGCTTCCCAGAAGAGTGGAGCTTATTATAACAGCAAAGGGGGAGAATATCTGGAATTGGAAGTTCAACAAGCTCATATGAGTGTGATGGTCAGGTGTCCGTATACTTTTGGCCATATAGTGTACATCTTGTGGAGTGTAATTGAATTGGAAGAGTTGAAAAGGGAAGAATTAGTCTGTGTAAGTCCATAAGTAGAAATCTACAGAAATAAACTCAGGCCCATAAACACAGCTACTTACAAAATATGCAAATGATATGTAAAAAAAAAATTGGCATGTCTCTTTCCAAAAGAGCTAATTTAGGCGTTTCACGGAAATGGGGTGAACTCTCGTGCAGTCACAGCTTTCATGTTTTTGTTTTATTTTAATTTAGTTAAATGCAGATTAAATGAACACAATTAAAAGGAGCTGTTGATGATTTATGGACAATAAACTGAATTGTTTGGACCAGCCCACTCGACATTGGACTAAATGTGAGGTGGAGTATAAGCCAAGCAAAAAAAAAACGAGTAACGTGTACAAGTCGAATGGTTTTCTCTCTATTTCTATTCTATTTATTTATAACTTTACTGGCATGACTTACATACACACACACACACACACACACCCACACACACCCACACACACACACACACACACACACACACATATATATATATATGTGCACATCCTGTACATGTATTTCATATTCTATACATATATTTCATATTTCTTATCTTATTTCTTATTCATTTCTGATTTTTAAATTTTATCTTTAATTTAGTAAAGATAGAGGAGAAGGCCAGGTTTCCATTTCACTGCAAGTTATACTGTGTATAGAACTGTGTATGTGACAAAGAAAAAAAAATCTTGAATGACTTTATCAGCTATATTGTACAAGTTTCACTCAACTCAGTTACCCCCCACCCCACCCCCCGGACAGATGTTGCAGCTCCGCATCTGGAATCCCAGAGTCTCAGATTAAAGACACAATCGGTTTTCGTCGGCGAAAGAAAAAAAAAAAAACCCTCGGAAAACTGAACACGTCAGTAGCTCTGGATAAACCTCCAAACACACACACACACAGCTTCCGCTTTATTCTCAGACATCTTGCCGACCCTCCAGACTTCGCTTTTTTTTGTGTGTGTGTGACTCGGAGGGATTTTAGATTTTAGTAAAGCGTTGGGGTGGAAACTGTGTGTGTGTGTGTGTGTGTGTTTGTGTTTGTGTTTGCGTGCATGCGCGTGTGTGGATGTGCGCGTGTGTGTGTGCGCGTGTGTTTTTGCGGGAAGGAGTGGCTCCCGCAAACCGTTTCAGCTCTTCATACAGATGTCAAACGAGGAGCCTCAGATGGACTGTACCACGTTTTTGTGAGGATTTTTTTGTTTGTCGAAGAAGGGATTTAAAAAAAACCGGGCGGAATTAAAAAAAAAAAAAAAATTGGTGAGTGCCAGAAAATCTTTTCAAACCCAAGTTTATAATAGTCTAGACAGGATGTAGGGGTGTTCTAGTGTTAATAAGACATTTCAAGAATAATCCTGTCAGGTTGAGATGCTATTTTGTATTTTTTTTTTTCACACAAAGAAACCCCCCTTCAAAAAAAAAAGAAAAAAAAGAGAAAAAGAAACTACCCGGAGTAGTGGCATCAACATGGGGAATCGACTCCCTCTGTTCACTCCCTGACTATCTTTAACATGGGGAATCGATTCCTTCTCTGTTCACTCCATGAGCATCTTTAACATGGGGAATCGATTCCTTCTGTTCACTCCATGAGCATCTTTAACATGGGGAATCGATTCCTTCTGTTCACTCCATGAGCATCTTTAACATAGGGAATCGACTCCCTCTGTTCACTCCCTGACTATCTTTAACATAGGGAATCGATTCCCTCTCTGTTCACTCCCTGAGCATCTTTAACATAGGGAATCGATTCCCTCTCTGTTCACTCCCTGAGCATCTTTAACATGAGGAATCGATTCCCTCTCTGTTCATTTCCTGAGCAGCGTGGTGTGGCAGATATTCCGCGTCTTTTCTGTGAACCCAAAATCTTCACGTAACCCTGTTTAATCTGCAAGTGAGTCCAAGCCCAGTGCTGGTTTTAGTGTTCTTGTGACTTTACAATAATCTAATTATATTGGAAGCAAAGAGACATTGTTTTTCACAGCCGCTAGAAGTCTTGGCTGAGGTCCTTCTGTTTCGCGCATGCGCAGTTTAACCGAACACTCACTTGACTTATTTGCTTGTTTTTGCTTGTTGGATTCATTTCCAGTGATTTAATATTTAAAGTACATATTTTAAATTTGTTTAGCCATGGGCAGCAGTGTGTGTGTGTGTGAGGCTATGTCTGTACAAATTAGTAGTGTGTTAGAGAGAGGTGGACAGAGAGACAGAGACACACACAAACAGAAAGAGAGACAGTCATAGAGAGAGACACAGTAAAGGTAAGAGAGATCCAAAGACAGGGAGACAAAAAGAGGGATAGAGAGAGGAAAAACATAGAGAGATACTCTCAGAGAGAGAGAGAGAGAGAGAGAGAGAGAGAGTGAGAAACACAGACAGGGACACACAGATACACAGTGAAAGAGAGAGAGAAAGATAACAGAGACAAACAAAGATGGACAGATTGACATACACATAAAGAGGGAGACAGAAAGAGAGAGACCCAGATTTTTTTGGTAATTCTGATCTTGTGCAGAAATGTGTCAGGATGTATATTAGAGTGTAAACTTGGACTTGTGCTAAAATGCCTGCTGTATGTACCCTAGGGGCAGATGGAATAATCACTTGGGGCATTTACTAACGCATGCTTACACACTTCAGCTACGTTTGAGGTTTGACGGCTGTAAACCAGTCTCTAATGTTGACCAGCTCTGAACTCTGTGGCTTTGAGTATGGCAAATATTCACACACAAGCCCACACGAGGTTAGTGGGTGTTTGGGGTGAGTGTGTGAATATGAGTGTGTGACTTTGTGTGTGTGTGTGTGTGTGTGTGTGTGTGTGTTAAAGCCGCCTTAACACCTTCATAATAATACACAAACACTTCTTCTTCTTCCACTGTTTAATTCGTTAACCAGTGCAAATCTGTAGATATCGTCCCATCCTGATGAAGCGGGATTCATGAACATAGAATTAAGGGTGACAATATACAGTAAAGTTCAAAAGTTTGTACACCCTTATGTAATGTAATGGAGTTCCTTTATCATCGCAAATAGTATAAACGGTCAGTCAAAAAGTCTATGTTAAGATATTAGTGGTAAAGTGGAAAAAAAAAAAAATACTCCGCATGCCTCTAAGGACGTTTTCATGTTGTGAATCTTTCTGGCAAATTTTTTTGTTCAGTTATGGTAACGGTGCTTCTAAACACCCTGGTATCTTTTTATCCCTGTCTCCATCTCCATTTAAGGTCAGTATTTCCTTTTTTTTAGTTCTCATGGATCTTGTGGAAGTCATTATGACAGCTCACTGTAACAGATTCTAATAAATGAACTAGAAATAATGGTAGAGATGCATCGATACTGATACTGGTATCAGGTATCGGTCTGATGCCATGCTCGGGTTCCTTATAAAAATGCTCTGATACTAACATCCAGTACTACGTGATGCTATGTGATGTACGCCTAGTGAATGCTGTCACTCTTATGAACAGACAACATGAAATAACGGTGACCTGGACGCATTTCACAATTAATGATGGCAATCAAAGCAAAGCAGACTTCAAAATGTACTTTGTAAAAATATCAAGAGGAGAAACTATAGCATCTTCCTACAATACAGCTAACCTAAAAAAGAAATCTCGCTTACAGCAAACACTGGCTAGGTGAGAAAAAAATATCTACAGACAACGTTCGGTGGGCGAAATAACAGATCTTAGCCAGTATGTTGTTCTTGACGATCAGCCGCTCTTAGTCATTGGCAGCGAGGGATTTCGACACAATGAAAGCGACGAAACATTCTTACTTAAAGCGGTTTCTGAAGTGAAGCAAAACCCGCTCTTATCTTGATTCAAAGCAACTAATGTACCCTACTAATGCACTTCGTTTATAATCTATTAGCTAATGTTATAAAGAAAGAGTCCTTGCATGTGTGCGCTTCTCATGCCCACTATATAAACCTGGGAAACGTAAATATAGCGAAATTAAAAAACAAAATGTTCCATGACATCCCTGATTGATTGAACTCAGTAGGTTGCTCATTTTGGTATAGGTATTGGCGAATAAAAAAATGATCTACTTGTACTCGGTCTGAAAAAAAATGGTATCGATGCACCTTAGTCAGTAGGGATGCTAACTTTTGATCTTGCTAGTAAAAACAGCAGTAATATCTAGGCTGAATGTTGTAATAGGGATTACATGAAAATAACATTAAATTAATTCTGCAGAATATTGTACAATAGCGGTCTGCTTAATTTTTTTCACCCAGAAACCAAGGGGAAGGAAGGAGGTGGGAGTGCAAACCTTTGCATTCGGCTGTGGTTACTTTTGAGAAGTCAAGCCGTGATCTCACCATCTTTAGACCTTTGGTTTGTTTGAGTAACACTGCAACAGTTTCAGCAGCTGATTTTCAATCATTAATTCCTAGAAATACTGTGTATAGGCGTATGACTTGTAGGCTGCAAGGTTTGAAAAGAGTCTGCGTTACTCAAGTGCACCTTCTGATTCGGCACCTCAGGGGAAGTGTAACCGTTTTTTTAGAGGAAGTGGAATGAAATGTGAACGAAAGAAAGGCAGAGAGTCATTCGTTCCTATTTCCTGGCTGGTGTGTGCTGACAATGCGCTACCTGGTGTTTTGAATGTTGCTTCAGATGTGGTAGGTTACACAGACACCCAGCAATTGCTGCCCTTTTCAATGTGTGTGTGGTGTGTGTGTGTGTGTGTGTGTGTGTGTTTGTGTGAGGATGTGAGGTTAAGATTACGCCATGCTCTGTGGGTGGCACTGCTTTCGTTATTATCCGATACCTAGTGATGTGCTGAAGTTTGTTCGACCATAGGGAGTGGGGTTATGGGGCTCTGCTGTAGATGGATCATGTACTGAGGGAGAGAGAGAGAGATGGAAAGAGAGAGAGACATGGAGAGAGACAGTGTGATGGAAAGATGCAAAGATAAAGAAACAGAAAGAAAGGGAGACAGACAGAGATGAGACACAGAGAGAGAGAGAGATGACACAGAGAGAGAGAGAGATGACACAGAGAGAGACAGACGTTGAAGAGGTAAAGAGAAAGACGATCAGAGAGAGAGAGAGAGATGACACAGAGAGAGAGACAGAGATGTTGAAGGGGTAAAGAGAAAGACGATCAGAGAGAGAGACTTGGAGAGAGAGAGACACTCAGAGAAACAAAGAGAAAGAAAAGGAGACAGAGACACTCAAAAAGAAGGTTAAAGACTTAAAGATACAGATAGAAAAAGAGAGAGGGGGGGGAGAGAGACCCAGAGGAGGAGAGACACACAGAGGTGGATTAAGATGGATTGATGGTGATGCCAAAGGGATAGGATATCTGTCTGGGTACAAGCTTAAAATAGAGTTGTCAACTTTGTTAAAGAATTTCATGCATTTTATTTCTAATTGTTAATCATTCTGTACCTATACGACCTCCACACCATGTGCTAGCGTCTAACCTGAGTTCACTTTTCTTATATTCCGTGTTTATATCCGTGTGTGTTCCTCTGTTAGGCGTTTTCTCTCTAAGCTTAACTGTAACATGAACCAGTGAAATAACATAATGATGAAGCATCACTGTTTAATAAAATTCCCAGAAGTCGGCGGGGTTAATGTTCTGAGCCCACGCTGTAAGCTAGAGCCTTAGACCGCCCAGATAATGTGCACTTTGCGAGCGCAGACCACGCCTTCAATCGATAGTGCTGTGGAGAGGGATTAAGTGATGGTATGAGTGGAGGAGCCGGGCTGTGAATGTGAAGGGTGGAGTTTATTCTCCCAAATGTGAGTTATTTCATAAAGCCATTGTGTGTAAATGAGGAAATCGCTTCATGGTGGTCAGACATCTTCCATATCAGAGAGGGTGATTTCACCACGCTGTATTTATGACAATTCTGTAATACTCACAGCTCATTTCTGTAATTTGATTCTGTTGAACAAGTGAATCAGGTTTTGCGAGGTTTACCGCTCATTCTAGAAGCACTGACTACCGTTCAGGGTTTCACATTACATCATATTTCTGCTTAAGTAAGAACTTCGATTTAAAGTGCAATGAGTATGTTTCCTAACAGTAGACACTCCCACGAATTACAAGCTTACCCGCTTTAAACATTACATAGTTTAAAACATAGTTTAAGCGTAGTTGCAACACCTAATAGTGTTGTCATCCAGCGTGTGAAGTTTCTGTACACTTAACACAGCCATTTTAACCATTTTTGAGTTTTTGCGTGCAGTTGTAACTATGACAAACTGTTTCGAACTGGCATAGGTGTAGAACCGATCTCTAAATATTTGGTCTGAAACATTAGAACAAAAATCCAGGAGTATAAACAATAGGCTGTATTGTGTCTATAATATGCAAAACAGCCAAAACAGTCAGACTAATAAATAAATAAATAAAATAAAAATAACAACTAGCACCGTATGAGGGTTTTTCCTTCACTGCTGTATACAAGGATTAATGATTGAAACTTCAGGTTTACTATGTTTGTTCAAGCCATCATACAGGGAATCACTTGATGACTTTGCTCCCTGTGCATACCTTAACACACACACACACACACACACACACACACACTCTCTCTCTCTCTCCGAAAGCCCACCGAAGACATTCTGCCTGAAGTTCGTCCGCTGCAGCTCTGTTGTAGCTAGATGTTTCCTCATATGATATTTTTTGTGGTTCTCCATTGTAAGCCCAATCAAAGTAATGTATTTAAATTTAATCAAAGTTCTATGTCTTTTTTTTTTTTTTTTTTTAAAGCACCCAATAGAGAGGGAAGTAGTGTGTTTACAATATAGGAATCATCGCTACAGCAAAAGTTTCATGCATGCAACTTATACCTCATAGCTTTAATACAGAGCGGTTGCTTTGCCCTTGGTTATAAGCGCTTGTTATAGGGTTTGTGGCTCCAGGGGAATTGAGTTGGGCTGGGGGGTGGTGTGGGTTTTGAAATTTTAAAAGATAGTCCAGAACCAAAAGTCCAGGGGGTGGAGCTGGATGTGATCCAGCACCTCCTGTAAGCCTAACCCCTAACCCACACAATTCTGTACAACACTGTATAACACATTAAACACACTTATCCAGCCTGAAACACACTCCATCCCCTGGACGTTTGGCTCAACTCTACCCGTCTCTGCCCAGGTAGGAGATGCAGGAAGAGGTCCGACTCCACCCTATGGACTTTTTGTTCCGCAGCAAGGGGTCCTAGCCAGACACAAAATAGGATGAAAACCACTGGAGTAAGGAAATTGAAACTTGAACAGGTGGATGGTAATAGAGAGAAGTGGGTTTTAAACTGTACTTAAGCTGCCATTGCTGGGCCCTTGAGCAAGGCCCTTAACCCTCAACTGCTCATTTGTATAAATGAGATAATCGTAATTCTCTCTGGATGAGGGCATCTGCTAGATGCCATAAATGTAGATGTACTTCAACAGTGAAGTAACCATCTGTTCATACAGCGTGACTAACTGAGAAACTGTGACACTCTAACAACCCTATTCACTATACGTGCTCACTACACAGGGTATGATGCCATAATGGTGTTACAGATTCCCATTGTGCACTTAATTCCTGATAAAAAAGCATTTGAAAAAGTATTACTCATCAAAATCATTAACTGCTTACACATAACATCGCTTATATATAAACGTGATGGAGTTCATTTTTTCATTTTTCCCCCTTTTTCCTCTTATAGCTAACTCGCCCCATCACACAACTAGCTACTATCTGCCCTCTTCTGCTTACATGAGCTCGCAGACGCCCACGATTGCCTAGTGTCTCTGTGATTGACAGGGAAAAGAGAGTATTCCCCTCCCACCCAGAGAGCATGGCCATTTTTGCTCTCTAGACTCCCAGCCGTGGATGGCCATGGCATCGTCAGGATTTGAACCTCACGATCTCCTGATGATGGGCGAACACGTTTCACATTTCTGATAGGTCTGATTGTTTTTGATCTGACTGCTACCAGAGGCCATTTGTAACGCCGCCTACTACCTATTTACAATATCTTCCTGAGATTTGGATTGATGTCATTTTACACCACCAGACTGTTTTCTCATTTTAGATTCATGCCCTAACAGGTGTGAATCACGCAAAGTGTTTTTCTGCAAAGCAGGGATTTTCCCATCATGCACTTCTGACGAACCCCTTTGATAAATCTCGTTGTAATTGAAACACTACCCCAACTGCCAAGACCACAAGACTTACTATTATTATAAATTAAATTTTTACTAATACATACCATGAGGTTGTGTGCAAAAGTTTGTGCCCCCGTGGTACCTCTATTTTGCAATTTATCTACAAATTAAACAAGTCGAAGAAAATTAAATGTGGGTGTTCCCATGACTAAAATCCAAAACGTAAGTCAATTTGAAAAGAGAAGAAAGAAAAAACTCAAACTAAGAAAAAAGTCAAACTTTTATTAATATTAGAAAAGTGAGAGGGTATAAAGGATGTTCAAAAGGATGGAGAAAAGGTTTGGCCAGACAAGTTGAATATTTATGCAATGTATATATATTTTTTCACTGTTAATATTTTAACACCACTTTAGAACTTTTTTTTTTCTGTGTAAAGCCATGAAAACACATTAACTCTTGCTCTAAATTCTTTATTTTGTCCAAACAAGGGTATGCAAACTTTTGCACTCGGCTGTGTAACCACATTAACAGTCAGTGTGCAGCATCATAGCGGAAAAAAACTAATATTGTGCTGTAGCTGTAATCAGAAAACTGAAGTCAGGTAGGAGAAAGTCCTGCTTATCATCTGAGAAATGCACATTAGGTAAATCAAGTGCGTTGATAAATTTGTCTTAAATATACATTTAGGTTGTCGTGTAATTGTTTGTGTGCAATCATGGAAAAAGAATGTCATGTTTGCTAATCAATTTGACTGATTTAATTTAACAAACAATTCAAAAAGAACAAGTGGATGAGGGAGTGTAGAACGGAACAAGATGGTAAACCCTGATATTTTTTTGCTGATTGTTTGGTGTGTGAAACCGAGCGTGAGCGAGCTGGGTGGAAATCTTGTGCGCGGGGTCTTGGGCGGTTGTCCAATATCTAAAAGCAGTCATTGGAGTGAGGTGCGTTGGAAAAAAAGCAGAAATGAAAGCGGCGGTTGTGCTAATTTACTTTTTACTCTGTACCACAAGCTAGTGCATTGTCTTTTACTTCTGTCTGAATATCTTTTTTTACTGTTTCTATTTGAATGCTATTTGAATTTTCATAATATTTAATTATTCAAAGGCAGTTTGTTTGTGTAAGTGTCTCAGATGCTAGTTAAATGCATTAATACAGACTAGGGGTGGGCGATATGACAAAAACATCATATCACGATACTTAAGGCGTTTCTGCGATACATAGTATGTGTCACGTTTTATAGGTTTGTTAAACTGCCACCTAAAACAGCAGTGTTGTTTTTAAAAATCATTTTAAAAAATTGGTTCCGAGATGCTTTTATTTAATGGCTATAAAAAATAAACTAACACTGAAACAAAGGAGAAATATTCACATTTTACAATTTTAAAGAATCAAACCAGTAAAAAGTTATAACATCGAGTTCATAATTGTTTTAAAAAAGTTCTAATCAGATATGCACAATATCTGCGAAAACTCAAAGCGTATTGTATCATAATTTATCACAATATCCAAATTATATAATCATATTATACTTTCCACCGCTTGTACACAGATTAAGGGAAATGAATGAGTTTATGATTATCTTCTTCTAGCAAAGTTTCTGATGTATCACATCACTTTTGTGACCTCGACGAAATGATGTTCGCAAGTCAAGTCAAGTGGAGTTTATTGTCATTTCGACCATATACAGCCAGTTAGTACACAGTGAAACAAAACAGCGTTTCTCCAGGACCAAGGTGCTACATAAGACAAACACAGAACAGCACAGAAGTACAAGCGACTACATAAATTTACATAAAGTGCACAAGTGCAAACATGTGCAGATCGCACAAGACAGTACAGTGACTACTGGGATAGACAATGGGCACAGTAAGTCCCAGTGCAGCGCCGACCAGTACACAGTGCTATTAGAAAGTGAATCCAGTGACAATAGTGCAAAGAGTACAATATAAGTTGGTGAAATAGTGTAAACATAGCAAGTAGCAGCCTATGTACAGTATAATAAATATTGTAGCAGCGTAATGTAATGTGCAAGAAAACTGCAAGGAGGATGGAGGATGCACAGTTGTGTGTGTGTGTGTGTGTGTCTGTGTGTGTGTGTGTCTGTTCTGTCCTCACGTCGCATGTGAATCATATTATTCGAGTCTGGGTTGGATTCAAAACAGCTGTGTGTTATCTAAGAGTGAGCCTAAATTAAAGAATGAATTCTGCATTAGGGCTGGGTGGGTATGATGATATAATATCAATATTGTGATAAATTATGTCACAATACGCTTTTCTGAGACATTGTGGTATACTTTTATTATGTTTTTTATTATTTCTTAAAAATAATTGTAAACTGACTGGAAGCAGCTGATGTTATGTCAAAATGTTGTACGTTAAATTTTTGAAATTGTAAATTTTAGTATTTTTACAGATTTTTTAAAAAAACGTTTCTTCTCTTCAGTGTTAAATATTTTTGTTATTTTAAAAATTATTTATAGGATTAAATATTTTTTTATCTAGCGTTAAAATGTTTACTTTTTTATAAATAAAATGTTCTTTTTAAAATATAAAAAATAAATATAAAAAATAATTTTTTTGCAGACATTAATGTATCATTGCATAATTTTTAAATTTTTAATTTTTAATTTTTTTTATTTTTAAACAGAACAATACTGTATTGCTGGAAAACCTTTGCAAACCAGCATATATCCTGATACACATTGTGTGTCGTACAAACAGCTTTGAGAATTATAATATAATAATTTGAGAATTATAATATAATATATATATATATATATAAATTATAATATATATATATATATATACATCTCCCCGATCCTGCTTGAAGACGGAGTTGAAGATGGAGTATAAACTTATAGGTTTACAGACATTTATAACATTTGAACATCTAAATGCAATTTGAAAAGAACTTGACCATTTTTGTTGGTGGTTCTGTATAGAGAACTATAAGCAAAAATGTCAGGCTTGTGTGTATTTAGTGGTTTATGAGGACCAAACAGGACAAAATGTCTTCAGTCACCTGGTCCTCTCAAAAAAAAAGTGTTTTCTCAGTGTTTATCTGAAAACCTAAAAAAAGATTTTGCTCTAGTTACTGAGATTAAGGTTAGGGTTTAGGTGTAGGCAGTAATCAGCTGCAGTAATCTGTGTGTGTGTGTGTGTGTGTGTTTTAATGTGTTTGGTTACGTCCTTGTCTCGGTCGGGTTTTAAAAGAACAGGTTTAAATGCTTAAACTCTACAGCCACCTGCTTTAGACATTAGGACATTTACGTGTGTATAATATTGCTCTCTGAGTGTGTTTTCTATGTGTGTGTGTGTGTGTGTATGTGTGTGTGTGTGTTTGGAAAGATTCTGTGTAGAAACGTGTCCTGACTCAAGTGCTTACGGCACTGGAATGAAAACAAGCTTCAGTCCAGACCTTTTAAAGGACACACTGTCTTTTCCCAAAATCTCAGTAAACCTGCGGTTAATATTCTGTAAGCGATCTCACACACTTGTCCAAGCTGTTTAAGGGTTGAGTATGAGGCTGTGTGAGTGTGTGTGTGTGTGTGCGTGCTCCGGGAGCATCCATTTAGCTAAATGTACATAAATAGTGTGTGTTAGTCAGTCATGCTGTCTGTGAGTTCAGCTGAGTTTCCTGTCAAACTGCTGATATTAATAATGCATGTGTGTGTGTGTGCCCACTTCCCATCATATTTGCACCAGCGTACAGAACTTTTGGCACACTCAGCGGATGTTCGCAATAAAAAAGTGCTTGTCCAGAAAGTCAGACTGAGGAGAGGGGGATGGAGTGAGAAAGAGGAAGAGAGAGACAGAAATGATGTGGCAGGCTGGGAGGGGGACGTGGTAGTGATGAAAGAGCGAGTGTTTTACTGAGCTCGTAAAGAGTGCAAAAGTAGTGTGTGTGTGTTTTGTGACTCTAATGACCGAATTTTTCCACACTACAATGCTGTAACATGTTGTGAAGTATCAAAAGGGAAGCGAGAGCTATATCTGTTTTATTATTTCCTGTTTATGGCCTACACCGGATGTTACCATTGAAAGGCGGGGGGGGGGACAGAAAGACATACACACACACACACACATACAGACATACAGACATAGAGAGAGACACACGCACAGCTGCACCTAGAGAGAGAGACAGACACAAGGAGAGAGAGAGTCAAAGACGCACACAAGTGCGGAAGAAAGAGACGCAAATAAAGAAAGATACACACAAACACAGAGACACTGATAGAGAGAGAGACTCAGAGAGAAATAGAGACAGAGAGAGAGACAGAGAGAGAAGCACATACATAATGAGACAGATAAAGAGACAGAGACACAGAGAGAGAGACACAGAAAAACATAGAGGGACAGATGGAGGAAGACAAATGCAGAAGAGACAGAAGGAGATGTATTTGTCATAATGTTGGTCTTCATTTGCATTGTATTTGTTAAAGGAGAGAGATTCGGTGGAGAAAAGGGAAGACTGATGCGCTGTAGATCCTGATTTTACTCTGATTGTTCCACTCCAGCATTTAGCTTGAGCACTTCACCTTTTTTTCCACATAAACATTACACAGGCTTGAGCACACACGAGCTTTTAGCGTTGCTGCATTCCTGCGCTGTTACACCACCATGTTTAGCTGCGGCTGCTGAAACGTCTGGATCGTTTTCTGCATCACCTGCATACAACTATCGGTTCAAATGTAAACACACAGTAGCATGTGATTTAAACGTGCAGTCTGGGATTTTAAAATGTGGTTCAAGACCTATATTTACAACATCATTTTATAAATAACTTGGAAAAAACCGAGATCACTAGTTGCTTCCTCCCAGGCTTTGGTTTTACATTTCACCCACCCTCTAAGTAGCTCCGCCCCCCATCCAGAACTGAGCTGATTAGGTAGACATTGTGTGAGCTAAATTTGAGGGAAGAGGAACGCTTGTTAGTGTTTTCATTTCAGTTGCAGTTGTCATTCGTACTCAGATGTAGAATGAAATACAGTATATCCTGAAGGATGTATATGACTTGTAACATCACCTGATTACGTTGTTGGTTAAAAGTGGATTAATGTTTATATTCTCTCTCTGTATTTTTTGGACAGGTTGCAGATGTTTGATTCCCTTTTTTCTCTCTGCTTGCTATAAGAGGAGGAGACACTGAGGAGAGACGATGCCGGTTCCGCCGCCGCCCCCTCCTCCCCCACCACCGACCCTGGCTCTGGTAAACTCACACACACACACACACACACACACATTTACATTTATATTCAGACCATATGGCAGCCTGTTATACTGAGCATTTCTTGCTGAAGAGCTTTATAGTTTACGTGGAAAAGTGTAAACATAGAAAAGGCTGTAAAGTTAAATAACAAAGCAGAAAGACATCATGATATTATTGTACGCTGAAAGAGATCTACACCACTAGGTGTCAAACAGAGCAAATAAATAAGGAATGGTGATAAGTTTGGCACAGAAATGCTAAAATGGTGGTACATCTGTCTAGATCTGGTTTAAATCAGATCCTCTACGCATCCATGAACTGGGAGAGTTGTCAAGCACCTCCGTGGCTGACGTTAGAGCACATGTATCCCAGCTCCAGAGTACAACTGTGTGTTTGTGTTTGTGTCTGTGAACAGGCCAACACGGAGAAGCCCGCCCTGAACAAGTCTGAGCAGCAGAGCAGGAATGCGCTACTGTCCGACATCTCCAAAGGAGCCCGACTCAAAAAGACTGTTACCAATGACCGTAGTGCGCCTGTACTCGAGAGTAAGAAGCCACACTAACACACACACACACACACACACACAGCTGTCCTGTGGTAGCAAGCCAAAGACGCTGGGTTTGAGTTCTGACTCTGTAGATGTTTTGCAGCTCATCTAGGAATGAGGCAGTGTGGTAAAATCACTCTCTAAGACTGAAACATCTGTGTATAAATCAATATCACTTCCACACTGTGATGCATCAAAATAAAAAAATAGGTCCATCATTTTGTTTTCTTAACATACAAATATATTTAATTATATCACAGTACTCTTGAATTCTCAGTTCTGATTGGTCAGAAAGTGTTGATTAATTTTCTCTGACAATAATGAGGCTGCAAATCACAGGTTTATATTATTGCTCTCGTTCATCGCTATAGTAACAAATAATACAGGAATAATGCGCCACATAAACAGATTAAAATGTGTAATAGTTGAGATGGTGAAGTTTTCTGTAAGGAAATGATTATTTAGCATTTATTGAGGGACTCTCCAGTGCCAGCAGAGAGGGGGAGAAAAAAGGCTGGTGAAGGAACAACTATTTATAGCTGCTGTAATATATAAAGTTATAACAGGAAGTAACTTGTTCCAAACATTAAATGTCTTTAATTAATAAAAAAATAACCTTATAAAAATTTATCAATAACAAAACAAGATTAGTTGCCATGATTTAGTACTAAAACTCATTCAGAAAGGTTTGATATTGATAACAGGATTTCATGATGTGGACAGAATGTCAAATTGTGAAGTATACAGTGGGACGCACTTGACAGGACATATCTGGCTTTCTCAATTTCCTACACAGCTATTTAGGCTACTAGCTGGTTTATTTGAAGCTGTGTAGAAATGGGGCGACTCTTCTTGTCCTATTGTTCAGTTCAGATCATGTTGTTTTGCGATGCTCTAAATCCACTTGCGCCCCTATGAAAACGTTATGACAGTGCGTGATTTTGCATTCATATGATGTGCTTTCATTTATTTTGGCAGAGCCCAAAGGAGGAGGAGGAGGAGGAGGTGGTGGAGGAGGAGGTGGTGGAGGTGGAGGAGGGGGCGGCTTTGGAGGTGGAGGTCCGGGGGGACTTGGAGGACTATTTCAAGATGGTATGCCAAAGCTACGGTCCACTAGAGATGGTAAGGATCACACCCATCTACACAGACAGACAGACACACACACACACACACACGCAGTGCTGCCAATAAGACACACTTCACAGCACTGTTGTTATGCACATCATCCCATTCTTGCCAGATGAACTTTTCTAACAGTGCTCCCAAATTCATGGGCTCTGATATTGGTTGAACAAAGAGTTCCATTTAAAGATCCTGTATCTTATTATTTGTTGTATATTTTGATTTTACCCCCAAATAATGTCTATATACTGTATTTTGAAGTGCCTTTTCTTTTAATAAGATTGATTTTCTGCCCTTTTCATAGCAGTTTACTAGAGCTTTATTACAGTAGAATACAATAGCACAGCACTTTATTACAGTATAATAGAGCTTTGTTACAGTATAATAGAATAGAATAGAGCTTTATTACAGTAAAATAGAGCTTTGTTACAGTAATAGAATAGAATAGAGCTTTATTACATTAGAATAGAATAGCACAGCACTTTATTACAGTAGAATAGAGCTTTATTACAGTATAATAGAGCTTTGTTACAGTGGAATAGAGCTTTATTACAGTAGAATAGAGCTTTGTTACAGTGAAAGTGAAAGTGAAGTGACGTGTGGCCAAGTATGGTGACCCACACTCGGAATTTGTGCTCTGCATTTAACCCATCCAAGTGCACACACACACCGTGAACACACACCATGAACACACACCCGGAGCAGTGGGCAGCCTTTTTTGCTGCGGCGCCCGGGGAGCAGTTGGGGGTTCG